>QTSX02006211.1:0-12310 GCA_014839935.2 Entomophthora muscae
GAGTGGCTTCTGACTTCTTTATTTGTTAGTTGGCTTGTTGTCAGGGTACCACATTCAGGATGAAGGGCTGTTAGTCTCAACAGATGTCATGGACTACCAGGAAAAGAGCAAGGATCATCATAGAAAGAATGATAACTTTAAAAGGCAAGAGACAGAGCGGTCTAGCAATGCCCAGGGTCTTATACTGGGTATCATGATATCCAATAATTCTATAATAGTAATATGGGGTATCTTCATATATTAGTTAGAAGATGATGGTGTTATTTCTGAGCTGGGAGACAGGTTTGGGAGTAGGAGGTGGTTCCATTTTGGTTTGTTAGGCTGGGAGATAGCTGTATTTTTTGTAAAACAAAATAGCAGGATGCTCATCCCAGGCTCATTTGTTGTAAGCTTTCTGTGGGGTTCTTAGTCTGTCCAAGCAATCAAAACATAGTATATTATCCAAGGTGAACTTCTTGTTCTCTGGTTTTACAAAATACTCAGAGAAATGAACTGGGCCAAAAGGTGCTCCTGGAGGACAATAAAACACAGGCCAGGTGGTAGGAATTTCTGAAGACAAGAGAGACAACAGGCTGAGTTATTTTGTTAAAACAGTACTTAAGTGAAAATCAACCAAAAATAAATAAGGAATAAAATGATAGGATCAAAGGTTTCATAAACTCATTAATTTCAAATAGAAATTCTAAATTTAGGGATAACTTCAGGGCCTAAATAGCAAAGTCTGTTGATGAGTTGGCTTGACTTTAGTCACAGGTTGACTGAGTTTTTTTCAGTTTTTCTGGGCCAAGAGCTCTAAATTCATGTTGCTCTTTGTGATGATCTTCTTCCTGTTGCAGGATGCTTATATGCTGATGAATTTTTGACAGTCCAGAGAATGCTTCTTCATTTTTTATCAGGTTTATCTCATTCACAACTTTCAACCTATTGGCAGATACCAGGCAGAAAACCTCTATGTTAGGGAGCTGGGTAAATTTTAGGCCCACATCCTATCATGGTAGATTTCATAATGCCAGGAATTATTTGCATAAGTCAGAAAGCTCAAAAAACTGGAAAGCCATTAATCAAATTGACCAATTTGACAAATTTAAATCAAACAGTTGATTGAAAATGGGTTGCTGCTGCTCCAGTTGATCATTTGGATTCAATTTCCCCTTGCAAGCTGACGCTGATAAATCAACATAATCCGAGAGTCACTTAGTACAACCTTATTTATCAGAACAGTCATAAGAATTTGGTCACATAAGGGTTCTTTGCAAACTGGACTAGGTACTCACTTGACAATGCAGAAGGAATAGGAGCCAAGGATCCAGGTGGTATTGCCTAGTTGAATTTTGATATATATGAGAAAATTTTCACTGTTCAACTCTTAAGAGTTGAGTGCTCCATAAAAATTTATACTCAAATAAATTCAATATTCTCTTGGTCTAATATATTTTATCATGCATCCTGTAGTAGGCCTGCTGCGCTATATTCCCTACAATTTGATTCTAAGTCAGATTATTACTGGAAAGATGAGGCCCCACTGTTAGCACTTTGTTGTTGTTGCCTCCCAATGTTAATCCAATGACCCAGAATCTTGGAGTTTTTCCTACTGTATCTGAAGCTGAGACACTTGCTCCATCCTAATGTCCTGAATTTTATGCTGATGACACTTTGATTCTATCCCAGGAAATTTATCTAGGATTATTTTGGTTAGGGTCAATTATTTTGCTTAATCCTAAAGTTTCTTTTGGAACTTTTACCAAACAGTAATTGGAGCTTTGTTAGTGGCTAATCGTCAACTTAATGTGGATTTTGGTAGTGATTTCTCACCACATGGAGACTGCTTCATACTATCCAACCATTTCTGTTATATTACTTAACTCTTATATGTCTGAGTTTTTAGAAGCAGCTTATCATGAAATTGTTTTTTTTTCTCCTGCTTTGTTGAAATATATGCGTTCACCATGCTAATCTGTATCAGCTCCTTCTTGAGCTTTTAGTTTAGACTGCTCTTTAATTTGTGGCTTCCCTCTCTGGTAGTGTTGGTTGAGACTGGTTCATCTGTTTCCTGACTCTGTCATGTCATATTATTTTGGCATCTGGATTATTATTCTTCTCCACCCACCAATTAAATTTTGTGTGAAGTTGTGTTAGCTTTATCATCTTATTCTGGCCACACCTCAGTAACAAGTCCCAGGTATATCATGTGCTGACAAAGTTTTTGGTGGACACTCGCAAATGATTATTGTCTGCAGTGGAGCACAATCCACATGTTTTAACTGAAAGTGCATCTCTTTACCCCTTGTTAAATACTTGTGTGTATCTATTGAGGAGCTCAAAGTTTATTGTAAGCTGTACGCCTGTTCATCAGGATACTAGTCTGCTGGAGGTGTTATTTCCTCAGTTCCTGGCCTATTGTTGTACAATTGATGTCCCTGAATTCAATAAGCTCTCAGTATTGTGGTTAGCAGTTGACCAGACTGCCCAGGACTGGGAAGTTTGGGATTCCCTTTTAACCACAACTGAGGCCCTTTATAAGTCAAATTCTTTCTCTGGGTCTTGAATTTGTTGGCTACCACTCAAGGTGTGTTGACAACTGAAGCCAAACCCACAGCTTGTTTGTGGTTTTCTGGTTTTTGTCCCCACAATTGTTTCTCTCTATCCTATCAAGGAGCATTCCTCTTGTGTATCTTTGCAGCTGCAGTTGGCAATTATGAATAAACCAGCTGATGTGAATGAGGTGGCAGTTGCAACCTCTTCTGAAAGCTTGTGGGCTATGCTTCAGCACATCCTTCCCACCAAGTTGTTGACTGTCAAATCCAAAGAGTTGCCTTTAGTTCCTATTGATTGTGACTGCCCTTTACTTCCTGAAGCAGTTCAAGAAATGATCATGTACTACTGTCAGGAGCATACAGCCTCCTTAGATGCAGTTTGGGTCACCAAAGAGAAGCAAGATCCTGCTGAGGTTGCTTCATTTGCAGCAAATAAATCTACTTCTGGTTACTTCTTGTTTTATGGTAGCATTGATAATGATCAAAATATCTTCTGGCTTGGCATTTTTTTGTATACTGGTGCTTCTGAAAACTTCCTGAGTGTGAAGACTGCAGATTTGTTGCAGTTAAAATACCATCCTGGAATGCTGGTCAGAGGAGGAAATTGCCAAACTTTCCCTTCTTTCCAGCTGAAAAAACCTGTGACATTTGTGGTTGCGGGCAAATCCTTTACCACAAGATTCTCCATATGCACTACCCTCATGTACCACATTATTTTAAGGGATAGGCTGGTGGCAGAGACCATAACATATCAACTCTCTTGACAGAAAACATAGTTGCAAGTTGGACCATTCTTTGAGTATTATCGATTTGTATCCCTCTGCTGGGTATATCAGAATTAGAGCAGTCTCCTCAGAAAATCCAGTCAGTTCCATGTTCCTATGCCTGTAAATTTGGATTTGCCAGCATGCCTTTAACCATAGTCTGCGGCATTTAACGCTAATCAGGGACAAGGTTCTTCCCAAGCATACCCAGTTTGACTTTGATTTTAAAGTTACTAATGATCTGATTTTTATTACTTCTTCTATTTACTCTTTGACTTTAAAGGAGGACAGATGCTTGGAAGAGTGGACTTGTGAAATGTTGGTAAAGAGATAAATCTTCAATAAGGCTTTGTCAATTTTCTCTCTGTTGTTGTTTGTCCAAAAATCCAACAGGTTGCTAAGACCTTGTGTAGATTATGGAAACTTGAACAATACTAACAATCCTGGATCCCTATTCTTTGCCTCTTTGAGCAAAAATTTCTTGTTGCATTGAGAAGACTAAGGTGTTCTCAAAACTTGATCTTTTAAACACGTTCAATCAGATTAGGATTGCAGAGAGGATGGAGTGGTTGATAGCGTTTATAAACAAGAAGGGCATCTTTTAGTTCTGCATTATGCCTTTTGGATTAAAGAATGCTCCTACTTGCTTTCAGCAGTTGATAGATTTGGCTCTAGGAGACCTACTGGGAGTGTGTGCCATTGCGTACATGGACAACATCTTGATGTTCTCTCTGGATGAGGAGTCTCATAAGGCACATCTGTCAGCAGTTGTAGATTGTATCCTTCAGGCTAACCCAATCATTAAGCAAAGTAAGTGTGAATTCTTTAAATGCAAGGTTACCTTCCTGAGTAATATTAACTCTGAGGATGGTCACACTATTGCTCCTGACAAGGAGGCAGCATTTTGAAAGTATGCTACTCCAGTGACTATATCTCAATTTTGTAGCTTCTTGGGTTCCTGTACTTTCTTGAAGAAGTTTACCTCACATCTATTGTAAGCGGCGGCTCCTTTGTATTTGGCTAATGGGAAAATGACTCTGGTCTGGACGCCTGAGTGTGAAGAGGCATGCTTAGCAGTCAAGGCTCTCCTTTTGTCTTCTCCAGTTCTACAACATGTGGATCCAGAGCTTCCATTTGTAGTATCTAAAGACGCCTCTGAATATGCTGTAGCAGGTGTGTTTTTGCAACAAACCATTGGCAGGATTGAAAGACAAGAGGGGTATTTTTCTCAGAAAATGGAGGTTTGTGAACAAAATTATGTGATCTACAACAAGGAATTGTTGGCAGTTGTAGAATATTTGAAACATTGGCATCACCATCTCATGTCAGTGTGCCATCTCTTCATTATAATAACCCTTTATAAGGCTCTCCTGTACTATTATCACTCCAGGGTTTTATTGGGTTGTCAATCCAGATAGCATGGTGACTTGATAAAATACAAGTTCTGCTATAAGTTCATCAAAGGAATAGATAGCCACTTGGCTGATGTGTTGAGAAAAAGTCCTTCCTATATTTCTGATGCTGTTTTGGACGCTGAGTTTAACACCCATACTTTAATTCCAGATGAAGCTATGGTTCCTTTTGTGTTATCTATGTATGATAAGCTAGCTACCATGACCTTAACTGAGGGTGTAGACTTGGAATTATATAATAAAGTTAAGTTTTTGCAGCCCTTGTTGAAAGGTTATGACAGATTATTGGAACTAGCATGTGTGCATTCAGTGGGTCAGCTGCAGGAATACCATAGGATAGGGCTGATTATATATCATCAAGGCTGTCTATAGGTCTCAGAAGAAACTATTTGGGATGAAATCATGGAGGCGTATCACACTTGTCCTACAACAGGTCACCCTGGGAAAGAATAAAATAGTTGAGTTGATCCACTGACAGTTCTCTTGGAAGGGCTTGAAAGTGCAAGTAGCAGCTTATGTTTAGGATTGATTGGTATGCTTTTGGTCCAAGGCAGCAGGAACAAGACCACTGATTTGATGGTTCTGTTGTAGCCAGCTGCAGGGCCTTGGACATTGGTGTCAGTGGACTTTATTGGAGAACTTCTGGACTCAAATGGGTTCAATGCAATCAGGGTGGTGGTAGATTAGCTTACAAAAATGGTAAACTTTGCTCCTTGCTTAACCACAATTACGTTGGTGGAAGCAGCAAGGTTGTTTGTGAACAGGATCTATCTCCTTACACAGTATCCCAATGGAGATAGTGAGCAATTGTGGACCCCAATTCATTGCTCAGTTCTGGAAGGCCTTTACTGGAATTCTTGGGATCAAGCTATGTCCCTCCACTGCTTTCCACCCCCAGTCCAATGGACAAAAGGAGAGGGTAAACCAAAGTTTGGAGGTATACTTATGTTGCTACACAAATGCACAACAATATGACTGATGCACAAACTTACCTATGGCTGAGTTCACATACAATAATGCTTTGCACATGTTGACTTAAGTTTTGCCATTTTTTTTTGATAATGTGGGCTATAAAACTTTATTCAAAATGGGTCCCTGACTGTTTAGCAACGTGGAAGCTGCAACTAATCAAGCCACAGCATTGAACCAGGCTCATCAAGAGCTTTAGGTTACTCTTGCTGCTAGATGTGATAGCTTACAAGGAATACACAGATTGCAAGTGCCAGTAGGGTCCTACCACTAGACAGGTGAACTGGTCATGGTTAATCCTGTAATATAAAGTTTAAGGTCCCATGTTGCAAGCTGGGTCCAAAGCAAGTAGGTCCTTTATAAATTTGAGCTCCAGATTGGTCCCTTTGCCTATCAGTTGGAGTTACCGCCCTCATTTAAGTTTTTCCACACCTTCCATGAGTATCTTCCCCTCCCTTTCTGTGATACTGAGGTGGCTTCTTCCCAGCCCATTCTGGTGGGAGGGAAGCCTGATTATTAATTGAATTGCATCCTGGATTTCTTTAATAACTGTCATCAACTTGAGTACTTATTGTCCTGGAAAGGTTATCCCAACTCCAAAAATTCTTGGGTTCTGCACTATGACTGTTCTAATTCCACTGAGATCATCCAGGAGCTCTATAATTGCAACTAACAGTCATTGGTCACCCCAAGCTTACTCTGGCAGCAATGAAACTTACTCCTGATTATAAGAATTTCTCCTTGTCCCATCTTCCTGATGACAGTATTGTGCCCCGGGATAAAGCAGAGGGTAATTTCACAGTAGATTCCATAATGCTGAGAATTATTTGCCCAAGTCAGAAGGCTCAAAAAATGGAAAGCTTTTATCAAATTGACTGATTTAAATCAAACAGTTGATCAAAAATGGGTTACTGCTGCTCCAGTTTGCCATTTGGATTCAATTTCCCCTTGCAAGCTGACGCTGATAAATCAACATAATCTGAGAGTCACTTGGTACAACCTTATTTATCAGAAAAGTCATAAGAATTTGGTCACACAAGGGTTTTTTGCAAACTGGACTATGTACTCACTTGAAAATGCAGAAGGAATAGGAGCCAAGGACCAGGTGGTATTGCTTAGTCAAATTTTGATATATGTGGGAAAATTTTCACTGTTCAACTCTTAAGAGTTGAGTGCTCCATAAAAATTTATACTCAAATAAATTCAATATTCTCTTGGTCTAATCTATTTTATCATGTATACTGTAGTAGGCCTGCTGCACTACATTCCCTACAATTTGATTCTAAGTCAGATTATTACTGGAAGATGGGGCCCCTCTGTTAGCACTTTGTTGTTGTTGCCTCCCAATGTTAATCCAATGACCCAGAATCTTGGAGTTTTTCCTACTGTGTCTGAAGCTGAGACACTTGCTCCATCCCAATGTCCTGAATTCTATGCTGAAGACACTTTGATTCTCTCCTGGGAAATTTATCTAGGATTATTTTGGTTAGGGTTGATCATTTTGCTTAATCCTAAAGTTTCTTTTGGAATTTTTACCAAACAGTAATTGAAGCTTCATTGATGGTTAATTATCAACTCCACATGGATTTGGGCGGTGATTCCCCACCACATGAGACTGCTTCATACTATCTAACCATTTCTGTCACACATCCTGCTCATTGGCTGACATCTTAAAACACAGGCAGGTGGGTCTAAACTTTGCAGGGTCATCAGTACCAGATCCAGGATTTAATTTTCAGGCCAAAATTTATTTCTCCTTTTAATAGCTTGTCAATTATGATGACAAAAACCACATGATAATTCAGTGCTTCTGACAGAGAGCCAGGTGCAAAGTAGGTCAGTTGCAGACAAGGGTGGAGGGACCTGTCAGGGCCCAAGGGCTCCCAACTCTGATCCATTTAAACTATAGTCTTAGAGAAGTCCTTTATTTATTATTCAGACCAAGAATAATCACAATAGGGAAAAGGGGAACTAGGTTCTTTTTATACCATTTACATTGGTCTTTGAGATTCTTCCAGATTCTTCCTGAAGGTCCTTGTCTTTCTATCTGGAGAATCATGCTAAAAGTTTGAAACATCATCTGACTAATTCTAGTAATGTCCTTTTAGCCAAATTCAAACTTTGCAGTTTGCCTCAGTTGGTCATCTAAAAATACTTTGGATTGATTCTCCTCATCTGGGGCTTTCATTTGAGCGTAAGAAACATCCAAAACTGATCACTGGAAGCTGATATATGGTTGGATTTGCCTGCTTACTAATTGAACCTTGTCTTGGTTTGAAATCCAATCTTGCAACCATTTTGGGACATGCTGACAGGGTTTTTGAACTTGGCACTTTAAATTGCCATAACTTTTGATCTAGGGTACCTAGGGAGATCATCAATGTAGCTTTCTGACAGCAAGAAGTAGCTATATTGATCCAAGTTTTTAAAACATTTTTACAAAGCTACTATGTCATGGCAGGTCATGATAGGACCACTGGGCTAGTGGGAAGTACCTATCACAGTATTGGCTCTAAATTGATAACATATTAGAGAAACCAGCCTAGAAAGGACCAGAGACCAGTAGATGAGACCATATAGTTCACTAAATCTATTAGCATAATGTACATTACACTAAAAAGTTAAGTAAACATGATCTCCTTTGTAATTCCAAAATCTTACAGTTGGTTGGCAGGGATTTCATGAACTGCCATGACATTATTATTTCTAGAAATTGCGTTTTAACTAGGGCTGTATCAGATTTCAGACAGGTAGCTTCTTTTCTAAAAGGAAGCCACCCGTCCAAAATCTGGAAACAATTTCAAGAAAATCTTATTTGAGAAGATTCTCTTGAAATTGTTTCATTTAAGAGTAAATCCAGAAGTTCAACTTCCAGATTTTTTTTAAAATAAAAAATTATATTTTTTTATCCTTCTTATTTTAAAAATGTAAAATTTGAAATTTGAAATTTTTTAGTTTAAAAATAAGTTTTTTATTTTGAATATTTATTATTTTTCTAGCCTTTCTGGAAAACAGAAGGCCTTCTGAGGCCTTCTTTTTTTATGAAATTTTGGATTCCCCCAGCGTAAGGGAATCCAAAAGAAGTAGACGGGGAAGGGTGAACAGGAGCAATTACGGCAAATGCTGTAATTGTCCCTTTTCTGGGCCAACACAGCCATAGTTTTAACTAGCTGGGCTGATAGAGCAGATCCTTGCCGTCAAAACAAGCCCTTGATGGTCTCTCTAGGTGAACTAGTTCAGAAGTTAATCCAATTTGAATATTTAGCCCGGGAGAACTCATTGATACGTCCCAAAAAGGAAATGTGATTAGTTATTGGGCCTACAAAGACAACAATCAACGCTGCGTGGACAAATACTAGTGTATCTCAGCTGATACTGATCAGATTTGGACATTTTTACGCTCAAATTGAAGCCACAAAGCAGGAGCTTTGATTTGAACTATTTTTTTACAATAAACAGAAGCAAAGCATGAAGTTCAAAGATTCTCAAAGGAATATGATGCCATACAATCAGCTGATGTCTCAGACTCACAGAATGAGCCCCCAGATGAAGACCTAAGAACCTCTGAGAATGATCTGGAAGAATCAGATCAAATGGTATAAAAAGAGTCTGATTTCCCTCCCCTTAATTTGTGGTCATTTTTGGTCCTTGAAATAAACAAATCAAATACATCCAATCTTCAATTTAATGGTTCAGAGTCAGAAGCCCTTGGGCCCTGACAAGGGAGGTGATAGAAGGATCCATGAGGACTAGATACACTGGAAAAAGTTATACTTGTCCTTGAATAGACAGGTATAAATATTGTATCAGTAGTTTCTGCAACCAAAAGTCTCAGGTTGATGGGGTTTTTTCAAAGAGTCAGCAAAGAGAATGTTTTTTAAAGTAAACTTGGAGCAAGCAAGGTTTAAAAAAATATTCAGTAAAATAGATTGGGACAAAGAAAACATCAGTGGGACATAATAACTTGGGTGTGGGGTCTGCAGAATATGTGGCTGTGATGGCAGAAACAGCATGGCTTATTGATTTGGCTTTCAGGTGATAGAAAACAAGTATAATGTATGGTAAGATCTGGTTGAATCTAAAGGTTTATCACTAACTTATTATTCAAGATGATGTTGGGGTTTGACTTTAACCTGGAAAAGTATAAATACAATCTACCAGGCTTCATCCTTATATCAGTATTCTGAAAACTTGGGCAATAGGATAGCAGAAAATTGGGGGAGGCAGGGTGGCATCAGGCATGGGTGATCATAATTGGCTGGTGTTAAGAAAAAGACTACTGGATTCTTCTATTCATCAGCCTGGTTGAGAGAGGCAGGTGGGGACACAAGGCAAATTTTATTTCCAGGACTTCAAAAAAACTTTTAGGGACTATTATTTGTAGGGCTTTGAATTTCTCTGCGGTGCTCATTGATGTGTTTTTCTACCACTTTGGGATAGATTTTGCTGCCAAATTTGGGATTTCTACTTGTGTTTTATTGTGATGTTGATAAGGGTTTTAGCATTGGTGGATTCCATCAAAATTACTTTCATATTTGAGCCTGAAAAATGTGAGTGGCTGGACCCTTGGACCTCTGTACTGGCAGACTGCAGAGAATAGGTCCTAGGGCTTAATTCTTGTTCTGGACTTTGCTTTTTATTAGAGGTAAAATGTAATTTTTGACAGAGATCCAGAAATTTACCACTGTTGTGGGAGTGTTGTATTTATAGCAGTGAAGGGTGCTAATTTCTACAAACAGTTAGCCAGGAACCTATTTCTTAATACTATACCTGTAGATGGTATAGTGGCAGCCTTTGGTAGGACAGAAGAATATAAAGGTATAATGACAAAACTAGTGCTTTATTTGATAGTGAGGAACTTATATAGTATAAGGAGGGGAATTTCCACCAGGGGAAAGGGGGCACAGACAGAAGGACTTTCCTAATGGAGGAGAGTGGACAGGCAAAGTAGAAAGGCCCACACAATGGAACAACTGGTTTCATGCAGCTTTCCTTATGGAGGCATGTGGCCCTATCTAAGTTGTTCTATAATTAACCTCTGAAGTAAAGCCTGTGTCTGAAGCGCATTTGATAGACAACTCAAACACCTTTTTTATGAGCGTTTTAAATGTAGTTATCCTTATTAAAACTATGTTAAGAAGAAGCAATTGCACAATTGTTTTGTTGCTCAATCCCTAAGTGGACAACTTAATGTCTAATTCATTCAGGATCTGCAACATTTCCCTTCACTGGATTAGACAACAGGTTTAAAATTGGAAGGCGTCTCAAGATGGCAGCTATGGTGAACAGTAGCTCTAGAAGATTTCCAAGAAGAGCCTTGAAGAAGGTGCAAGTGGTAATTCCAAAGAGATGCAAGCATACCAGGCCAGTGGAGGTAGTGAAGGCAGCAGAGAAGCAAGTAGTCCTGCATGACGTGGATGGCAGCTAGCTGAACTTGGGGATTCATCTAGATCAGCTACTGGTGCCTCAGATGGTCTTAGTGGGGACAGACCCATTATTTGCTGTGCTGTTCCTAGCGTTGAGCAAGCCCAGGGAGATGACAGGAACTGGTTTGCAAAAGGGTAACAGTATTCATTGGTGGTTCTCCATGCAGAGAGAAAGAATACTTGAAGACTCAGTTGAATTAATTATAATTTGAGGGTCAAGTGCTCTCAGTCTTGCAACAGGGGACGGTATCCAGCATAGTAAAGTCAGTCCTTTGCGCTTGGGCAACACCTGGGATTACAGAGGCTCAATCAGTCAGTTTTAAAACCTCTGACAACTCTGAGCAAAGTCTTTGGCGAGCCTTCCAGGAAGTGTTGAAGTCATATACAGTGGAGGGGGGCTGCTCATCTGGTACCAATGGTGATGGCTGGCAACCTTGTTTTTTGAGGAACCAACCTCTGTGATACCAAGCAGGAGGAGAACATGGGGGTCTTCCTTGAGTGGGCCTTGTTTGTTTTCTATGAGGTGGGTGGCCAGATCCCTGTAGAGTATGCCATTTGCAAGAGTCTCCTGTGGGACTGTATCTTCTTGGGAGTCGCCTTCCCTGTGGACATTGGAGTCAAATACATGTCTTAATTGGTGGGGTTTGTTGACCAATCCTTGGTCATCAAATTTGCGGATCTGTAGGTAACCAGTTGTGTTTTCTGGCTGCCATTCAGGTGGTAGAACAGGTGGTGCAGTATTGGAAGAGTCTTGTCAGTCTCCAATAAACACTTTGTTCTTTCATTCTTATTCCTTGTACTTTGGTGCATCACTATTGAAAAAAGGATAACAACCCATGGAATTTTTAATTAGGCTTTTGTTTTTTTGGGTTGTTGTTCTCATTGGAGCTTACTCTTAATTGCTAGGAGCAGCACACATATATTGAGCATGTACTCTAGTGATCAATTGCCTAGAATTGGGCTCCTTAAGGGTGTAGGAGTTAGGGACAGTCTTCTGGATAATTTGAACTGGGCCTTGCCAAAGGAAGGCCAGTTCGGATTCACAGCTGTAACATCTATTGCTGAATAAGTAGACTGAGTCTCCTACAAGGTAAGTGGGTAAGGCGGGGCGTTTGGATGAAGCTTGTTCTAGGTCCTGCAGCTTATGGTTTAAGTTTACAGTGTAGGCCTCTGATTGCAAGCAAATAAGGTTTTGAACAAGCTTG
>QTSX02006212.1:0-12251 GCA_014839935.2 Entomophthora muscae
CCAATCACTTCACAGCATTTGCACGAATTACAGCATTCATGTAAGCCCTTTTAGCATGATTGATAAAGTAAACATGACCCAATTTGGCTTTTCACAATTTTTCCCCTTTGCACTAGTCTGTGGTTTCTGATGTAGTTCCCAACTTGGCCAGATTTTGGCTTGGATTTCAGGAGTAATCCTGACACTTGCAAGTTTAATGAGATCCCCTGCCATTTTTAAAAAAATTGTAAGCTACCATCTTCTTCTGTGAGCAAACTGCTTTCCCTTTTCAGCTCATGTTATGTTTTTGTACCAGATTTCTAGCAATAAGCCCTTCAGGGGTACAGTTGATAAAAAGCCTTATACTTTTGCTTACAATGCTGACCCCTTTTTAAAAAAATATGATGCCATTGCAACCAAAATTGATACCTTGTCTGCCAACATATCTCACAACACACAAGAGGCGCTCATAGAGTTGTGTCATGCTGCATCAAATGACATAATCCCTCTCACTCTGAATATTGAGATATGGGTAATATTCTCAAATTAGGAGCAGAACCAATTCCAGGCAATGATCCTTTGATAGGTTATTTAATTTACAAACCATGCTTGGATCATGCCACAATGTCATCCCCTTGTGGACTGATGGCTACCCTTTATAGTATAATAACATTAATCTCTAAATTAAGCTACCATCATATCCTTAACTAGGATTGTGGCAGCTGAAAAATATGATGAACCCAATTTTTTGGGGGATCTTTGCGTTTGAGTGGTCCTGATTTTGGAAACTGGGTGACCCTAACTTAGGGAAATTCAAAACTTTCTCAAATGATCCATATTGAGAAGGGTTATGTCAGGCACCCACCCACTTGGAAGTAATCTTTCAAGGTGGTGAATGATAGCAGAAGGACTTAATCCAGTTACCAAGGAACCTACGGGCAAGGACACCATACTGAGGTGAAATAATTCTCCAACTAAGCAATACTGTCCTAACAGTGGGTTGAATCAACCTAAGAAGAAATATGCCCCCAAGTAGCACAAGAGAAAGGCAGAGGCCAATGAGCGGAAGACTTGAGGATTGGCTGGCTTGTGGACAGACTGGTAGTTCTGAGTGTCTTTCTTACAAGGTGAGTTGTGGGACAGGGAGGTAGCAGTATACCATACTCTGGGTATCACTTGGCACCAGGAGCTATCCAAGAACTGAGCCTCAGGTAAAGTACCAAAATCTACCTGTGAACCTATCAAGATGCTAGCAATTACTGCCAGCAACAGAATCATCCAATAGACCCATTTATACCCAAGAGACTCCATAAAAGAAGTCTTGGGTAATCTCATGGCTTAGGAAAAGGGTTTATGTCAAGCTAAAAAATAGGCAAAAATTCACTTGGGTGAATGTAGACTTTATTGATTGAACAATTAAAAAGATCATAGCCTGCCAGCTTATATAGCATGATAGCAAAAGATAAATTGGAGGTAACATAAAGGAGATCATCCCCATGGGTATGAAGTTGAAGAAATTTGGAGATCCTGGAGTGTTAGAGTTAAAAGTAGAATTATTTGACTTACTGAAGCCATTGTACTGACCTCAGTGTTGCTAAGAATAATAATTTTGAATTAAATAACACCAAAAATACCAGGCAAAACAGAAGATGCCCAGCTATTTTCCAGTTAAAACTGGGGAAGGAGGGCAGGGACTAGCAGCAGAACCAGTAGCCAACGGGCAAGCAATAGCAAAACCAAGGTCGAAACCGATATCAACGTCGCTGAAATGCTTAAAAGAATCCTTAGAGAGGATTGTCGCAAGATCTGATTGGCTGGGAATGCTTTTCAAAGGTAATGATTTGTCTTGGCCTATTATACTAACAGTTCCTTCAAGCAATTGACTGTCGACACGGACCTAAAAAGACCTGGGTTCAAACCCTGTTGTTGAAATTCCAGAATCCGGAATCATATTGGAGCTATTACAATCAGGTAAAAGTGAACCTATACTACTGACTAACCCAATAATTTTAGGAAATCTAGTAGCATCCACAGGAAGAATACTTTCTTTTCCTACATCTTGGAATAAATTGTTGTCAGGATTTACTGAAGGAACATTCTGGACAGGTTGCTTCCTCTTTAATCTCAAAAAATAATAACTATAATCTTGCCAATAAAAAGTTAAAGTAAAAGGCTTGTTCATCCCATACATGCAGAGCATAAGATCCAGAATGGATCATTGTTCTGTGGCAAAAGTATGGCCTTAAATCTGGATCTGGCATGAATGGCTGCTTTATAAAGCAGCCATTGTATCAGACCTGCTGCATCCCTATTCATAACCTATGTTCTTTCCCTTTGGAGTGCTGCCTTCCCCAAATTCTAAATACTGGGCTATAATTAGTTCAGTTACACTGTAGGGCCCAGGTCACCAGTATAGTGTGGTTGCTAGGCATGGGGATGATTATTGGCTGGGGAGTTAAGGAAGAAAATGTGCATGATGCTTGTGTAGATAAACAGGAGTCTAAACTAAGCCAGATAATTTCAAAGTTTGATGGAAAAATAGGCTGCCTTATGGCTTTTTTAAAACTTTATTAGAGCTCTTTAAGAGAAATGGTACAAAGGACCACGGCCTTAGGGGAAGTGGGGATAGGTTGTCTATATGTGTGAGTTGATTATTTACAATGCGAAGGGTTTAGTATGGACCTGGGGTCAGTGGCGGTGTAGGTAAAGCTGACCTAGCAGATCTGCGAGGCTTGGCTTTTGAAGGTTCTAGGAAGGATAGTTCAATTGAACTGAGGACTTGAGATTCATAGTCTGTGAAGTTTGAATGGTTGATGTAGAGTTGGTAGTCAATTGCTTCACAGACAATGCGGGCCATCCGATTAATTCTAAGAGATCCATAGCTGGTCATGTTGGCCAGGGATGAAACAGCATATGGCGAGTCTTCAATGAAGCGAGAGGCCAGCAATAAACATGCTGTGAAAATGAGTTGACCCTCATGCTCTTGAAGCAAGGAGGGGGATATCCTAGATACCTTCTCCATATAATGAAGGGTTAAGAGGGTAACATTGTCAGGGAGTTCTGCAGTGGCCAGAAGTCTTTGGCAAAACCGGTATGCTCCTTTCTTGCCCTTGCCCTTGCGGGGAACCAATGAGTGTCTGTTAATGAAGTCAGCTAGGTATGAATTCATTGACAGGCGCGAGATCAAGGCAAAGCAGGTAGGCAAGTCCTGTGAGACAATGGCGGAGGGCTTGGCAGCAGCTTTGCGAGATTGTGATTTAGCTTTTGCCATGCTTAAAGGAGGATCCAATGCCAATCCTACCTAGCTAACTCCCCTTTTAAACTCACTCACTTGCCACCACAAGTCAAGTGAGTGGCCCTAATCTGTAAAGGTATCCACTAATACTTGATTTTCTATATGAGGGCCAATCATGTCTAGTATGACTGGGTGATAAAATCATGTCTCTTCCAATTCAGGATTTCATTGGTTTAAAAAAAGCTGATATTTGATATCGTACCAATCAAATCATTGATGGCCCCCTTTCTGAGTCCTGCAAACTACATGGTTCAGCCTTCTGAGTGCTTTTCAGAAATCTTCCACCCCCTGGCATTTTTAATAGCCAATCAATGGGCTTTGGATCAGGCATAACAAGGCTTATCCAAAATTGGCTGGCAAAACAAAATACCCATCATCCTTCATCAAATAGTTTCTATTTGACGTTGCTGATATATGCTGCAGCAAGTTAGACAAGCACATGATAAGCAATTTAAAGTAGATAAGGCTTATGACACTTTATGCAAGCAGCAAGGGTATTATTGGATGTATTTTAAATGTTTAGGGGGCAAGCATGTATAACATCTAAACAAAATCCAGACCACATAAAGCCTAACTATTGAGTCTAGGCACTTATTCATTGGATGGTAATGGCTTAGTACAACTTTGATTTCCCACATGTTGAAGTGGCTGGAGAGGATTGAATAATTTTATGGTAACTTATTCAAAATCATGTGAAGATTTAAAGGCAGATTAGCCAATATAACAGTACCACTTGACCCTATTGCTAATTCTACACCTACATCTGTAGCATTAAATCGGTGGAGCTTTGGACTAATCATGAATTTCTCAAGAGTCAAGGATTCACATTGAACGCGGCGTGTAGCAAATGGCATGCTGCGAAATATACATTTTCACAGAGGGGAATAGGAGAATCATAGTAGGAGGGGCACGCGACACAATCATCACTAGGCTTGAAGTTTGGGGGTAACGTATAGTAGCTGGAAAGGCTAGGCGTCGACATGCGTTTATTGATAGTGTCATACCTTGAGTCACGGGTATTTGCTGACGCTTGTAAAGTAAGGCACGACATTCCCCTTTGTGGTTTATTAGGTTGTGGAGTTATTGTGACAAAGAAGCTCTAAACGAACAGCTTATCAGGTTTATCTCCACACTTCCTGAACTTCATCATCGCGTAAACCGCCCCTCACACAACCCATTGCCCCAGATTACTTCACTTGTGGCCAATTAAATCAACCCATTAACCACGTGGACTAATATTAATTGCCCCAGATTACTTCACTTGTGGCCAATTAAATCAATCCATTACCTACGTGGACTAATATTATGAGCCCGATAAGAAGGACTATTCCCATCCGTGCCATATAAATTCCTCGGTAAGCGAATCACTGTGCTTGAAGCCCAAGCAAAACATTGGAAAAGCAGGAGCTTCTTTGCGTCAATAAAATCAATCATGTTTCCTTTTCTGGACGAGGGCTTGGCAAAAGATTGCAAATAAGCGACTCGGAATAAGACTTATCATCCAACTCTTCTTTTCTGTTGATGTAATCCCTTGCTTCCATCAGCCTCAGACTATTCACAAGCCCAAGCACCCAATGTTTGAAATCAGGGATGCTTTGTCTCAGCCCTGGCTGGGCTTCGGCTCTAGGCCGCTGCAGCTAAAGCGGAATCATTTAATATTTAAACAGTGTTAAATAAATATTTGATATTAGTGGCCAGGAGCCAGAAACTGACCGCGGCTGCCAGGGGCTTGGCCGAAGCAGCCCTACTTGAAATCAAAGACAAGTGTCAATGCAAAGTAATCTATTATCCCTTTCCTTCAATTCATTACAAATGCACCACATATCTCTTCTATACAACCAAAGATTAATGTTAAAGACTCATTAAATCTGCAGCTGATTACTTCTGAATCTATGCAATCATATCCATTCAAAATGCAAGCTTTAGTTTAGCATTTATATTTGATTGGATTCTCAATCCCACACCTCTTCCAACTTGTGCTGATCATGCAGATAGCCTTTGCTTGGTTACATTGCCTGCCAAATGACGTTAGTTTAAAAGAGGTTAATCGCATAACTCGGATTTAGCCTTTTAACTTCAGGGTCTACGCTAGACATGATGAAAAGTAAAGCAAAAATATGTACTTTAAAGGTCGACTCAATTTGCATCAACACTAATCATAATTGTGATGTCATGTTTGTGTCAAGTATATACTTCTGGGAAGTATATAAACGAAATAAAGAGAAAACTTAAGAAGAGAATGATACTTTATTGGTATGAGTTTAGAGTATTATATAGTATTATGGGAAGCCATATATTGTCCATGTACATCATGACTATAAGGTCTCATGGTCTGGGGCAAATTATTATAAATTAAAGCCCTTAGCCCAGTAATATTTATATTTGTTAAATATAAAAAGGTAGGTAGAGTTTGCAAAAGTAACTGAATGAAGGCTCCTAAGAGTTTATAAGAGGTAAAATAAGGGCTAAGATGGTTTATCAATATTAAGAAAATAAAGTAAAGCCCCGTCTAAATGACTGATGCTTTAGTTAAAAAGTCAATTTCTAGATCAGGGAAATGGTCACCACTAGCTGGTGGGTTAAAACTATCCACAATCAAATTGTGAGTCCCGCTATAAAAACTTCCTAACTGTTAAAAAATATAGTCAAATGGTATCATGAATATAAGATGGAAAAATACAAAGGTAAAAAAAGAAGACACAAGCCACAAAACCTAACAAGTACCTTTTTTGAGGTGCAAGTCAAACAATCTCAACTTAAGTTGAGACTGAGTAAAACTCAGGGTTTTATTTCAAGTCTGGTTTGAGGTGAAAGATAAAGGGAAGGATGGCTAACCAAGAGTAGTTAGTAGAGTTTAAAAAATAAAGAGCAAAACACAAACACATGTTCTTGGCATCTTAGCCTTAAAAAGTTAGGCAAGGTTAAAGGAGAGACAAGGGAAACCACAGTTGAATGTTTGGTTTGAACCAAAAGGAAGAGCAGAGGCAGAAGGATGGGAAAAACTCAATCTGAACTGCTGACATGAGAGGGAAGAGAAGAGAAGCAAAGCAAAAAGCAAAAGGTAATAGGTTTTGGACTTAGTTTAAACTAACTTGCGCATAAGTACCGGGTTCAAAACTTGTTTGTAAAGCGAAAGGTAAGCTTACAGATGCAACTAACCATTAATTTAGGTTGATTTAACTGGCAAGGCAAGGAAAAGCAGGAGAGTAGGTGAAAAAGATAAATTATAGGGATTAAATCCCAAAATAAAGGGAATGATCCAAATTAAAATTCCTGATAAAAATACTAGCAGCAGATAAATAAAAGGAGGATCCTGACAATGGTAGTAATGAGGCTTATTCAAGTAATTGTTTCTATTAGGGTTTGAAAGGTTTGATCCCCATATTAGATGGGCATTTGATAAGAGTGCCACCAACTTAATGATTAGTCAGGGAATCACTCAGAGAATTACTTTTCCGGGAGGGAGTAATCAAAGATATTGTGATATCTTTCCTTGGGGTGCTAGAAGGCGGAGCCTTAGGAATTTTCTTGAGAGTTCTGGGGATTTGGGCTTGATATTGATTCAGTTTTGCATTGGGAACAGGTAGTCGTGAGTTACATTGTACTGCCCTTGCCTTGCACAGGCAAAGTTGGTCATGATGCATGTGTTTTAATTTGGTACAAGCACCAATTTCTTTGATGAGGTAGGTGTTGTTTGGCTTGACCTCTATGATAATATCAGGCCCTCTTGGCCCTGGTTCCAACTTGTGTAAGTTGTGATTGACAACCCAAATCTTGTCTCTGACTTTAAACCATTTTCATTGGATGTGGATTGTTTCTTTCTCAACTATTTCCTTTTTTAGTCTCTTGGTCTTTTCTGGTGTGTTGTACATCAGGGTCCTTGTCAGCTGGTACTTTCTTAGGTAGAAGTAATTGGGGCCCTAACTTAATACTGACAATGGCAGATTTGTGGCCGTAGAGAAGTTCTTACAGGCTTTTGTCTGTATTTCAATTAACTTGTGTGTGACATATCATTAGCGTTGTTGGAAGCCTGTCAGCCCAAAGTTGTGGGTTTTTAGCAGACAATTTACTGAGCACTTCTATAAGAGAATCATTCAATCTTTTTACTCTCCTATTTGCCTATGGGTGATAAAGGCTATCAACTGTGTGCTTTATTTCATTTTTAGCAAGGTAGACTTTGGTATTGATGGCAATGTGTTATTTCCTCTATCTGTAATTAGGAGTTCAGGTTTTCCAATCTTGGCCGTGATTTCTTTGTCAATAAATTGTTGCACATCATTTTTCTTATGTTTTTTGTGGCTTGTGCCACAGGCCACCTAGTTGCATTCTAAAAATCTGTGATAATGTACTTTTTACTTTTATTATCTCCGGGCATGGGTCTCACAATGTCCAGTGCCCACATCTTGAACAGTTGGGCTATTGACACTGGCATCACTGACTTGGGAGGTGCGTGTCAGAGACCCACTTGAAAGGTAATAATTCCTCAATCTTGTGGGTCAAGGTCCCTAAATTTAACTCTGCAATAACTGAACCGATAGGAACTGTAACCATCACAAGATGAAAGATTTATCTTTCTTATGAGAAGATTTGCCTATCTATGTCACTTTGTTCAAGGAGGTAATACCCTACTAGTTATATAAGCAGATATAAGGACGTGTTGGGTCAACCCAGGGAAATCTCTGCTTTGAGAGGCTTATGATTGGAACAGCCATAGTTGAATTTTCTATCCCAGTGTCCAGAAGAGTATTTAAACCAACCATGAGCCAGAGACTCCTCTTGGTTAGAATCCTCTGGAGAAGAGTTGCACCAGTCAGTAGTATGGGTTGGCCCTTCAAGGGAAAGGACAACATGCAGAAGAAGGAATAGGAGTCAGAACAGGAAATAGCTTTCCTTCATGGTCCTAGGAAGTATTGAAATGGAAGAGTGTACAGGATCACAATGGAAAAAATAATCTTTATTTTTAGAACAAGGGTAAAGATAGTTAAAAGCTAGCTTAAATATTGATTGTGAGATAAAATAAGAGTAGAGGCTCATTTGTAACTAGAAGGGGAGTAAAAACCAGGTTTCTTAAGGCAGAAACCTTTTAAGAGGTTTTTAACAAGGATTTCCTTCACCTGATTTGTTAGCAACATAAGACACCAAGAGTAGTGGTAACAATAGAGGCGGCAGAACCACAGAATAGGTATAAGATGGCTAAGAGAACAGAGTTGCATACAATGTAGGCAGAAGAGAGTGCCAAACCCTGCTGGATTGATTATAGAGGGTGAACACAAAAACCACTGATAAAGCAGCTAATGAAAGTTCAAGCGGTTGCTGATGTTTGTTTTGTGCATACTAACCTTTCTTATTATAAGTTCAAACTCAAAAGCAAAAGTCAAATGAATGAATGTCTTATAAATATCTATAGCATATTTAAAAACCTTACTAACATTAGCGGTAATGTTCTCAAGTTTGTACAGAGTTTGAATCCCGTCTCAGCCACTGTTTTCCCTGATTGAATCTAGTTTGTGCTCTTTGTGGGAAGATTGTGATAAAAAAGTTTGGAAAGCCAAGACATTATTAATTGAATCAATATTCTGGCAGTCAGGGAAGAATTCCCTGACAGTGCCTTAGAGTGGGCGTACTTTTCACATACTTTGCATTGTTCAAGCACCTCTCTGGTGTTGTCCAGCATGTTGGGCCACCAATAGTATGTCTTAAGGTATTCATGTAAGTTCCTACTGTGTTTTTGGCCCAGATCTATGTGATACAAAGAATTGTGTCAATATTTTATATTGACAGCATGTAGGGTACTTTGTTGACGCTTAGTAATATGTAGTGTAGAGTGCCATATACGTTTTTGAACAGATGATTGTTCTTAAGAACTTTCTCTTATATGTCCATTGGTGTACCAGGTGAGAACCTCTCTTGAAGATTTCCCATGATTAACATGGGCAAATTAGGGTCTCTGTTAGTGCAGACTAGATGCTTACAGCATAGCCTTGATAGGGCATCTGCAATAAGTAGCTCCCTGCCTGGTTTGTATTCATTATCATTGGATACCTTTGTATGAGGATCATTCATTCAGCTTGTTGTATAGAGAGATGTTGTTGCGTTTTAAAGAATACCAATGGCTTGTGGTTGGTTAGCACTTTGAATATCTGTGCATCTTTCATATACCTTTGTCACTTGATTAATAAGTGAACAATGTAACAGAAATTACTGGGTAGTATAAAGAGGCCTCCAAGTGGTGAGGAATAACCACCCAAATCCATAAGGAGTTGATGATTAGCCACTACTGAAGCTTCAAATACCTTTTAATAAAATTCCCAAAGAATACACTAGGATTTAATAAGATAATTAAACCCAATCAAAGTAGTCCTAGATAAATAGCCTGCAACAAGATTAAAGAATCCTCTAAATAGAACTTGGGACATAGGGAGGTAGTAATAGTCTCAGTTTCAGATTCTGGGGCAAAGACTCCAGGATTGGCAGATATGGACATAACATTAGGCAGCATAGACAATGTAGAGCCCAGAGCAGGACCCCATATTCCCATTACAATTTGATTTAAAATCAAGTTGTAAGGAATATAGCAGAGAAGACCCACTACATGATGCATTTTTAAATTTTTTTAACCAGTAGATAATTTTAAGTTTATTGAGTATATTTTTAGGGAGGACTCAAATCTTGAGAGTTGAAAAGTGAAAATTTTCCAATATGTACCAAAATTATTGACTCAGAAATACCACCCAAATCCATGGCTCCTATTCCATCCCATTCCAAGAGTACCTTGTCCAGCATGCAAAAAACCCTTGTGTGATTAATTTTTGATGATCATTCTGATAAACAAGGTTGTATTGGATGACCCTTAGATTACGTCCATTTATCAGTGTCAATCTGTCCTGGGTAATTAGATTATGCCAACAAGCTTGAGCAGCAGTAACCCATTTCAATCAACAGTTTGATTTAAATCTGTCAACTTGATAATTGTTTCCCCAATTTCTTGGCTTTCAAATTAGGACAGATAATACCCAGAATTAGGAAAACTACCATGACATTACCCTTTCTTTAATATGTGGAACCACACCTCTGTCTGGGAGGTGAGACAAGGAAAAGTTGTTATGAGTGGGGGAAAGTTTTATAGCAGCTAAAAAAGACTCTGTGTGACCAACAGCATTGGGTTTCTGATAATAGAATTCTTGAATAAAGTACAAGAAGTTGGATCAAACATAGCAAGGAATCCAGGAATTTTTGAAATTGGGGAAACAGTTTCAGGACACAAGGTACTCAAGCCAACAACAGTTCTTACAAGAATCTATAATGCATTTCAATTCAAATTCAGGCTCCCCCTCTACCAAGATGGGTTGGTAAAGAACCTTCTATGTACCACAGAAAGGAGTGAGAAGACACTCATGGAATGTGTGAAAGATTTTAAAGGAAGAGGGTAACTCAAGCCAATATGCTGAAGGACCAATATGTCATTTGACAGTGAATGGACCTACACGTTTGGGACCTAGTTTGAGACATGAGATTTCAACTTCATTTTACGGGCATCCATCACAACTAGATCATCTGACTGGTAGGTAGGACCTTCCTAGCACTTGCAATCCGTGTATTCCTTGTCAGCTGTTACAGCAGCAGCAAGAGTAACTTGGAGCTCCCAATGAACCTGCTTTAGTGCAGCAGCTTGATTAGTTGCAGCCTTCATGTTGCCAATCAGCCTAGGACCCACATTGGACAATGAATTATAACCCACATTGGCAAAGAATGGTGAAACCTGAGTTGACGTGTGTGGAGCATTATTATATGTAAATTTGGCCAAGGGTAAGTTTAAGCACCAGTTATCTTGTTGTGCATTGATGTAACAACATAGATAGTCCTCCAAAATTACGTTTGCTCTCTTCATTTGTCCATTGGACTAGGGATGAAAAGCTGTAGAACAACACAGCTTGATGCCAAGAATCCTGGTGAAGACATCCCAGAACTGGGCAATAAATTGAGGTCCTTGATCACTCACAATTTCCATTGGGATTCTGTGCAGTGAAAAATCCTATTTATAAACAACTTTGCTGTCTCCACTGATGTAATCATAGTTGAGCAAAAAACAAAATGTGCCATTTTTGTAAACCAATTCACTACCATCATTATTGTGTTGAACCAATTAGATTTTGTGAGCTCCCCAATTTAAATCAACATATACCAACATCCAAGGCCCCACAGCTGGTTGTAATGGATACAACAAACCAGTAGTTTTGTTTCATCTTGCCTTTGATCAAACACACACTAAGCAATCTTGAACATGATCTGCTACCTGCACAGTTAATCCCTTTCATGAAAATTGTTGCTGTATTAATTCAACTGTTTTTTTCTTCCCTGGATGGCCTGCCATAGGACAGGTGTGATGTGCATCCATAATTTTGTCTCCAATAGTCCCTTCTGGAACCCATAAGCGGCCCTGGTGATAAAGTATGGGGACTATCTTATGATATCCTTGTGGTTGACCTACTGGGTGCTCACAAGCAAGTTCAAGTAGCCTGTAATAGCCCTTAGACAACAGCTGCAAAAACTGTCATGGTAGGTTCCATAATGCCAGGGGATTATTTGGCTGAGTAGGAAAGCGTGAAAAGCCCAAAAACCTTTAACAAAATTGACTGATTTAACGGATTTGAATCAAACAGTTGATTGGAAATGGGTTACAGCTGCTCCAGTTTTGCTGGTCAAAATACAATCCCCCCGTAAGTTGACGTTGATAAATTGACATAATTTAAGGGTCACCAGATATAAAATTGTTAATCAGCATGGTTGTCAGAAGTTGGTCACTCAAGGGCTCTTTGCAACCTGGACTAGATACTCACTTGGCAATGTGGAAGAAATAGGAGCCCAGGATCCAGACGGTATTGCTTAGTCAATTTTTGATATATTTTGAATAATTTTCACTGTTTCAACTCTTAAGAGTTGAGTCCTCCCAAAAATTACTCAATAAAAATCACATATT
>QTSX02006213.1:0-12158 GCA_014839935.2 Entomophthora muscae
AGGATTGGTCACCACGGTGGTGACCAAGGACAACTCTGAGTAAGTGTTGTTCTTGTGTGCTTGTAACAAACGCCAACCGTAGAACTGGAGACGGCGTGCCTCCTTACTCTGACAATTGAACTCCTGACAACGCTCTGCAGACATGGTTGCCAGGAACTCCTGGTACTCCTCCTTGGTGCTAAGACAAGAAGATGCCGTTGAGAAGGCCATATGCCTGATTCTCCTCTTATCCTCCCTATTTATGGTCAAGAGGGGGGAAATGTGAGATTAGGCTGATTGACCACAAATGATCAGGTTAATCATTGCACGCAGATCTTAATCAGTTACACGCCATATTATCACTTGGTTACCATTATATTAAGTGTAGTAATTATACACAGTATAATCACCAATATATTATAATAGATATGGTGTTACATGCAGTGTAATTGTTAGTTTATTATAATAGATTTTACAATTATACGCTGTATTATCACTGATCATCCCAATGTGTACTGATTGTGCGCTGTATATTACTTGCTTTATTATAATTGATGTAACAATTATACACTGTATAAACGTTAGTCAACATAGTGATTATCATTGCTTCTACGCCGTATAACCTTAAGATCACCTATCACTCATCTCCCAATCCACCCTACTGGATGTTGTATCAACCCAGCCCCACACTGCCTGATGGGCGTATATGATCATAACAAACAAGTGATAGTCAAAAGATCAGGAAATACCAAGTTCAGGTCAGAGTTACACGCTGTATAATTGAGTTCCTTATTGGTTTGGGTCAGCATTACACAGCGGATAATCCTCTGAGTCACAAATGGATTGAGTCTGCTATTATGCGGTGTATAATCCCCAATTTGACTTGTTGCATTAATAAGCAGAAGGTTTGCCAACCAGAAAAGGATCACTGATTAAGCCCTGCAAATGGAATACCGGAATTCTACCTTTCAATGTAGGAGGGCTGAACAGGGACAATTTCTAAGCATCAACTAAATACGGCATAGTTTCCCAGCGCAATAATAGGCGTGTAAGATATAGCCAATTGATAAATGACAGTAGTCTAGCTCAAGTAGAGTGTAGGCTGTAGCTGAAGTGCCATGTACGCCTGCTAAGGCCAGTAGCATATCACGTGTCAAGGACAACCAATCAGGATGGGCGTAGCCAGCAAAGATAGACCTATTGCAAAGATAGTCACTGAGAACTTTCTGAAAGGACAAGAACAAGGGTTGTTGCAGTATATATTGATATAGACACCTGAAAGGATGAAAAAAGTTCATAGTTACACATAGATAGATTGCAGCTGCTGGCTAGATTGTACTCCAGTATCAATAAACATAATTATCTTCTAAGTTCTCTTCTATTGTAGTCTGTAGTGCTCTTGCATAGGATTAGGCAGAGTACATTGGCAAGGCTAACATCTATCTGTATCTTTGAACATATCAGCAATATCACAAGTTGCTCAACAGCAAGATTTAATTGGCCTGACTTCTTGAGCAATTATTGGATAGGGTTAGAGGGGGCCATAGTTGCCCAGTCTCCAAAATGTGGTACAGGCTTGGATCAGTCCTGGTATTGGGGAGCACCATATTGGCTATCAGAAAAACCACATGTGGATAGGGCTGGTGACATGTACAACTCACTTTTCTCACAGCTTGCATTTAATTGTGTGTATACAGGAACCATAGTGGTTGCGCTCTTTTGATAAGCAGCCCAAACTTGGAGTAGCTCTTGGTACTGCTCCTTGACAATGTCAAAGTTACTTTTGCTGGTGAAGCTTATTGTAAACTAAAAATCAATAAAAATTCTAATTAAAAACAGAAAAGCAAAGTATTTAATAGATAATTAATTTTATTTAAGTTTGTTCTCCTTTTTGAGACATTCTCACAGACATAAATGCCAAAATTTAGATGCACATACATTGAAAATAGTGCTGTAGTTCCCTGAATAGATTTTGGTGGATTTTTTGTTTAAATCCACTATTTCTAATTTGCATCCCAAAAATAATCAATATTTTTAAAAAAATGAGTTATTTTGTGTTTGAGCTCATCACTTTTGTGACTGAACCTCATGTGTTCTCTGTTTGTATTATATTTGCCACACACTCATAATCAAATTTGATGTAGAATGCTTCATAATGTGACTGGACTGTATTTGTTTTAGATTTGGGTTCCACACATTTACTGTCTCATTTTTGGAATTCAGTATTTGACTTTATTTTTGTTGTGTGATTGACTATTTTGTTTTTGGGCCTTAGATAAATGGAAGCTTTATTGAGTAAATTGACCTTCAACTGGTTCCAGTTGAATTTATTTTGTGACTGAACCTGTGTGTTCTAAATTAACTAATATTTGTTTATTTCAACAGGTTTAAAAACTACTGTATAGCTTTTATTTACAATAATATTTAAGGTAAACTTTTTTAAATATTTACAATTAAAAAGATCCATTAAAGCTTATAGTATCTGATGTAATTAATGTACTTTCTGTTTCATATACTTGAGATGAAAGGGTTGGAGTTGAATTAAATATTTGATTTTTCTTATTTAAAAAACTTATTTCTTTTATCTTTAAAATTATTTTTATCTATTTTATTAATTTTTAAAAGTATCAATGTACCTTTCTACTTTTATTTATATTCTTATAAAAATAAATCCCCATTAAGTTTGAAACAATACCTCCCTTTGATTTCTTAAAATTAGAAACTATCAATATCTTACCAAATTTAGAAGAGTGTTATTAAGCTGAGTATTTTGTGAGAAATCATTAATATTTTCAAGTGATTTTCCTATTTTTCTCCAATTCTCAATTAGATTTTCAAATAACTTTAAAGAGTAAGAATATACTTAATTTGAATTTACCTTTAGTTTAGAAAAATTAAAGACAACAGGAAACCCATCTTCCAAAACTTTAAATAACTTTTCTATAATCTTGTCCCATAATAAATTGTTATAATTTTTGGCTAACTTTAGTGCATAAAAACAAAATCTTACACACTTCAAATTTACTAACTCTTATGTAAATAGAATTTAAACTGTATTTTATATAATTCTTTTCAATTGAAGAAGTAACTCTTAAATAAAACAGAAATACTTTATATTAGCTTTGTTGAAAAAATACCTATACTAGATTCATTTATCTCAGTTAGTTTAACAGAAAAGCTTTTCTTAAAAATGAGTTGAGTTTTTATCTATTACCATTGCTAGAAATCTTTCAAGGAGAAATTCACCTAACTCCTTTATGTATTCATTACTCAAACAAAATTTATTAGGGTTTTCCCATTAAATACCCATCAAGATAAAATTCAATATTCATAGAGCCATTGGGAAAGAAGACAGAATATTTTTTTATAGAATCTTCAATATGGTCAATAACTTTTTTAATTTCAAATTTAATATTGAGTTCAACTCTTTTGCTATTAGGCTCTTCAAGATCTGTTATAAAAAGGAGTTTCATGTTATTGAGTATAATTCATTTTGGAGTAGCCTTAACTTTTATAGGGTTATTCAATTTTTAATTATTTATTAAGACTAATGTTAAAAATATTGATGTACATTTAATTAATAAAATATAGCTTTAATAAGTTTTTGACACAAAGGCTTAAAAATTCAAGAATAAAACCTATTTTTTCAGTAATGCAGATTTAAAAAAGAAAGGCTATCATAATTTTTGCAGAATTATTACTATTTTATGAGTCTAAGATTTAATTATCTCCATTATCTATGTTATTTAATTAATTTTATAGAAATAATTTGATAATTTTATTTTCACTTTGCCCATTGCATCCCTAATTTAATGAAGCTAGTTATAAAATGATAAGATAATATTATAACATCAGAAATTAAAAAGCAAAAATAATCTTTTAAATAATCTGGGAAATATTTTTCTAATTGTATTATATATTATATAAAAGAAACAATATTTTATTTATTAATAAATATAAAAAGAGTGGTTTTTGATTGGCTTATAAATTTAATAAATGAAGAAATAAATTAATTTTAATTTTTAAACATCATATAAATCAAAATAAAACATCAATCATAAAAACTAGCTAATCAGATAAATTTTTAAGAAAATATAATAAATAGATTTAAAATAAAATTCTGATGTATTTTTCTAATTATCATTTAGTTTTTAGTTGGCATATATAATGTTTTAAAATTATCTTCCAAACAAGAAAACAATTATTGTCATTTAAAAGTAAGTTAAAAATCTAATTAAATTGTAATTGTGCATTAAAGTTTTCAGAATTTATACCTTTTTATTTATTGGTAAAAATAAAGAACCCCAAAAATAATTTTAATGATTGAATTTAAAAATTTAGCAATCAACTTAGTAAAATATAGTTCAAAATTATGAAGTACTAAATAATATTGCATTGATATTTTATAGAGTAAGAGCCTTTTTTAATAAAAAATTGTGTTAACTTTATTTAAAAATAACAGCTTTAAGTAAATATGATTAGTATGAGTTTACTGGATTATCCTTCCTTTAGTCTGAATCCTGGACTAGACTCTGCTGATACCTTATCCATCAACACAAATAGAATTGAAGCCTTAATTTTGTGGCAACAGCGCCCATGTCAACTCAAAACTCTAAATTTCCTATGTTTTTTGCTAGTTGCACTAGCCTAGTTCTTTTTTTTAAAGTGTTCAGGGGTGCAAACCCAGAAAACATGACAAAATTTTGGCCAGCTCAACACAATTTAATATTAAGCTTAATAAAAAACTCAATTTAACCAGATTTTTCCTTTACTTTTACTAATAAAAATTAGTTTATTTTTATTTGTTTTCACAACGTAAAAGTGTCAATGTTGACAATTTTTAGGCATAACTTATTTTTAATAACAAAACTGAAATATCTACAATAAAAAATTAAGTGCACATTAAATTTTTTTTATTGAATTATTATATTGAAAAAGACAGTGCCCATACATTTGATTGTTGAAATGTTCATCTTATAAATATATATATGGCACTTATTCCTGCTTTAATATATTAAGTGGATTGGTGGCTAACAGCAATCCAATAATTTAAACATGAGTTACTATGTAAGTTACTATAGAATTCATTATTAAAAATAATGTTGACACTCATAAATGTCGTTTATTTGCTTGTGATCATCTGCCGGGGTAGAGTTAAGCAAATCAGAGAGTAGGACACGCCATTTCAAAAACAGCATCTCAAAAATAGCCATCTTGAATTTAATTTGAGATGTAATTTTTTGTGTTAGTGGTTTTAAATCACAAAAAAATAAAATAAACAATAAAATAGTTAAAATTTACATATACCTTTATAATGCGGCATCTTGAATTTACGCCATCTCAATTCTGTCACTTCAAGTCAGATTAATTAAATCTTATTTTGCTAACTTTATTTACGTATGAAATCCTTTAGTGTGGGGCGTGTTTACGCCATCTCAACTTTACGTCATTTTGAATTACACCATCTATCTTAAATTAAAATAAGTTTATACCCAAACTAAAATAAAGCCTGCTGTATAGTTCCAGAAGATGTTCCTATAGTATTAATCTAAGACACTTATACTAAGAACAACCTAAATAGACGCCACTATGATAGTCCTTGTAGTGATTTTCATTGCTGGGTAAAAAACCAGTTTTGTTATGTGTAATTTATAGCTTTATTATACATGGATACATTGATAAGGGTTTTCTCAATAAAATATTTTAATAGTGATTTTAATATGGAAGGGGGTGATTATGCCATTTTGATTTACGTCACTTAGAATTCCACCAAGTTTCATATCACCCAATTAATTTGATGTGCACAATGGATAGGGAAAAATAAGGGGAAATTACCTATGACGCCAGGCTATGCCATATCAATTCCTCCACTGCAATTCCTATTTTCCACTTTTCAAAAGTATAGTTTCACGTCAATTATCATAGTATTGAAAATGTAAGAAAACATATGAAACTTTTCAAATATATATCTTTTTATCTCCTCTAAACAACTGGGTACTTTTTAACCCCAGTTGTATAAGCTAATTTTTGAGAAATTTAAGGTTAACTCTTTGGCCCAGTTGAGGTAGCTCCACCAAAAATTTGTTAATTTAATATAAAAAATGGTCAAAAACACTATGTTTTTGAGCTACGGCACCTTGATTATGTCACTTCAAAAACACCATTTTAACTGCAAGTTTTCAGTCAAAACTCAAAGTTTTGCATACTTGTGTTACTAATAAAAAAATTATTTTTACAAAATAAAAACATTGAAATTATGATAGTATATATTTTTGATTTCCTCTACAATTCTATGTAAAAAAATTGATAATGTTATATTAAAAACATTCTCATTTTTCTCTTTAAAAACAACCCCCAAATTGATCATATTTTGATGCTAATTCACTTTTAGATACCTCCCAAGTCAACTGCCAAAGCTGTGCCCAAGGCCTCCAAGGCCTCAAAGTCCAAAATCACTCTTCCCAAGGCCAAAAAGGCCAAGACAACCCCAAAGAAGCAGCCTTATAAAAGGCCAAAGCTCCCCCAAGACCCCAACTCCATCACCTGAACAAGAGGGAAACAGTCCTACCCTTCCTCACTCTCCATTTGTTTACTCCCCCTCTGATCCTCAAGAGAAGCTGTTCAACTTCAATTGCTATTCTGACCCCACTTTAGAGCCTGAGGGTAAAGAGGAGCAGGAGCCTGAGCCTGGAGCTCCTTCAGATGAGCCAATTGAGCTCTGGGATCTTAACTCCATTTGCAATGTATGCAACCAAAATGGCACCTTTGCTGTGCCAACAATGTACCCTATCAGCTATCCAATTATGACTAAGAAAGGGGGTGACAGCTTTGTCTAAAAGGGTTACAGCTTCAGCTATAATGACAAGAAGAAACCCATCTGCCAACATCACTTCAAATGTGATAACGTTGGCTGCCCTGCAAGGCTCACCACTATGAGTTTACAAGATTCAAAGCCCTAACTGTTAACCACAACTGCACCAAGCCTTTTGACCCTCTCTATCAACTTGTCTGCTGGTTTCTTTGCCAGGTGATCCCAACCACAAAGGATCAAATTGCAACTGAGGTTGTCAACAATGTGATCCTTAATTTAAATGATATCCAACTAGCAACTGTTGTTGGCGCCTCTAAATTACAGAGATATTTCACTGATCAGAGATACTAGGTGGTTGCCCCGTCCAAGGACAGAATTAAAGTTGAATTTAATAAATCAATTAAATTTATTTTATTGTCTTTTTAGGCTTGTATTAATTATTGCATGTTTAATTAAAATTTTATTTAATTGCTTTATTAAAAAGTAATTTCAATTATATTTATTTAAATTTAAAATTAAAATTGTATACTCCAAGTATAAATAAAAACTAAACCTAAATAAGTATAGTATCACTATTAAGTTTAGTAAGGCTAAACTGATTATTTTAAAATTTAGTAATTGATTTCTAATGCCTGTAAAAATGTAGAGCTGATCTGCAGCTTTTAAATAAGCTATTGGACATCAAAATCGGCTTAGTATTCACTGAGATACGTTTGATTTTAGTTTTTGTAGTGTGTATTAAAAGTAAATTTAGATAATAGCAAATCGAGTCCGAGCCTTTGATTATGACGCGAACCCGGTTCCAGCGCTTAACTATATATCTCAGCATCTAGATCAGCTAGAGCTATCATGTTTGGTACCATTTTGATCGGAATCATCTGAAAAATTTATCTACGTCCTCTAAATTTCATGAAAATCATCATATGGAAACATAATTTTATCATAGTTAGTTTACTCCACTGATGTTCTTTTGGGATGAAGCTGTGTCAAGCAAGGTCTACTCTGAATAATATGCAGCCACTTGGATCAGGTGATGTATCCAATTGGAATATTCTATTATTTCACTTGAATAATAAGAACTTCGAAATGTCCAAGTCAACCATCTCCTTGTTTAAACTAATATTTATATTTATAATTTAAACAGTATCACTTTAAATTGACCAAGCTCTCTTTTCATCGTCAATTCAATCCTCAGCACAGAGCATAACCATCCAATCATATAAGACAATCTAAAACAATTGCTGCTTCTCTTCCAGTTTTAATCCACCCATTCTAGAGTCTGGTAATCTATACAGATAAGCCACTTTGATATGGTTGAATAGGATTAGCCACTAATTTAAAATGCAAGTAATCAAATATAAATTTATTAAAGTTCAAGTGGCTTATATTTCAGTTCAACATGATTTAGACCACACTCCACTAAATTCAATCCGTGTACTTTCAAAGATGCATGTTGTAACGCTTTTGACAAAGAAGCGTCAATAACCTGATTAGTTGCACCAGTTGCAACCAATAAGAGACAAGGCGGAAATAAGAGGAAAGATTTATGAAAACACATTTTATTAAAGCAATCTTGATTGAGCTTATATAGCTGCTCAAATGCACGCTTGGCAATTGAGGTGAAGTTCCTTGCATTTGCATAGCTGCAAGGTTTAAGTCACAATATAAACTCGCATTGGATAGGGAACTAAATCTATCATTTCTATGAATAGAACATGATGTGGATTACTTCTGGGTATTGCATTGTTTAACGGTCAACTTCAATTAAATGAAGTTAACTCCATTAACTTCATCACAATGTAAGGGATTGAATGTAAGGATGAGCCAAATTGAGCTTTTGGCTTAATGATCAACTTTTAAAATCAAATTTAAGTAAAAATCAATTCAGTCAAATCCTTTACGGCTTGAGCCCACTCGAGGTGACATTACAGACAGACAGACTCACTTTTATATATATTAATATTTTTGAGGTTTGAAGTTAGCCTTAGGTTAGCCTTCAGGGCAAAATTAAGAACATGTACCTTAAATTCCTGGAATAGACAAAGAGGAATTCATTTTGGCAGAAAGAAAGAAAAAGCTTGGAGAATATAAAAGCCAACACAAATTTGGATAAACTTGATTTTATTATAGAAAATGATTCTAATTAAATAGTTTACAGATGGTGTTGATCATTCAGCAGGTAGACAGTGTGGATGATAGGTCATTCCAAACTGAACTTGTACCAGGATCAGTCTGGTGCAGGTAGGGTAATCTGAAATGGGTAGAGATTGATGTTGACCCATTTGATGGAGGTGAACAAACTCCAAAACAAAAGCAAATCCAGCCAAGCTTTTGCAAATATCAATATTTGAAGGCTATGTTGTAAATTAGACTGCATGGATAAAATGGTCAAGGCTATTAGTGGAATTAATCTTAATAGTCAAGGCTAATTTGTTATTCACTCAAATCTGCTGGATCCAATGGATTTTATTTTCTAATTGTAATTCAGATGTTACAATGATTCAGTCAACCTTTTACATCCAGATGGTTTGGGTTTGGGAACTTCTAGCAACTTCCTTAATAGAAAGCTGCAAACTGTAGCCACTCTGGAATAATGTGCACTTACTCTTCCCTGTTGGGTTGTCCGGATCATCCCTAAATAGAAGGAATGCAATGCAAGAGCCTGATAGCCACAAGAAGAGGCTGTAATGGTCCAAACAATTGTTCAGGTGTTAATAGCACACCCAAATCTATTGTGAAGCCTTTCAAGTATATAAACTTCCTTTTTTTCTTCAAATAAACATACTTTTTCACTTATTGCATAATGCCTTTCTACTCTACTCAATTGTTACCTTAGTATTAAAGGTAAAGACTACAGAGTCATTGGACTTGTATTAATTTATGTTTAGGCCTACAACTATACTCTACCAACAAGCAACTCTAGATGTTAACCCAAAAGATGTCCACAAGGCCCAATTCACAACAGGCCATATCAAAAGACCATGAATGGCACAATTTCTGAAATCCCCCCCCTCAAGATTGGTCAAAGGAGTTGATATTTACAAAGGAACTTGGCATGAAAACAAGCAAAAGTACAACCAGACAGCAGCAAACTATAGTGTATTGAACTTTTTTCTTGTAAGTGACCTCACAAGGTCCAACACAGAAGGAATCCAGTTTGTGAGCTCTGCCATCAACATAAATCTGATAGTAGAGGACCAGGACATCCACTTGAAATTCAGTAAGGGGAGCCCTAGACACTTTGGAGGACAATAAATATAAGTTCTTGACCTTATAGTCAGTCAAGTAAGTAGTTGCTTGGATATCAATGATGAGGTTAGTCAACTCTTTGACATGGGTTTCAGGATTAGTTACAACATCAAATTGAATCAATGGGGGGCCCAAGATTGAGGGGATAGTAGCCTCACATCCATAGAGCATGGCAAAGGGAGATTGTCCAGTTACCCAATGTTTACTCAGACAATAAGTAAAAAGGGTGACAGACAGGAATTTATCTCAATTAATGCATCCAATAGGGTAAGTTTCCTTATAATTGAAAAAAGGGAAATTACACGTTCAACTAATCCATTGGTTGACAGATTATACGGCACAGAGAAGGATTGGTGAGTACCCATAGCTTCTAAAATAGACATGATAAGGCAAGAATCAAAGTTGGTGCCATTATCAGGTAGCAGGACTTGAGGGCATCTGTATCAATAGAAGATATTTTGCAACAAAAAATTTGCAGTTGTCTTGGTAGTTGTATCTCTTGTAGCTCTGGCTTCAATTCATTTGGAAAATGGTCTACAGCTACCAAAATTAAACAACACCCAGACCTAGAATGAGGGAGATGTCCAACAGCGTCAATACTCACAGTGTGGAGGGCATGCTTAAGCGGGATGAGCTTGAACTCATGCTGGGAAGGTTGGGGGTCTGGAGCAGACATATATGGAAAGATGAGAGTACATCAGGGAAAAGGAGTCACATGTTCTACCAGTAGAAGTTCTTGCTTAGCCAGTCATGAGTCTTAGTGAGGCCTTCATACCCAGTGTAAATGTGGGCCTGAAGGACAATGACAATCCTCATTATAGGGTGAATGTAGGGAGGAACATGTTGTTAACCTTCTTGAAGAGTTTTTTTATCTCAAATGACAATGTTCTTTGACAGGGATTGTAGTGCTAGGTGTATCTCTTCAGTCTCAGTAGCTCAAGTGTCAGGGTAAACTATTAACTTGTATAATCAATTGACATCAGCAATATGTATGTCCAATATAGGCATCCTGGACAGCCCATCAGTTTTCTGGTGTTGAGCGCCAGGTCTGTGTACCACTGTGAAGTCATATCTTTGTAAGCATAAGGCCCAGAGCGCCAATTGACCTTCAGTCTCCTGCAATTGCCTAGCCACTTGAGTGAAGAGTAGTCAGTGACTACAGTAAAATTGGTCCCAAAGATGTAGTGTTGGGACTGTTTAACTGCATGTAGAACTGCCAAACACTCATTCTCAGTAACACTTTAATTCTTCTCATAATTGTTGATCACCTGTGAAGAATAGACCACAGATCTATCTACGCCTTCATCATCAAGCTGGGCAAGAATTGCACCCACAGCAGCTCCACTAGTGTCAATATACAAGATAAACTCCTTATTGTAGTCAGGGTAGACCAGAATAGGGGCCTCTTTGAGCTTTGTTATCAAAGGCTCAAATGAGTTTTGTTGACTATCAGTCCATTCAAAGGGAAAATTCCTGAGCATTTGGACCAGAGGCTCACTCAGCTCTGCAAAAATCAGGGAAGAGCTGGCAATAATACCCCATCATAATGAGCAATACTTGGACTTCATGCAAATTGATGGGGGCAGCATTTTGTCTATGAAGTTAACCTTATTGTTCATGGGTCAAATTCTAGTCTGAGTGTCCTCATGGCCCAATAATTCAAGCCGCTGTTTGAGGAAGGTGTATTTGAAGGGCTTGACTTTTTAACCTGAATTGCAAATTTTGATGAAGACAGCTTTGAGATGATCCAGATAGTCAGTGAAAATGGAACTGAACACTGTTATATTGTCTAGATATACCCAATTGAAGGAAATCTTTAAATCTTGCAATATGGAATCCATAGCTTGCTGGAAAGTGGCAGGTGTATTAAATAGCCCTTGGGAAATCCAGGTTGGTTCAAAGAGTCCTTCAGACATAATAAGGGCGGCTTTTTCACAATCTTCAGGAGATAAGTCTACTTGAAAGTATCCAGAAGCCAAGTCCATTTCAAGACAAACTTAGATCCTCCCAAACGTCTAAGTGCATCATCAATTTGTGGCAGGGAATACATTAGTTTAAAAGCTATGACAACAAGCAAAAACACTTTGGATTTAAACAAAAATGGCTCAGATGTAAACAA
>QTSX02006214.1:0-12118 GCA_014839935.2 Entomophthora muscae
GCTTTTAGAAGATTTTATTCCATTTAAATAAAAATGATAGTTTATGAGTTATTTTCCGCTTTAACTTCTGTAATGTGATTTAGAATATGAAATGTGAATCAAATAACATTGGCAAGACTAACTCAAGTTGTAAAACATTTCATAGCCTTTTAAGTTCAATTAATTACCAGAATTGCTTCATACACTGCTACTCTGAAGGTGACACATTCCTCCCCGTGTCTTCACAAACCTAAAGTTTCTTCAGTACTTTAAAAATAGTCATATATTTCTTGATACCAGGTAATCTGGGTCAAACGCCTGTCCTCTTAGCAGCTTTGCATAGAGTATAGTCCAAGAAAGGAGTTAGTCATGGCTCATGTGCTTTTCTGGCTATACATTAAATTAATCACAGGAGAGAACATAATAGACCCTGGCTGGCCTCTACCACAACTGCAAACCAAAAGAACTTTTTATGAAGGCCTGAAATTGAATGCTATATCCAGAATTTAAACAACAAGAGTCAGTTCACAACCAGTGCAGGAATCATCTGTCAAAGAGATGAGAAAGAAGATAATACACCCTATAGTTCTACCACACAACAAGGAGATACCATCATTTACTACCACTATAAGATTTTTTATATCTGTGGGTTCAACCTGTTTGAAATCATTAAACAAAAATTCTGGTGGCTGTGCATGGGCTAAGATATCTTGAATCTCCTATAAACTTGTGTTCTTTGCAAGAAGAACACATCCAACCCTGATCTTCCAAAATCAGTCTTATCCATAAAAGCCGTGAAGCCCTTCAAAAATGGGCTCTCAAAGTTTTAAAACCTCTGCCAAGGAAAGCCAGTAAAAATACATTAGTTTCACTATTTACTACTTTATTTGCTGGCCTATAGCCTGGTTAATCATCAATCACATGGACACAACAAAAACCTGCTTCATTGGAAAGAAGATTGTGGCACTCTTCTGTCTCAAGAAGCTCAGCATAAAATGGAGTTTAAAATCTCTTAGACAATATTAGGAAGTCATATTGCGTAATGAACACTCTAGAATGTGTGGTTAACCCCCATATTACTCATAAAGTAATGGACACATGAAGAAGATAAATAGGTACCTAGTGTCAGCAATTTATACTTACTTTGCTCTACCCTGTCAATCTTACCGGCCTGCCAAACCATTTAAAGGGAGAAGCTTCCAATATATTACTAGCAGGCTTTATTGATCTGAGAAGTCTTAGTATTATAAATTCAGATCACCCATTACAAGAACAACCAGGAATAAAATGACCTTCCAATTATGACTGTCTCCCAATTGTTTAGATTTATTCTGTAATATTATGGCAAACTGCCAGTTTAAAGAACATGAGTTTCTCTGAGCATCAGAGGATTGTGATCAATTTGCACTGGCAACCCACTGAGTGTTGCTGCAAATTCCTTCCAGAAAGGCCTTAGGAATGACATACTATACTAAAAGGAGCCATATAATAAGCGCACACTGTAGCATAATAATGTATGGCTATATTACAACCAATTTTGCCCTGCACAAGATCTAATATATTGAATCCTGTGCAATTGCATGGATGCCTGACTCTGGGGGTTGATGCTGGCAGTCTGGGGATGGAAAAACTACCAAGCATAGTTATATGTTCCAGATGATCTTATCCTGCCAAGAGAACGCTAGCTCTATAAAATCCCTTCCATTGGACTAATGGGAGGCAGAAAATTTTAGAAGATCCTACTTTAGAACATTTTTGCAGTAGAAGAATAAATCCAAGTTTGAAGACCATAGTCAGTGCTCAAAGAACTTAGCAAGCTGCTAGCGTAGAAAGTTGCTTGCTAGTTGTCTTCCTTGACATTGCTTGCAGTTGCCCCTGTCAAGGAAATCTCAGACGTAGCAGGAACACTTGTTTTCATACAAGCACTTCAATAAAAACAATGTCCAAAATTTTATCTATACTTAATAAAGCAAATTTTAATCAGACCTCCAGGTCTGAGAGCAGAACCAAAAGTTCAGACAGTGGTGCTCATTTACAAAATGAGTTACCTGCGCTGTCTGTTGTTGGCAAGTCTTTACCCCACCACCCCAGCTTTGTTGATAAGTATGGGGGGCTACATGTGATTAGCAATGCAGAACAGGATGCATCCCTCCACCTAGTAATTGCTGTATACCAAGTTCCAGAGGTACCAGTGGAAGGAATAAACCTTGATGTCACTGGTACAATGGTACAACACAAACCACAGAACTATAAAATTGAGGACGTGCTGTCACTTATGAAAGCCTTGATTCAAGGCTAAAAAAACCACTGGTGACAAACAACAGGATAGTAACTACACCCTGTTTATCACCGCAAGATCCTCCAAACACTTTTGGTCCACCTTTGGAAGCTACCAGGAGGCCAGTAGCACTCAGCTTGGCCTACTTCTGAAGAGAGAAGTAATTGACAGAATTACATATGTTCTGTCATACTTTATGCACCCCGCCATCAAGCATGTACAGCAATTGATGGCCCACCAAAACCTCAACCTTAAATAGATGGGTTGTTTTAGAATCAAGATCCAGCATGTCGTGTTCTGAGGCGCGGCACAGACACACAACAGGGAATCCCAACCTTAGGATTGTATTTGTACTAAGTCTTGGTTAGATCACAGGGGAAGGCAATTGTGTTTACCTTATGGCCCTGGAATGAATAATCTCTGCTAGGTGTGGCTAGAGAGAGGCGCAGAAGTACAGAAGACACAAAGACAAAAATGTGAATAGAACTTAATTTTATTGGTGAATATGGAAATGGAATATATAGTGGTTGAGAATACCACAAAACACTACCAGGACGGTAGGATCACTTGCCACAAGCATGAGTGGGGCAAGTGAGTTGCTGCAGAGTCAGGAAACCAAACAATAATATTTTCTGAAGCAGAAGCCATTTCATTTTGAGAGTCAAAAGCAAAAACAAGATATTTGTCTTTGAAATGGCCCACCAAAAGGCGAAATTGAAACATGGTGAATGCCGTTATTCACGACACAGCACGCCCATGCTGCTCTAGTACATCAGTTGAACTCCAGCTTCCACACTGTCCAACAAGCTGTGTTTGGAATTAATAAAGCTGCTTCTTCTGCACATTATTGTGTAGATGAGATGGCTTTTATTTCAACAACCAAGTGATACAAGTGGTGGCTGGGATCCTTGACTCCCATGGTCTGACTCCTCAATGGGCTTCAGACGTAACTTGCCACAGCGTCAACCTAGCTGAGAAGGTTTGTTTCCTGGCCCACCAGTCTAGCTTGGATGAGTTAGTGGATTATAGAACAAGCTACACAGCATGGTCTCAGAGAAAAGCGCCTGCCACAAGGAGCGCCAGAACAAGATCATCTCCTGGATAAATAAACTGGTTGAAAAGTTGAAAAAAATGAAGGGAAAGCCAGCTTCTTCTGAAAGCTCTCCTATTTTTATCAGAACCAGGACCAGCACGTCTGCTGCCTTGACCATGAAGCTTATATCAATAATAAGCACAATTTGTGGGAAACCATGGAGATTGTCCGCGTCCTGACAAACCAGCTATACCAGGACCTGGAAGACAACTGCTCTCAGGTTGCTGCCCTTGAACACAATCTGGAAGCATACAGTAAATGTTTAGATCTGATAGCTTCAACTACTCTTCTTATGGAAGGAAGCCATAGAAACCTTTTGGAGCAATTACAATCTAACAACGCTGCCATAAAGGACTTTGAGGCCCTACATTTCTACATAACTCAGCAGATTAGAGCAGGCCATGCTATCTTATAACAGCTTTTCTATAGAGGATAAGCGGAGCCCTGTTCTAAACTTCTCTTCTGAGGAACTTAAGGTGTTGTCCCCTGAATTCTTTGACTTTACCTCCAAACATGGTACTTACAATAGCAGAGGAACCTGTCACGTTCCCATAGGAGTGGCTGCCTTGCCACCTCTCACTCCCACTGACTGACTTTTGCCATGTCAAACCAGTAGTGGAAACTTGTGAGGAAACAACTATCCCTGACCACAAGTTCAAGCCCTTGAACTTACCAACTTTTGGCCAAAAAGGTACCATAAAGACCTTTATTTGCCTCTTCAAAATAGCAATATGTGGAGCCTCTAACTATATGAAGGCAACAGCTCTGATCAACGCTCTTGACTCCCCAGTGTGGACGTGATCATGCCTTAACTCCCAGCAGAATAATGGTCTTGTGAGGATGCAAAAAGTGCAGTGATTGAGGAATTTGGTAGCAAAACCAAGTTGCAGCCAAGACAGGCCAAATTCAGCAACATTGCTTTCAAGAAATATGAGAGTCTTCAAGATTTTGCTGACTGCTTCTATCATGAAGCACAGGTACTCCTGGGGGCAGGAGTACTTACTAACTTGGATTGTTGCATCATCATGAGTAGAGCTCTCCAGCCGTATAGAGAGCTATCTAATGTGATGTTACTGGTACTAGACCAGGCCAATAACACCCAAAAAAATCAGTTATTTAGGTCAGCTTGGGGCCCAATTTGATGCTCCCAATAAAGGAATGACCAGCTGCAATGGGTCCAAGAATCAAGGAAGAAACCAGGATTGCAACAGATCAGTCAAGCCACCTGAATGGGAAAAAGAAGCTACTGCCAAGCCTGCAGGAGAGGGTAATCCCTATAATTATAACATTACCTGCCAAAAAAGCAACAAAAAGGGGCACTGGGTAAGCCAATGCTGTTATAAATGCTAACCTCCTGGGGTCAATGTTGTAGTGGAAACTGAATAGAAGTCACAGGGAAAAGCAAAGGCAGATCAGTAATGGAATATACTGTACCCGCCATTCCCTCAACTATTCTAAAAGAACCTAACATATATAAGCCCAAGGAGCCCACCAAGATTGCCAAAGAGACTGCCCAGACTGCCAAGGACCCTGCCAATAATGCTGCCCTGACAAAAAGATCTCCTGATCTCTTTGCTCTTAGTCAAGACTTTGAGGAAGACCCTGTACACCAATTGATAGCCAACAACCTGTATACTATCCCTGAACTCAGAATAGGTAGACCCCAGAAGACTACTGCCAATAAAGTTGAGGTAGTCTCCAAACCTTATGCTGTGCAAGTACAGGAAACCTGCTTGAATGAGAACCCAAATGTTTCCAGTGATGTTCCCAACCTCAAAGGCGTCTAACTGATAATGCCGCTCAAAACCATTGAAAATAACTTTCCTGAAATAGTACAGAGTCTCAAGCAATACTTTGACACCCCAGCCCCTCTTGAAATTCACCTATTAAACTTATATTCTGAAACTTACTCTGAGTGTACTTATGCAGACATTTCTGTTAACAAGGTGAAAGCAAGAGCCATAATTGACAGGGGGAGTACCAATCAACATAGTTTCAACCCACCTGGTTTGAAAGCTAGGATTGACCCCCAATATTGCTCACAGCAAAGTTTATGGAACTGCTAGTCTACATACTATGACTTCTAAAGGAGCATACAGTGCTATTCAAATGCAATTTGGATCAATAGCTGTTTCTTTTCCTGCCTTAGTTCTGCCCAGTCAAAATTACAATGTTTTGATTGGCACCGCCTTCATGTGTAAATGTGGTGTGAAGATTGAAATGGAAAATGACACCTTCACCATATTGAAGCATACCATACCTCTATATTATGCCAAAGACACTTCCAGTGTCAAGGAGAAACTGACAATTAATTTGGCGTATAAGGACAGGATTGTAGTGGTACCATATGAGAAGAAGGGAAGAAAGAGCAAGAAATTGCCAACCCAGATAAAAGAGCATAAAGGAATTCCACTTTGCTCCCTGTTAACTTTCACTCTTGAGTTGGGTACACAGTGTGTTGTACCAACAGGATTGACCCCAGAAATTCCTGAAGGGTTATATAGAGAAATACATCAGCCCTGGGGAAGATCAAGGTTTAAACCCTGTGTAGTGCCTGATATAATTATCCCAGGACACAGAGAAGTGCACATCTTACTTGCCAATTTGCAGATCACAACATTCACATGAAGAAACACCAGATAGTGAGATTTGTGTACCTCCTGCCAATCAAGAACTGGCTGGCTTTGAGTGTATTGGAGACTTATCTGAAATGGGTCTACCAGATCAGGTTGAAGCTGGTGCCTATGTGACCACTCCATTGGCCAACCTGCCCTCCTTAGACAAAAAGAAGCAGGAAAAAACAAGTTCTCTATTTGAGAAGTACAGATGTATTTTTGCTGAGGACAATTTATGACTTGGATGTGCTACGGATGTCACCCATCACATTGAAACAAGTGAAAACAAACTAATTTGACTTTGCCCCATTTGACAATCAAAGGCCAGCAAGGAGACTGTCAACAAGGAAATACAACAGCTCCTAGATAGAGGAATGTTGGTTTCATCAAAAAATCCCTGGGCATTGCCCATCCTTATAGTAAAAAAGAAGGATGGAAGTAACTGAGTAGTCATAAACTACTGACGTCTAAACCTTATCACAAAGAAGTATTCCTACCCACTGCCAAGAATTGACAATGCCTTAGACTGCTTGGGAGGCGCAAAAGTTCTTCTCCACAATGGATCTGATTTCCAGGTATTGGCAGATCAAACTGACACCAGAAGAACAAGATAAGTATGCTATTATCACTTCTCAAGGCATTTTCTAACTGACGTGCATGCCCCAGGGATTATGTAATGCTCCAGCAACTTTCTAACAAGCTATGGACACCATCCGGGGAGATCTCAAGTTGTCCTGCGTCCTTATGTATCTGGATGATATTAACGTCTTCTCTAGAACGCTCACAGATCATTTGGAGCACTTGTAAGCTGTCTTTAAGCAACTAGTGGATGCCAACTTGAAGATAAAACCTAGGAAATACCAGTTCTTTAAGGACCAGCACAGATACTTGGGTTTTGTAATTGACACAAAAGGACTACAGCCACAATCCTCCAAGATTGAGGCCATTGCTACAATGAAGAGTCCCAAGAGCAAAAGGGATATTCAGGTGTTCCTAGGCATAGTAGATTACTATTGCAGGTTCATTCTGAATTTCTTGCGTACAGGTGAACCTCTCTTTCACTTGCTTAAAAACAGAGTACCTTTTACCTGGACATCTGCCTGCCAGTCTGCTTTTGACTCATTAAGAACCGGCCTGTCTGGCAGTCCAGTGCTTATGTATCCTGACTTTACTAATTCATTTATGGTCCATACAGATGCATCCTTGAGCGTGCTGGGAGCAGTACTTTCTCAGAATGACAATGACAGTGAATAACATCTGTTTGCTTTTGCCAGCTGCTCCATGAACGTCCATGAGCAGAATTACACTATGACTGTCATGGCCTGGGTGACTCCAAGGGGAACCTTCAGTCAAGGGGAAGGGTCAAGCCTGGAAGGCCCAGTAGATGATGGGGGCCATCCGCATCACATAATTGGCAGCTGTAGCCTGAGGACGCCATGCTTCCATGTGGGGTATCACTTGCTCAGTGAGCCTCAACATGATCAAGTAGGCAGACCAAAGCTTGCTGTAATCATATGATGAAGCGGAAAGAATAATAGGAAGTTCTCCTGTGGTGGCGCTCATGGTTGAGCTTGGCTGGGCAAGTTGTTGGAGCAGAGGAACACTAGGAAAGGAGAGGCGTGGTGCAGGAGCAGGAATTAGTTCTTGGTCCAGCACTCTAGGAGATGGGGTAAAGGCTGGTGGTGGTTGGTTGGAGACATCTAGAAGTTGCTCTGTTTCCCAGCGCTGGTGTTGGTACTGGAGGTACTCTCTGTTTAAAAAAGCACCAGCAGTATAAAATTTGTGATACTGTAATAAACCCCTGCAAATTATAAATGCTCAGTGTGCATTAACCAACAAAATTTATTGGATGAAGATGTCAACAAAGAAAGGGGATGCCACTGTTCCCAGCTATATTCTGCTGGGAACTGCAACTGGACTTACTGGCAGCTCCTTATTGGTTGTCAATGAATTATTCTCAAGTTGGGTTCCATTGGAGATTCCTGATTTATCAGTTAGATAGCTCCTTTCATTATTCTTGCCCTGGGAAAGCTGGCAGGGAAACTTTGGGTCATTTGGCAACCCAATTCCCCAATTCTGGGTTTCAGAGGGTTTGGGCTAATATAAAATCTTTTCTACTTGACTTTGGGACAGTTTTCAATTGTCCCCAGGCTTAGCATTGACCAGGGTTTGATTCTCCACTTGAAATTAAAGTTTCATTTGGGTTAATCTGCATGATTGACAAAGCAATTGTTTGGTTGAATAATTGCTACATTGCAGGCGTTGAACCCATGCAACATAGGGGTTTTTCTGGCCCATTTGGGGCCCTGACAGTGACAGAATGTGAATGTTTTGCAGTAATATATGTCTACAAGCAGTTCCAGGTGTATCTACATGGGGTTTAATTCACAGTTGTAACTGACCACATCAGCCTGATCTGGCTCCAGAATCTACAATAGCCAGAAGGTCACCTTTCACAATGGGCTCGAAAGCTGCAGGCATTTGACTATAAGATAGTGCACCGCCCAGGAGCAAAACATCAGAATGCTGACTGCTTATCCAGACTCCCAACTGTTAATATTGTATCTTCACAGGTCGATGTACTGTATGATAAGATGTCAACTGGCTGTTTGAGGACAAGCCTGACAAAATCCAGGCTATCCTCTGGGAACTGATGAGGGACTGTAGGGTAGAAGATGGTAAACTACACAAATACCAGCAAGGGAATAAGTACATTTTCCCCGCCCTTTGGAAAGATTGTCCCTGATCATGGCTGCCCATAAGGCTGTGAGCCATGGCGGTCTCTAAAAGACAGTACACCAGTTGTAAATCCACTACTACTGGGAGTCTGTATTATTTGATACCAAGGAAACCTTGACTTGCTTTTTGAGTGCCAGCACAAGAAGCCATTTGTGCCCAAGTACCAATATAAGGCTGTTGAGCCCAGATTTTCTTAGCACGCTGTCAGCCTTGACATTGTTGGCCCTCTTCTGATGTGTGTTGGTTGGCTCAGATACATAATTGCAGCCATAGATCACCTTACCAAGCGGGTATAGTTGAAAGCCCTTCAGCACGCCAATGCAGAAGCCACTGCAAGGTTCATCTTAGAGCAAATTATTCACTGCCATGGCTGTCCGCAATTCATTCTAACAGACAATGGCACCAACTTCATGGCCAATGTTATCCCAAAGCTTAATGAGCTCATGGGCGTGAGGGGAGGATCTTTACTCCATACCACCCAGAAAAAAACAGGATGTTGAGAGAGCAAATGGCACCTTAGTAAATTCCTTTGAAAACTGGCAGACAAACGTACCTCTGAGTAGTATCTATTCCTGCCAGCAGTCATGTTTGCATATAACATCTCCATCCATAGCATGAATAAGTTCTCTCCCTTCAATCTAATGTATGGTTGACACCCTGCCATCCCACTAATCCTGTTTTCCACCATGGGCAATCCTGGATAAACAACCTATGACTAATACATGACAATGTTGGCAGATACACTGATTAAGCTTCAGGCTGAAGCTTTTACAGAGACTACACTGTCCAGAACAAAAGGACGTCAGCAAAATAATTCCAATTGCTGCGTTCCGTCAGAGTTCAAGGTTGGAACTCAAGTTTCCTATCATAACAAAGTAATAGGAAGAGGCACAAACTTGACATCATCTGGAAAGGTTCATTCAAAGTTATCAAAAGAACAGGCCAAGACGCCTATACCATCAAAGATGTTCCGGATGGGTGACTCATTAATAGAGTCCATGCAAGGTTCCTTAAACCTTTTCACACTTTGCCAAACAATAGCATCTAAGTTAGCTTCTTATATTTTTAAGAATACAAATAAAGATTTTAAAATTGATTTTTATTATAAATAAGAAAAAAAAGTAATACTAAAAATCACCCCTGGTACTGTTGTTGTTGGCTTCTTGTCCTTGTCATCTTACTCTGTTTCCTCTTGTCTTTGTTAAAATCCTCCTTGGTATTGACTGCGCTGGGGCTTTCAGGCCCAGAAGTCACCATAGACATGTCAGGCTCTTAGTCCCCAACTAGAAGAGCTCGTTTTGGGGAAGTAACTCAAATGCAAACTGCGGGTTTTCAACAAACAGGAAGACAGCCACATGCACCACAACTTCTTGTGGGCAGGAGAAATGTGGGAAAATTGACCAAAGGAAGGAGGATGAACTTGAAGTCCCAACTGACCCACCAGAGGCCGCCCTCTAATGAGTATTAACACCCAGAACAAAGCAATCTATTACAAAATTGTCAACGGAAAGGTACCATTGGGGAGCACTACCTTTAATGTTACCAACTGCGTTTTGGAGCTTTTCCCAGTATGCAGCCATTCTCTGAAACTGTCTTGGGGAAGCCCAGGTCAGGTGTTAATATGATATTCCCGCACAAAACCATTGCTCTGTATAGCAGCCTTGCTGTCTCTGTTATGGAAAGTGTCCCAACAGTAGCAACCATCTTTCCCAGGAATCCATCCTGATGGTTGCAGTTGTCAACCTGCAGCTTCTGATATAACAACAGGAATGAGGGAGGTGTTGAAACCAAGATTGGATAATCTGGTCTGAAATCTGGACAACAAACCTCAATCTAAACCATCAACTTGCTTGCTGGAACATGAAGCCTCAACCAGTTCAGGGAGGCTGTGGCTAAGGCACTCTGTCAACACCTCATCATCCACAGAGAAGAAGCCAAAGCTCAAACTTGTGATACGCACCTAGAGGTCCTGCCAGGGTCTTTGTTGAAGGACAACAAAGAGAAATTGACAACAAAATTTGTAGCCAGAGAAAAGACAGAACAATTAAAACTTGGCATATTGATTTGGTACTGAACAGTTGGCAAGTTGCCAACTGGAGCCTGTGAGGCTTAAGACCCAGGATCAAAGCCCGGGTGTCACTGGGCTGCTCTCTGGAAGGAGCCAAGAGGATTTCTGCATCCCGCTGGGGTGACACCTTGCAAGTTGGCTGCTTTGGAGGTGACTTAGGTTCCTGGTGTGCCTGCTTTTGGGGAGGCTCCTTGTGACCAATTCCAGTAAAACTGTGCTGGGTCTCTTGTAAGGCCTTCAAATATGTGCCTTCGGCAACATAAGACATTGTCTGGAACAGGGCACAATCTGACACCAACATGGCAGAAATGAGGCTGCAGGCATCTGTAACTTAATAAGGGCTGGAAGAGTTGCTGGGATCCTGGGATGCAACAGTATGATTGATAATTCACTCTTGACAGTATAAATAATTGAAGTTGGGGGAAATGTCAGGAATTTAGACTGACTTAGCTCTACCCTGCCAATCTTACCGGTCTGCCAAGACATTTAAGGGATAACTTACAATATATTACTAGCAGGCTTAATTAATCTGAGAAGCTCTTTTTTTTAGTATTATATATATTCAGATCACACATTACAAGAACAACCAGGAATAAAATGGCCTTCCAATTATGACCGGTTCCCAATTGGCTAGAGTTATTCTTAATACTCTGGCAAACCGCCAGGTTTAAGAACATGAGTTTCTCTGAGGATCTAAAAAGAAAAGTGATCAATTTGCACTGGCAAACTGCCAGTGCCACTGCAAATTCCTGATAGAAAGGCCACTGAGGAATTACCTACCATGGGCCAGCGCTATATCCATGTAATAACGCTGCCACCGCTGGCATAATAACAAGTGGCTATATTACAACCAGTGCCCTGCACAAGATCTAATATATTGAATCCCATGCAATTACATGGATGCCTGGCTCTGAGGGTTGATGCTGGTGGTCTGGGGGTGAAAAGACTACCAAGCAAGAGTTATATGTGTCAGATGATCTTATCATGGCAAGAGAGCGCTAGCTATATAAAAGCCCTTCCATTAGACTAATGGGAGGCAGACAATTTTGAAGATCCTACTGTAGAACGTTTTTGCATTAGAAGAATAAATCCAAGTTTGAAGACCATAGTCAGTGCTCAAAGAACTTAGCAAGCCATCATCGTAGAAAGTTGCTTGCTAGTTGCTTCCCTTGACATTGCTAGCAGTTGCCCTGTCAAGGAAATCCCAGAAGCTGCAAGAACACTTGCCTTCATACAAGCACTTCAATAAACACAATGTCTAAGATTTCATCTATAGTTAATAAAGTGAATTTTAATCAGACTGCCAGGTCTGAGAGCAAAACTGAAAGTTTTGACACCTAGTCTAT
>QTSX02006215.1:0-12040 GCA_014839935.2 Entomophthora muscae
GAGGTAAATTCAAGATGGCGTAAACATGCCCCACACTAAGTGATTTCATATGTAAAAAAGTTAGCAAAATAAGATTTAATTAATCTGACTCAAAGTGACGGAATCAAGATGGCATAAATTTGAGATGCCACATTATAAGAGTATATGTAAATTTTAACTATTTTATTGTTTATTTTATTTTTTTACAATTCAAAATCACTAACGCAAAAAACTCCATCTTGAATTAAATTCAAGATGGCGTAAATCAAGATGCTGTTTTTGAAATGGTGTGTCCTACCATCACAGCTATCCCATATCACCCTCAAGAAAATGGACAAGTAGAACAACTAAACAGCATGCTCTTAGAAGCCCTCAGTAAGTTATCTGCTAACAATCCAAAGGCCTGGGTTGATATTCTCCCAAAAGCAATCATGATCTGTAGAACACAGGTTAACCGCAATATGGGCAAAAGCCTTTATGAGCTTGTCTATTGACAAAAACCTGTTCTTGTTAGTACACCTGCAGGACTGCATTTACCTCTGCCCAAAAAGGTGCCAGACAACGGGAAAACCTGACATATTACAAGCCAGAAACAAACCAAGAGGAAATGGAACTCCAAAGGGTTGAAAGGGAAGCAATCCCATTGCAACAAGAGAGATTCCAAGTTGGGGAAAAAATCTGGGTTGTCAGCCACAATCAACACAAACTGGACCCAGGCTTGCGTGGACCAGGCATTGTCATAGAAGTCAATCCCAATAACAATTACCTCATCAAAGGAATTGGATCTTGAACTGAACTGAAATGTATGCACCACAACTGCCTCTGCCTGTGTAAGGAAAGAACAGCCCAACAAAACTCCAGAATCCCTGTTTCCAACGCCAAACTGGATCAATACCAAGCTTGCATCCCCAACACTCTTAAGAAAATCCCCAAGGCTCCACCTTCTAGTACCCCAGGGGGATATGTTGCAACATATTTGATAACTCTCTCTTGGGGAATTAACGCCCTGCGTAAATCATCAAATGGCCCATCAAACAGTTCACCAACTAGTTAATAAGTTGGTGGCACTTCTATCAGTTGACCATCTATTACAGGGATCAAACATCCAGATCCTAAAGGGAACATAACTTGAAAAAGCCTTGTGACTTAAGAGGAACATTACTCAGATAAGCCCCATGACCTCCATGATGTACATGGAAAGTATGTGGCTTTTCATGATACTATATAATATTCTATATTCATATCAAATAAAGTATCATTCTCTTCTTAAATCTTCCCCTTATTCCACTTATTATACTTCCCAGAAGTATAAACTCAACAGGATCATCCTTACATTCAGTCCCTTACATGATTGCTGAAATTACAAAGAATGAAACTTGGCAGAGTGTGGTCTAAATTATGTAAAGTGAGAATATAAGCCACTTGGACTATAATAAAATTATTTAATTGCTTAATTTTAAAATTGTGATTCATCCATTTCAGAGTAGCTTATCTGTGTAGCTTACCCAACTTTAGAATATGTGGCTTAAAAAGCAGAAGCAGCAAAATCAATTGTTTACAGTACTTTTATATGATCATATGTTAAAACTCTGCTGGGAATTAAATTGAACAAAGAGAGATTGGTTAATTTAAAGATCAACAATTCAAGTTATAGATATAGATATTAACTTAAGTAAGAGATAGTTTGATAACACATATCAATATATTGATCTTGAATTTTCAAAAGTAGAAAAATCCACTTATGTAAATTTATATTATATATTTTTTACCTGGATATACATTAAAAATTAAGTAAATTTTAGTTGAATTATTTTAAAAGAAAGCCTTTTTAAATAGAAATTTAATGAAAGATATGATAAGTAATCCCAGCCTAAAAGTATAATGAAATATATTTAATTGATTTTTTAAATTCAACTTTATCTCTGTCCTTGGACAGGGCAACCACCTAGTATATATTAGTTGTAGTCAATGTCCTAACCACTTTGATTACTAAAAGATAAAAATTGGGATCTCAATATACTCCAAAAGCTCAAAGATGTAATATAAACATACACAATAGGTAAATTCATTCAACTTTAAAATGGAAGTCATGCTGACCATAAACATTTTTTATTATATCAAAGATTAAAATAATTCATAAAAAATAAAATAAAACCCATGTAAGAATAAGTAAGCCTTAAATATTTAATTAATAGCCATTAAAATTATCAACCAAGACCTTATTCATTTACCAGCTACTATCAAAGCATATGTCAGCTCATGAATCTTCACCTAAATATGCTTCTTAAACTTACCAGGTATCCTTATCCAGTCAAATAAGATCAGTTCAACAAAAAATGAAAACCAAATATGTGTAAAAATATATGGAGGCAAAATATTGTAAAGATAAATAATGCCTTCCCAGTATTACCAACCTCTGCCGAGCTTCTTACTGCACCCCTCCTATACTTCTTCACCTTACAAAAGCCCTCCTGGTAACCCTAACTCCTAGAAGCACCTCAGTCAGAGAAAACAATTGTCAATGCCTGGGAACCTCCCAAGAGCTCTTCCCTGCTCCCACATGAGCCTCTACAAGAACCTGTCAAACCTAGGATCAGATCCAAACCCATTCTTACCATGCTTTTTCCAAACCTGGCAGGGATCCCCAGGGTTGATAATCAATCACTAGCATTGTGGAGAAGGGCCACCAGGTTAGATTCAATTAGTGAGAAGTCCACAGAGGCTCTACACTAATAGTATACGGAATGCTCCCAAACTCAAAGCCACCCTAGGAAGGAGAGGATTTACTGGGAGCAAAATAATGGCAGTGAGTCCAGAAGCTACCCAGGAGAGTTAGGATTAATAACGGGAGAATCCACAATTATTTAACATACAAAGACTGCAGAGAGCAAGAGATTTACTTGCACCAATGGAAGGGTAATTTGAGCCCTTAGAAGAGATCAAGAACAAGAAGAATCTACATTGGTAGCATGGAGATAAAGATATAGCTACATGCAACATATGACAAGGATATAGCTCACCTCATTTCCAATAAATAATGTATTGTCATGAATTTCCCCTCTGGACATATTTTCTTTACAGTTGGGTTGCCTTCTTGTTTATATTGTATCCAAATACCTATTAAACAATATAATATCAATATTAATAAAGTCTAAAAGCTTTACATGCAGTAGAGGTAACAACTAAGGATGGCTTAAGCAAATGTCAATGATTAAAAAGTACAATTTTTATTTGATAGAAAGAATAGTTATATGGCAAATGTGGTATAAGGTAGGACTTTCAGTGCAAAAGACACAGGTATCCAGTTTTGGAGCAGTCAGGAGGTGGATGTGTCTGCCTGTAGAGTGATCCAGCCTTGGATAGTACAACCCATGTTGCAGAAGCAATTCTCTCCATATTATCAACCTTTGGACAAGGGGGCTAAATATAAAGCAAAGCATTATACAAAGCTGAAATTATTATTGCCATGTAATTATGCACAATAGATGTGTTCAATATCTATCAACAATGCTAACATGTAACAGTACCAATCATTGCCAGAATAGTTTCACCAGGGTTTTTATGGCAAGTACAGGGTTAGCATCCTCCTGTGGTTAAGTGGAACCATCCCAAGTGTGATTGATTTCTATTTCTCTTTTCACATTCTGCTTGTTTTACAGCAGATACAGATCTCCTAAGATGAAACACACTAACCTTTTAATAAAATATAGCAATATATATAACAAAAACTTGCTTGGAAAAAATAAATTGAAATAATATGAGGTTCTGGTATGAGAGTTTAATAAGCTACCATTTAGGACTGGAGTGTCCATGAATTGCTGCTGCAGGGCATAAATCAAGCTTCATCCTGCAACAACAGGAAGCACAGGATGATTTGAGGAAGCAAGGGATTGTCAGGGATCCATTCTTGAGGAAGGAAAGAGCCCAAGTAGTGTAGAAGAGCAGAAGGATGGAAGCCCACCAGAGAAATTCCTACGGGAATGACAGCCATCAAAGTGTTCACCAGATATTCCCACAGCCTATAAAAACCTAAGAAAGGAGCAAAATTGATCAACCCATAGCATACTACTACATAAGTTAATACATACCAAGCAGCTCCTGGACAAATCACTGGGTGAGGCAAAGAAGGCAGGGTGTTGTTTTACCACAAGTAGGAGGGAACTTGTGACTTTACTACAGTCACTGCTGAGTGTTTAGCCAAATAAATGCTACAAAATATAAAGATGTTCTATTTTTGCTGTTTATTACATATAGATAGGTTTGTTTGGAATTCTTGAGGGAAAGGTTCCTAGAAACTGGATATCTATGTTTAATAAAAGAACAGAATATGGATGTTTAGTTAGGTTAGGCAAACTAAAAGAATTGAGGCAAGATTGGCCAATCAATCTTGGAGACTAGGCGTCTCAAAATGGGTTAGTTAATCAAGAAGATTAATTAATAAATACAGGATATAATTAATGAGGATTTAATTATATTAAAATGGCCTTGACTTTGTCAAGAAGTTTGGTTAAGGTTAACCATGGGAAAACCCCCAGAATTTGGGTTAAAAGCGCCGTGTTGGCAAATTTATTGGGTTAGAGGCGCCGCGGCGCCGCCTGGGGAAATTGCTGGGCGCTGCAGTAGCGTTTGGTTTGAGTTTCAAAGCAGTTTAATGGGTTTTAAGGCAAAAAACCATTAAATGCAAAAATAACCAAATAAAGGCAGGGATGCCTAGGAATTTAGGTTTGATCAGATGGTTCCCAGTTGGAACACTGATATCTGAGTTTGGGATGTGTAATCCACAGGGTTTTGGCACTGGGAGCTGGGGAAGCTCCAAGCCAAATTGGTACATTGGGTTGAATGGAGTCAGGTGACTTCTGCCCATTGTAGGTCAATTCTCATAGGTTGAGAATTGTTGGTGATTTTTCAGGTAAAGATCTATGTTGGATGGCTTAAATGTCATAGGCCACGTGACGCAAATCATTGGTTGATTCAAGAACCAAGGGGTTTTCAGCCATGTATGCCCCAAATGGTATATAAGCAAAAACAGTTAAACATTAATAAAATATATTCATTGTCGGTTTTGACACTTTCCCCTCATCTATTTTTCAATTGTCATGCCTTCTTTGTTAAAATTTGAAAGAGCCAAGTTTGGGGTCCTTTGTGTGGAAACTGCTGCCGCAAGAAAGGAGGTTCCTACAAGTACATTGGAAGAAGCTTGGACCAGCCTGGAGGTCACTAAGACTGTTCCTGCTGAATCTTTAGTAGAAGTAAAGGCGGCGTTTGAAGAGCTGTATTCCAATTACTTTGCAAAGGAAGGGAATCCCGTCCAAGGGAACCAAATTTATGCTTGGGATGCTTGGAACTTGTTGGTAGGATGGGATGAAATCTTGCAACAAGTGAAAGAGATGACAAATTGTCAAATTGAGGCGTTGAGAGCACAAGAGGAAAAAAGCGTTGAAATCATGGCTTGTTGGCGGGATGACAATAAAGTGTTATCCAAGAAAATTGCCTCCCCTGGAGGCAAAGCTCCTCAAAGATTTGTCCCAGGTAGGTAACAGCAATAAGAGTCAAGGGCAGGATAATGGCAGGATGGACTGGTTAGGCCTGGATCCGACACAGAACTGGTGCTTATTATATAAATAATTCCAAGCCAAAGATTTAGTAGCATCCTTGACTTGGATATTAGAATCAAATTCACAACCTTCAGCAACAGGAGTCCATAAAACTAAATAGAGCAGAAGCAGAAGGGAATTCTGCTTCCAGATCCTTTGGGGTTACCTTTGAACCTACTAATTTACTAAGTAAAGAATATAGAAAGCCAAATTTATTGATCCAGGAATTGAAGTTGTTAGAGCACTGGGAAAACCCCAAGTGCTACTTACTAAATACTTGGAGTTTGACTGGGGAGAGTGGAATAATGTGAGTAAAATTTAGTGTGCATTGTTTACCATTTGAGTATTATCTGGTTGGTCACTTTGGCTTTGCTGCTGCTCAGCATACTGAAGTATGCAGCTAGCAGCAGCCAAACCTGCTAGTTGGATTAGGAATATGAAGCTCTGCATACTGGCCTGGGTATAGCTTGGGTGGACTAGGTTTGTGATTGGAATCAAGACTGCATCATCATTCCCTTGGTGGGCATTTGATTGATTGTTTGAAACCCTGGTTTCTGTTGGCTGTCAGGGATCCAGTCTTGAGCAGCTGGCCTGTTGTTTTCAGGGGTAACTTGGGCTGGGTTTTTTGTGGGCAATGTCCACCACAAGAGAGGAGCTAACTTAAAAAGGTAGGTGGCAAACTTTCCCACCCAGGACCACAGGCCAGCGGCCGGGATTATTGTGTCAATCACCTCTGTGAGGGTGATGTACATAATCCCAAACAGCTTTCCAGAATGGTTGGTTGAGAGGTTGGGTGAGGAACAGGCATAGGTTTTGGGGTCACAGGCAATTCCATGGGCAGGTTGTAAGCAGGGAGATAGTTGAATTTCCCTCTGAACAACTTTGGTGTTGAAAATATCCACAGGCCTTATCAGTTGTATCTAATTGCAGATTGTATGTGGGCCAAAGGATTGAGTTCAAGTATCTTTTCTGGGGTGTATTCCTTGTATTCAGATTTTAGAGGGTAGTCGGTAAAATGGATGGGTCCAAAGGGTACACCAGGAGGACAGAAAACAGCAGATGATGGGGCAGGCGGACCAGGAGATCTCAATCTGAATTGGTAGACAGCAAAAACAAAATAAGGCAATAGCTGTGTGAGCCAAATTAACATAACCTTTATTCAAAAATAGCAATAAGTTTGGAGCACAGGGTCCTTTGGTCTATATAGTACCCCAGCTCCAAACTTAACATTTTCTATGGGGGGTTCATCAGGGCATTGGGAAAGGCAGGACCGGGGGAACTGGGTGCTTGGGTCCAGAGGCAGCAAAATGGCACTCAGCCCAGGAGTTCTTTCATTGGTCAAGGATCTTGATTTGGCTACCTGATTATCTTGCTTTAGTGTTGTGGTCATGGGACCGGGCCGCGGACCCATGCTCTTTCCTGGGTTGGCTCCTGATTGGTTGCTGGTGTAGACTTCAAGTTCATGAAGCTAATAGTTGCCAAATCAGTACCTCCATTAGGAAATGTGATTAGTCTTCCATTTGGTGCAATAATTTCCTTGGTTTGGCTCATTTTACTGCATGGACCAATATTCTTAGTATCAGCTTGTGGGGGCTCAATCCCAGAAAGGCGCAGGCGGGCAGTCCTGCGGTCCACAGGCCTGGCAGCCTGGGGGGTCCAGGGTTGGGGTTAAATTTCTGCTCCCGGGTCCAGGTTTCAAGAGAGGAAGAATTGTCAATCCTGGCATTGGCAGTCTTTTACTGGTAAATCCTGATCTGGTTGATTTTGGATTGGTTGGGAGTTGTTTCCAAAGCCCAAGAAGTAATATTATTGGTTTATTAGTTTTTGGAGGTGTAACAGAAACTGCTTTTGCTTTTGAAAAGCTTGGTAAGTCTGTATTTAATGTATATACTAATTGATTATTATCTTTTGAGTGTCAATGTCATGAATGTTGCTTCAGATATTCTTGACAACAATTTACTCTTCATTAAAGAGGGAGATTTGTGTCCCTCTGCATCTGCTTTTGAATTTGCTAAATGTAATTGGTTAGTAAGTAGTATCTTTTCTTTATTACCTTATGGTTTAGGCAATAAATGGCTTCTGAGCTATTGTTTTCATCAACAGGTTTCAAACCTGGGTTGTATTTTGGTTCAGCTAATACAGATCTATTGAAAACAAGTGTTAATGCAAATTTGAGCCAATTATTACCTTCCACACAGGTCTCCAGCCAATCACTGTTTGACAACGTCAATTCAAACTGCCTAGGAGTTACGCTAGGTGATGTTGGCAACATTAGGGAAGCGGGAAACATCTTCTGTTGTATTTTGGGTCCGTTGGTTGCCACTCCCGCTGTTATTGAGGCTGAGCCAACCTCCTGGTCCCCACCTTATGTGGGGTTATTTACAGACTATCCAAGCTATGACTGAGAAGATAGTTAAGGAAATTATGATACTTTGCTAAGAAGAATTTTAAAAACATAAAGAAATAATTTAACTTTTCCAGTTTTGAAGATCCTAACTGCCAAATCCCCTCATTTCATCTCCAACTTTCCAAATCTTCTTTTCCTATATTATTTCTGCTACCATGCTATAAAAAGATGGTAAGCTCTATTTCAGTATTTGTTCAATCAATAAAGTCTACATTCACCCAAGTGAATTGTTTTTGCTTATCTTTTATTTTGACTTAAACCTCTAAATTCCAAAACATAAAATTACCCAAGACTCCTCTTATGGAGTCACTTGGGTATAAATGGTTATTCTGGATAGTCCTGCTGACAACAGTGTTTACCAGCGCTTCTATGGGTTCACACACTGATTTGGGTACAACACCAGATTCCCAATTTCTTGACAGCTCCTGGTGCTGTGTGATTCTGGGAGTCTGATATACTGCAACTCCTCTATCAAACAACCCAATTGTCTGAAAAGAAACCAAGATCTATGGTTTCACCACCCAGGTTAACAAGCCCCAAGTTTTCTGCCGCTTGGCTTTGGCCTTTTTATTGTGTTATCTGGGAGTGTACTTCTTCTTGGGGCGCTTTAACTCCCTGCTAGGCATGTACCAAATCTTTGGAGAATTATTCCATTTAGGGATGGTCTCCTTTCCTGTGGGATCTCTGGTAACAGGATTGAATCCCTCTGCAATCATTCACCACCTAGGGAGATTACTTCCTAGTGGGTGGGTGCCTGACAGTTGAGTTCAGAAAGGTTGTGGGTTCAAATCTAAGAGGTAAGCAACTGTCTTCAAGCTTTCCTGACGCTTCTCTTTACCTAAGTGACCATAATTAAAATCCAGGATCTCCAGAACCTGAAGTTCATTATTCATCTTGAATATCTTAAGCATGTGAGGTAGCCAGGGTTTAGGAATTGTCTTGACCTCATGAAGATGGTCTAAAAAGCCAGATTTTCCTGTTTCTGTCCCAACTGTGCCAAATATATTTAGATTGTAAGGATTGAAAATCCTTACAGGGATGATCTTATGAATAGAGGGGGAAAGTATTTCCTGGTTCAAGCCATCTGGTTAAGAGTTTGCATCCTTATACATCCTTTGATCATATTGGAAGATTTTCTCCAGGCCGGGAGCTTCATGACCAGTTAACTGGTCTTTGGGCTTGAAAGCTTCTTTAATAAATTAGATTATGGCCACAGTTTACACCTTAGCAGGATGCCTGGACTTTACAATGTTTCAGGGGTGAGAGACAGCTTTGAGCTCTATGATTGGTACCAGATTGATCTATTACCCTCATTAGTGCTGGGGGTTGAATGTATGTTAATTCTGGTTTAAGAGCGCAAATTGCTTACCTTGACTGATACCAATTATGGGGATCACCCCAGGCTGTTTACCAGCCAACCCTGCACTTGATTTATAAGTTTAACCCAATTTCTAACTATTTATAAGGCCATCCAACAATAAAACTTTACCAGAACCAAAGTTCTGTAACTTAGCATTGTCTCCAGATCCCAGGTCAATGAAGAGGATCCCAGCTGGTTGTGGGGCCACCCATATATGGGGAAGCTTTTGCAGGGGTAGATCATATCTAGGCTAATTGCCTTGGAGAGAGAGCAGGCTCTTTGAAAACTGTAAGGTTTACATTAAGCTTCAACCCATCTGCCCAGCAGGGGCTACAGCTGTTCCAGGGAGTGCAGTCCCACTCTCACCCTACTAAAGGCATCTACATACATCAACCATTGTTCAAAGTATTGACTAATTATCCAAGATGATGGTTCCCTTAGCCACCATCACATGCTCCAGGATGACTTCAACCCTGACCCCAAATACCACACTTTACAAAAGCCAAGGCAGCAGGCTGGGCGCAACTCAGCATCAATTACCCTTGCAAACATTGCCATACTTTTTAAAGTTCTTCTTCTCCCATCTGAGATTTTAAGTTAAAGCCCTCCCTGATATTTATTAAGAGGCTCTGAAACCGTTTGCTAAAGGCAGCCTCAAAGGCTTGGAACTGAGATTTCTCAAAGCAAGTATGATCACCTTTAGATTTAGGGAGCCCAATTGTCAGGAATATTCCTGACATAAATCAAACTATTGCTTAAGAACAATGTTGGAAAAGAAAGGGAGATTTTCCAATCAAAGAGGCAAAATTTAATGAGGAATTCTCCCCTTTAAAGGGGAAAATAAAAATCAAACAAAGGACAAAACAGAATTAAATAGTTGCTGGAATAATTTATCATCCAGGCAGGCGCCCGCTGCAACTGCGCAGGCACCTGCCACGCCCGCCAGCATCCTCTGCCAGCCTCTCAGTGCCCAGCCAGCCGCCAACAGGCCTCCTGCTAACCCTCTGCTTGCCTGCCAACCCCCCACCGCCCAGCCAGCCACCCGCGAGCCCCCTGCCAGCCACCTGCTTGCCCACCCAGCTGCCAGTGGACCCGCCGCTAGCCCTCAGCCCACTGCTTGCTTCCCAGGTCCCAGGCCCCGCCCTAAAGCCAATCAGAAGCCCTCATTACCTGCAGCCAATCAGAAAAGTCTCTGTTTTTGCAAGGGAAAATATTGATTAATTCCTGCCCTTCAGAAGAAGGGCAAATCCAGGGTTCAGATTTTATAAAATATTCTGACTCCCCAGAAGATGGTAAAATCCAGGTTTCAAAATTTAAGAGCAATTCAACTCCAAACCAATGGGATTCAGAGGGCCAACCCACATGCTTGAGTCCAGGCCCCAGCCAAACTAAGCCTCCCAAAACAAAAATAGATTGTGGAAATTCTATGAGCCTCCAACATCCCCTGACTCCACTCTCAGGGAAAACCATTGGCTCTAGTAAAACATGGCCAACCCCCAACAGGTTGTCAAGGGACAAGAGTTTGGCCACCTTCTCAAACCCTGATTCTGAATCAAATTGTCAAGACTTTTGGGATCTTCAACCCCTTGCTTTAATTCCCACTTGCAAAGTATTGCAAGTGGGAAGCACTATAAATCAGGGACCCCTCCTCATTAATAGATTGTGCTATTATTGAGTTTAATCCCCTCAATAAAGCTAAAATTCAATTAAAGCCTAAGTCAACTTTAAATAGTTAGCCCCAGCCAACCCCTCCAGTCCAAGGAAGATGAACCATCTCATCTTCATAGTCGTGCTCACAGCTTGCCTTGGGATTGGAGGCTACCAACAGAGATCAGAGTTCTTTGGACCCTCACCAGGAGGGCTAGGTCATGATCTACACTATGATCCTGGACAGCTTAACTCCTCCAACACTGGTTCCTGGCCTCCCCTGGTATATTCTTGCTCCACGCTGTCCATTGCGGCATACACCTCCATGTACTATGTGTTAACCTACTTTGCTGGGAGCTTTGGGAGATATAATGTCTATGCTAAGGTCTTCTGTTGGTTAATGACCATATACCCTATCATCCCCACCCTGAATGGATTTCAATTTGCCAACCTCCTATCATACCCGCTGCAAGTAGTACCTACCATATCTGGGTATTACACCAATTGAGCTGTATAATCAGCGGCAAGGGTAGCCTTGCCCTTCCCTGCTGAGTAAAGATATGCTCTTTTTGGGTGAGCGGAAGAGGTCATCCTATCAACTGTACAGAAGCTATGAGCATCTCTTGAAAGGGTGAAAGCCCTTATGTAGATATAAGGCTAGGCACTAGGAAGGGGGAGTTGAACTGATCTAAAAACTCAAGCATCAAACTTGTCCTGCAGCACCCAAAGCTTGCTGAAGATGAAGGGCAGGGAAAAAGCTCTTGCATAGCCAGGTGGTTTAAGCATTATTCTTCTCCAAGCTTCTGTTGTGTTTGGCTCCAGGGGACAACATTCTGGAGGACACAGCGGGAAATCTTTATAACAAAATATTTGAGGTTTGAAGCTAGCCTTGGGTTAGCCTTCAGGGAAAAATTAAGGGCACATACCTTAATTTCCTGTAAAACGAGATGTAAAAGTCCTTTTGGCAGAAAGGACAGGAAAAAGCTTGAAGATTATTAAAGCCAACGCAAATGTGGATAAACTTGTCTTTATTAGGAGAAATGATTCTACTTT
>QTSX02006216.1:0-11991 GCA_014839935.2 Entomophthora muscae
CTATATCTGGGAGCCACATGTTGCCAGGGATGGCATAGCAGCACATTCCATATACTGTTCTGGAAAGGAATAAATCAAGCTAGGGATTAGCATGTCAGATCAGCAACTCTCCTGGTTAGGGGATACTGCTCACAATTTGACATTGCGCTCAGATGGATCCATACATTAGTCATGTCATGGGGCAACTCTTTAAGTACCCCCTGTGTACTTTGAGATATGTTAGTGGACAAAGGATTAATATCAGTAAAAAAACTCTTGCCCCCTGTTTGTTGTCAGACACTAGTATTGGGGTTTGTGGGAGATCTGGGAAGGTACACACAAAGAGGTTTTGTAGGAGGATGTTGTGGCAGAGAAGCAAGCAGTCATGGTAGAGCCTTTTGGTATTTCCTTGGGCGTCTTAAAGTTGATAGGTGTGATTATTGTAGACGGTTGCCACCTTGAAGGGTCCAATGTGGTTGGTTTCAGGTCTGGCAGAATTAGGATTAAGGGTATAGATAGGGTCACCCACAGCATATCTTTCTTTGAGGTGCTTGGTTGCCCCCTTGGTTAATCACTGCTCTATGCTTCAAGCTTTGGATTGCCATTGAGTCAATGAGGGGGTAGTTGTGAGAGGGGGTTTCCTGGGAACAGTGGTTTTTAGTTTCCCCTCATCTACCCTGGTCAAGCCATCAGGAGTGCCAAATGCTAGAGTGCTGGGATTGAAGCCTATGCTACGGTTGATTATGGCTCTTATTATGAGTGGGGCAGTGGGAAGGTGCTCTGTCTAGGCATTGTTTGGATGCTCCTGGGAGATTTTGGTAACTAGTTGTACTAGGAAGCTATTTAGGTGCTCTATGCCCTCATTGGCCTGAGGATGGTATGGCATAATGACTACTTGTTTGAGTGTATAATTGAACAGTATGCTTTTTATGACATTGTTAACAAGTTCAGGTCCCCTTTTGATGATAAGCCAGTTGGAGAATCCAAAGCGTGCTACAATCTCCTTGCCAATGAACTGAGTAATAGTTGTGCCAGTGTGATAGGTAGATACCCACACCACTGGCCAGAGTAAAAGGTAATTTATATGTGATGATGCACTTATTGCCCAGTTTATCCTCAGGCAGGGGACCAAAAATGTCAAGGGGCGACTATTTAAAGGGTTCCATAGCCTTGATGGGTAAAACTGACTTTGAAAGGGAGGATTAGATGTGCGCTTTTTTTACAACACACACATCTCAAGGGGTTCAGAATGTCCTGGCACATACAGGGCCACCAAACCTTACGCTTCATGATTATCATAAATTCTGCTATTACTGGAGACTCAGAACCTGTTGGGAAAAATGCAGGGATTTTAAATTCTTTTGCATGAACTCAACAGCTTAATGGAGTAAATTTCATCCCAGAACATCTGAATTTTTTATATAATAAGATGAAAAACATTACAGTAAGTTGGTGAGTTTATGTAAAAGAATTTGACACTCCCACATTTTTCCCAACAGGTTCTGAATCTAAAGTAATGCTATTTTGATATGGCCTTCAAAATTTTGATACTTGCAATGGCTTGGTTGGCTTTTCTTTCAAATTCAACAGTTATTCTTCTTCTGAAAATAGATTGACATCAATGTCCACCCATTCCAAATTGTGCTGCCTGTGCTATCCTGATCCTGGTATGAGTCCAGCCTAGTTGATCTCATTAACCACATTTTTCACCTATTAAACAATCTTGTTCTACTATTTAAGTAGAATTTTTTCTACAAATAAAATCAAGTTTATCCACATTTTTTTTGGATTTTATAATCTTCAAGCTTTTCACTTTAGTTTTTGCCAAAAGAAAACTCTTCTTTCTTGTTCCAGAAAATTAAGATATATCCCCTTAATTTTGCCCTGAAGGGTAACCCAAGACTAGCTTCAAACCTCAAACCCTTTGTAACAAAGGTTTTCTGTTATTTCCTCTTGAATGCTGTCCCTAAGATCCAAATACAACATGCACTGACAGAGAAATGTCTTCTGGGATTGTCAAGAGTAAGTTCAGAAGTTTAATTTATTATAGTAAATAGAAAATATTATTTAAGCATGGAAGAGAAAAATAGCTCAGAGGGTTATCAGACTAAAACAAGAAGATATATAAGGAGTAATTAACTGGAATAATGAGAGAAAAAAGGATTCCAAGCTTAGTGAAGCCCAAGCAAGAGCTAGAACCAGGACAGAGAAAGAGAAAGGGCAATTAAAAGGCAAGGACAAGAGAAAGGACAAGACTAAGAGGCCAAGGATAAGAAAAGAGCCCAGAGCAAGCTATAATACAGATGGTTTCTAAGAGGATCTTCCTTCTGTTTGAATAAAAGCCCTTCATGGCCCCTAAAAAATTACTTTTTGTAAATTAAAAATATATAATATTCCCCACATCTACTAAAACAACACAGGGAAGAAAGATATCTAAAGACATTGATACAGGGAAATTTTCATAAGCCAGACTTCTGAAGAAGAATTAGATAGGCTGACCAAAAGACTCAAGCTGATAGCTAGAGACAGATACAGAGAGTTCTTGGGCAATGAGTTTAAACAACTCTTCCAAGAGTTATATAAATATAAGAAGGGATGCACTCCAACTGAGATTATGGTCTGTGGTGCTGACACTAGGATGCTAGTAAGGGAGGTGTTTGAGGAGCTCTCTGTTCTGCAAGCAAAATAAATGCTTTAGTATTGGAACAGAATCACTTTGAGAATAAAAAACTATCCCAGTTGGTACCTGGCTTTGATACAGGACATGTTTTGGCTCCCAAAGAGCAGGAGAATCACAGGGTGACAATCATCAAGTGAATAATTTCTAACACTAGAGCATTTTATTGAGCCTTCAGAAATGCAAACTCCTCCATCACTTTTTCAGCAAACAACCTGATATTAGCAACAGGTAAAAGCACATTTGCTTAATTTTGTACTTTCTTTGGCACATATAACTTAAAAGTTTCCTAAAAACCATTACTAAAAGCTCATATAATCTTTCTATAATCTGCAAACCTTTTCCCAACTGTCAGGAACCCATCTGCTGGGGTACCTACCATCAATATGGTGTATAATTGCTGAAAGATTTAGACCATTAACCAAGATGCCTACAGGAACAGAGACCATTCCCATATGGAATATCTCCCTAAGTAGGCGGTGTTGTCCAAGAAGGGAATTAAATCTACCCAAGAAGAAGTAGGCTCCAAGATAAATTAGAAGGAAGGCTGATGCCAAAGGATAGAATATGGTAGGATTTTGAGACTTGGTGTTACAATGGTAACAGTTTTGAAGCCCTATGTGAGAATCAAACCTGCTCCTAGCTGTCAGGCGGGGCAAGCAGGTGTGGGAGATTTTCCTGAACCTGGATTTGCTTCAAAAAGGAAAAATACAGGTGTGAGAACCATTTCTGCCCAGGAAACAGCTGCAGGGCCTGTTCTGGGCCCCAAAAGCTATGCTCAAGCCTTGATGGGTTTGTCTGGGCCTGGACAGACTAATTTTTGCCACCTAGTGCTCTCAGTTCAAGACCACCCTTAATTTAGTAATTTAGGGTTCCCAATTAAGAATCCTTTTTAATTAAGTTCCTTCACATCAAAAATGCCTGTTAAACCAGTCCAAGAAGGGTGATCAAATTGGGAAACCCCCATGACTCCTGAAGCCAAACCTGCCAGAAACAATGACCAGCCAGGCCAAGATGGGCCACCAAAAAGCCAAACAACTGTTCCTGAAAACCCCAAAAATAACCACGAAGCAGCCAACTAAACAGCAGAACCTGAGATGCCAAGCCTTGCCACACAGATAGCACCATAATAATGCCCAGAGGCACTTGCATGTGAGTAAGTATAAAATCAGAAGCACCTAAAAAAGTTCTGTATTGTCATCCTTACCAATAAAAGTTGTTATGAACCTTTGGTTCAGCAATTTGTTTCTATACCTATTTTTGATACTCTTCCATCTGCAATCCCCCAAGCACCAGTACCCATCCTCAGGGATAGATTGTCAGACCTCAGTTGACAAAGCTGAAGCTTTTAAAACTGCTATCCACCCAATACTCCATTTGGCACTATGCACTTCACTGAGTATCTCCCAATCCTGACCACAAACCCTGGAACTTGGAAGATTTGCAGTGGTACACCTGCCCAAAAGCCCCAAAAGAATCCTACCAAATTGTCTGTGACAACAGAGAAATCACTATATACCCTTTGATCTTCAACGGGAAATACAAAAATCCTGCTGCCTACTTGGTCCCAATGGAACCACCCCCAACGCCCAAACCAGCCATCTCAACCCCCCACTTCTGATGCCACTAGCCAGAGTAGTCAATTCCTGACAGTGATTTACCTGGCGCTCACAGGATTGATTGATTCTGCCTTGCCAGCAGCCGGGCCTTGGGCTGTGGCTGGGAAGGCCCTTTCTTACCTGGTAAAGTTAAGTCCCATCATCTAGTGGGCCATACCAATATCTGCTTCTACTCCTTCCTCACCTACAAGAGCATCACAGTACTCCTGGTATACTGACACTTGGGAATGTCCTTGTACATATTTTGTTTTTCTGTAACAGGAGGATTGTGTGTTAAAGAAGTGGTGGTATACCATACACCAGGTATTACACAGCACCAAGACTTTTATAGGTACTGGGGGGAGGGGAGTGAAAAAAGTAGAGTCCAACTAGTCCTTATCAAAACGCTGGTCCTAAAGGCCTGTAGCAGGAGTAAACAAACCAACCATTTATGCTCAAAGGGCTCTCATTGGGAGGACTTGGGTAATCTCATGCTTCTTTGGAAAAGATGGAGAATAGAAGTGCAAGTGGTGTATGAAACTTGGTTGGGTAAAGACTTTATTAACTAAAAAATAAGTTAAAATAAAATAACAGGCCTTATATACTAAGTTTTAGGCCATGAAAATGAGGTTTGGGGATAACTAGAGGAAAGTTTAGGGAGTATGAGGTGAAAGGCTGGGCAGGGGTAGATCTTTAGTTTGCAAGATAATTTTATTATTATTATCAACCTATGATCTCTCCAACTGAAGTCTCAAACATCTTGATTGGATTATCTGGCTATTTGAGGTAACCTCAGCCTGGGGATCTTCAGTTGTTGTAGCCCTTCAGAAGCAGCATTAAAGACTCTTCTGTTGTCAACAACAGAAAAAACATAGCCTTCTGGTGATGATTTACCTGCTTTAACTTTAGCACATTCAAAAAAGTTGTTTTCAACTTCTAGTGGTTGATTTGATTGACCAGAAGCTTTAAACTAAGTAACAGACAAAGCACATTCAACTTTAAATTAATGACTGCTTCTGTAAAGCTACTCACCCCTTTGTCCTTTGATGGGAAAATCTTCACTTAACACACAAAGAAAAAAGCTCATAATCCAACTAAAACTCCCATTTATATCAAGGATTAGCTCACACTGTGGACAAAAGGTTTTTGCTAGCCTACTGTGACGGATCCAGGTCTAACCAGTAAAACTTATTGTTATCTTGCCCTTGACTCTTGTTACTGGTACCTTCCTGCGACAAAGCTTCAAGGAGTTTTTCCTCCAGGGAGGCAATTTTGTGAGACAACACTTTATTGTCATCTCTCCAACAAGCCATAATTTTGACATTCTTTTCCTCTCTGTTTCTCAACGCCTCAACTTCACAAAAAGCTCTGTCCTTTACTTGTTGCAAAATTTCATCAAACCCTAACAGCAAGTTCCAGGAGTTCCATGCATAAACCCAATTTCCTTGTGCTGGGGTTCCCTCTTTGACAAAATAGTTGGAATATAATTCTTCAAAAGCCGCTTTTACTTCTATCACAGATTCCTCAGGTGCAATCTTAGAGACCTCCAGACTTGCCCAAACCTCCTCAAGCTGGCTGGTAGGAACTTCCTTTTTTTCAGCAGTGGCCTCAACACAAAGTGCTCCAAATTTTGCTCTTTTAAATAGTAATAAAGAAGACATGATAATTAAAAAGAAGTTGAGGGGAAAGTGTCAAAACTAACAATATATTTTTATTTAAAATTAGCTGTTTTTGCTTATATACCATTTGGGGCATATTTGGCTGAAAACCCCTCTGGTTCCTGAATCAACCTATGATTCATATCACGTGGTCTATGACATTCAAGTCATTCAAACCTAGATCTTTAACTAAAAGATCACTAATATTTCTTAGCCTATGAGAACCAACCTATAATAGGAAGAAGTCACCTGACTCCATTCATCCCAATGTACCAATTCAGCATGGAGCTTCCCCAGCTCCCAGTGCCAAAACCCTGTGGAATACTATCCCAAAACTCAGCTATCAATGTTCCAACTGGGAATCAGCTGATCAAACCTTAATTCCTAGGCATCCTTGTCTTTATTTATTAATCTTTGCATTTAATGTTTTTTTTGCCTTAAAACCCATTAAAATGCTTTGAAACTTGAACCAGGCGCCACTGTGGTGCCCATCAATTTTCCCAGGCGGTGCCTTGGCTCTTCTTAACTAAATTAGGCAGTGCAGCAGTGCTTCTAACCCAATGAATTTGCCAAAGAAGCGCTTTTAACCCAAATTCAGGGGTTTACTTTTGATTAAACTTAACAAAACTTCCTGACACAGTCAAGGCAATTAACCAGTATAATTAAAACCTCATTAATTATATTCCCATGTATTTATTAATTAATCTTCCTGATTAATTAAATTGTTTTTGAGACACCTAGTATCCAAGATTGATCTGGTCAATATTGCCATCTGTTATTTTATTGAATATAGATACTAAGTTCTCAGGAATCTTTATCTGATGAATTCCAGCCAAACCTATCTAAATAAAACAAACTGCAAAAAAAGAGCAACTTTATATCTCAGAGGATTTATTTGGCTAAATACTTAACAGTGACTGTCATACGGTCACACCTACCCTACAGACTGCACCTCTTGCATTGCCCCACCCTGGGAAAAAAATTAGTCGATTTGAACTATTTTCTGGCTTAGTACTAACTGCTATTGAAGACTATCAGGGCCAGCCAATCAAAACTAGCCACACCAACACCCTCAAACTTGAACAAGCCCCAAAAACCTCAAACCAACACTAGTCAATCAAATGGCTTGATGGAAATTAGTATAAAACCTCCAGCTACCCTGGTTCTGTCCTGAAAAAATTCTCTATCAACCAATCAGATGTCATGGTTTGGTCAGGTGACTATTTGAACCCAAAAACCATTCCTTAAATAAAGACAGGGGACTTTTGGTCCTCTGCTTGCTCATTCTATCATTTGGAATAAAACTTATTTGTTACATTCAGGTTATTAATTTTGAACACCTTGGTGTCCTATAGTTGAACTTTTAGTAAAAATATTTAATTTCATTATCTTTACATTGTCTTTGTAACCCCTGGTTACTTCTAATTTATTGAAGTTAATGTCAGTGTATAGTCCTTAACTAGCTTATACCTGCTTTTGAAATCCCTGTTTAAAATTGATTTTTAAAGTTCAAAACTAGTATAAAAACTATTTTAATCTTAAATTTTCACTGTTTTTGCTTAACAATTTAAACCTGCCTTTGCTTTGATTGACGTTAAAATCTTCTGAGGTCATCCCCAAGCTGTCCACAAACCCAAAAGTGACAATTTGATTCCTTTTTTGTATACCCTTTTAAAACATAATTCATATAGTTTAAGCCCAAGAAACTTTACTCCAGATCCCCAAATTTTCTTGTGAATCTGAAAATGATATTCCCAGCGCTCAAATTTGTTGTGTTTTCTCTAGATCCTATGCTGCTGTTTATTTCTTCAACCTCTCCTGACCTTTGAGGATGTATATCCTCTTCTGCCCACCATGTAGGAGAAGACCCCTCCAGGCTCATGTAACTGTTCAAAATTTTTCCTGGAAAAGCCAATCACCTGCTCTCCACTGGGGAGACCTTGGTCAAAAGCCTCACTTGCAATGATATTGATCTGTACTCTCCAGGTCTTGACCCAGTTGATCTCCCAGTTGTGAACGCTGTTGTAGTTTCCTCCTCCTGTTAGTTGAGGAGACACTTGACCCTCAGTAGCCACCCATAGTTCAAGAGTATTCACCTACACGTACTCCCTGGCTTCTTACAAACCTGGTATTAATGGGATTAAACACCTACTTCCCCCATCTATCCCTGTGTTGTCTCTTTAGTCCCCCTTTAGAGCAGCTGTCCCAGTGATCCACTGGGAAGCATCTTGGTAGTTTTTCTTACTAGGATGAGAGCCAAACTTAGTTGGTTTAGCCCCCTTTCTCACAGATTCTAGGTGACCATCAATGACAGGAGAGGTCTTGGGTTTGATTCCTGTTGTCACCAGCTTATTATCAGCAGAAATCAAAAAAGCTAAAATCAGGTAATTCCAAACAGTTGCTAAAATTCAACCAATTTTTCTTAGGTTCCTCTTAATTCTCTGTATGACCATCTAGACCTAGAGTCTCATTAACCATAGTAGTTCCCTCATTGATAGGGTTGAAATAACACATAAAAATGGTGTTTTCAACACCAGCCTAGTGCAATTTTTACAAAGTGATTGGCTGCATAAAATCTTTGTGTGGTACTGCCTGTACTTCTATTTATGCCTAACCCTTGGGTATTAGATATAGAAATGTTCTCCATAGTCAATTAGCTCTTAAAACGTTTAGGGGTCATGAAAGTCTTCATTTAAATAGAAGAAAGATACCCTTAGAAAACTTCTTATTTTTTACCATCATGTAGTCCTTTTGACTAGCTACTTCTTCAATTATATATTGAAAATGCACAGATGCTCACTAACTATGCTCTAGATAAGGTTCTTCAAGCTTAAAACCAAAGACATTTCAAGATCAACATCCAGCATATCATATTCCCTTCTGTCCAGTAAATCACTGGTTTATAGCGCCTTGTATTAGATTATTCCCTTTGAGGATGGTTTTTAAAGCCTAAACTAGTATGTTATCATAATTCTCTTTAATAAATTAAGTTCATAAACCTTTTTTATCCAATCCTAGAACATTCTCTTAATTATTTTAAAATTTTAATTAAGATTTGAGATTTTAAACCAATGATAAATTAGTAGACAATCCTTAAAACCAACTGATTATACTAAAGATCATCATCTTCAAATTTTTATAGCACTTCAACTTCTTCAGGGTTTGTTATGATTTGAATGGGAAAAAACATTTCATCGCTCAAAACACTGACAATTTGTGCTTTGTGCTGCTAATGTTTTCATGTTTTCTTCAAGTTTCTTCTTTGTGAACTCAAATAAATTCCATGTTAATTTGCTAATTAAATGGGTTTCCTTCAATTTCTACAATATTTCTCTTTAAATTTTTCTCCTATAAAAAATAGAGGCAAATTTATACTAAATTGTTCAGAATTTTTCCCTTTAGAAAAAAGCTTTGGGGGACATTTCATCTTGTTTTCAAATTTTTTATATACCCATTTATTTTATGCCAATAGCCTATAATGCTTCTTATATAATTTTTATTTCAAAGTAGCTCCTTTAATGCTTGGTTTTTTTCCCAGTTGAAACAAACAGGAATCAAGAAAAATAGCACAGAAATAAACAATTTTAGTGGACTTGAACCAAACTGTTAATATAAAATGGGTTACAGCAGCTCCTGAAAAAACCCAAGAGCCAAGTATCTGAGAAAATTTAACTTTGATAAGCTGATATGACCTTAAATCCATTCAGTATCCCCTCTTTAATCAGAAGAGCTATCAGAAGTTGAGAATTCAAGGGTTCTTTTTGTACAGGTCTATTTGTAGGTTGGAATGATAAATCATGAAACAGCAAAGGGGTTAAAGACTTATGTGAGCATTGATGAGTCAATGATTTTGATATATAGCACAATTTTACTTATTGCTCAACTCTTAAGAGTTGAGTCCTCCCAATATTCTCATAATAAAACTTATTTATTTCAATTCTAAACATTTTCTTAATGGATCCATTTATGGGCCTACTCTGCTATATTATGTAAAACTTGACTTTAAATTACACTGTTATGGGAAGATGAGTTCCCATTCCTAGTTCACTTTCTTCTGGTTATCTAAATATATCTCCAATACCTCCCAATGTTGGAGTCTTTACTGTTGAAATCAAAGAAGAAACCTTTTCAAGTTCTTAATGCCCCTGAGTTTTATTCCAAATACTCTTTGGTTTTTTCCCAGGCCATTTATCTCAGGTTGCTCTTGTTGGCTTTAATATTTCTTTAAATCCTAGTTTTTTATTTAAAAAGTTTACCAAGAGATATTTGAAGCCTTATTGGTGGCTTATCATCAACTCTGTGGGAATTTGGGTATTCACTCCCCAATTATAGGATAATGTTTCTTATTATCCCACAGTTTTTGTCACAGTATACTCCTTAGCACTAGTGTTGTCCTCCTAGCTAGATCTTCTAGATCAAGCACATAAACTGTGCTAAATCCAATTTTAGCCTAAGTGAATAGCCTGTGCTTTTCTTCAAAAAGTGACTAAATTTACTTCCTAACTACCACAAATCATCAATTTCAACAAAAATTCTCTCAAATAGTCACCCTGATGAAATTTTTAGGCCCCCTATATTTGCACAGTAGCATTAACTCCCCCCTTAAACCTACCAATAAGATATAGAGAGAGAATATCTCAAATTTGTGCATATGCAAAACCCAAGTGTATTAAAGCCCCAGTTGGAATCAGGGTTCCAATAACTTGTGATATATTTATCCTAGGGTGCATCTTCACTATCTGAATAGTACTTATAGGTGACCCTATTGCTAGTGCTCTAAGGCTTAAATACCAAACACCAGCATTTTTAGCCGGGCAACAAAGAAAACAAAAACTATTCACCTCAATTAGGCAATCAAACTTTATTGATACAAAATCACCCTACTCTGATAAACCTTTATTAATGTGCCTCATTGCAAGAGGCAAGAGAATGGGGTCATTAAAGGGAGGTTGATCTGATAAGGAGGTGTTTACATGGGTACCAGGTATGTAAGCAGATGGTTGAATTTTTGTTGGACACCTCAGCTGTATGCTGTACCAGATCTTTCTTTCTATTTGTTTTTGGGTTTCTTGTTGGAGCTAGAGATCAGAAATTGGACATTTTCTAGGATGAAACCATTATAATTTGGGATAGGATTATTATGCAAAGTGTATTAGTTTGTAAGCCAAGCCTGGGGTCTAAAATATCTGAGCCAAGGGTCCTAAGGCGGATCAGATGGAATATTAAGGTGGGTGGCAAGACCAGGCAGGATAGAGTTTTGGTGATAGAGAGATAAAAAAGATAAGACAAGAGTTAAGTGGATCAAAGATCCAGGGCTGTTTATTTAAAAATGGTAACATCAATGAACTTGCATCAGAAAGGTATCACAACTATCATGCTCTGAGGCATTGTACAGACACATAACAGGAAATCATAACCTTAGGACTGTATTTAAACTAAGTCTTGGTTAGTTGGCAGAGAAGGTGATAAAATTACCTTGTGGCCCTGAATAATAATTCTCTACTAGTATGGCTAGAGAAAGGTGCCAAAGTACTTGGAAACACAAAGGCATAAGTGTGAATAGAGCTTAAATTCTATTGGAAACAAAGAATTGTAAAATATATTGAATGATGTTACCACAAAATAGCATCAATTGACACATGCATGAGTAGGGAAAGTGAGTTGCTCAGAATAAGGAAGACAAACATATGAATTTCCATCTTTGGAAATAGACCCATTTTGAGAAGCAAAAGAAAAGCAATGGATTTGTCCTTGAAAGAACCCAACAAAGCAAAATAAAATAGCATGAATATTGGCATTCACAACATTGTCCCCTTCTAGATTGGCCTTAGGGGGTGGTACTTACAAAGAAACTTAGCTTGTAAACAGGTAAACACTAGAGAGGGGTTTTATGGTGTATTCTGAACCACATTTAAAAGTAACTCATAGCAGTCCAATCCAAAATGTATCTGAATTATGAGAAAGTCCTCCCACTCTATGTTAAAAGTACAGGAAATTTTCTCCAACCTTAAACTCTGACAAAAACAACATCCAGCATTATCAGAAGAGAGTTCTAGAATCTTAGTATTGTCAAAACAGC
>QTSX02006217.1:0-11918 GCA_014839935.2 Entomophthora muscae
CATTAATTAGTCAATATCCCAAAATCCTGACATCACCCAACCCTGTCTACTTGGAGTAAAACTTGAAGATCATCCTCATTGCTGATCCCTTGGCAAGGACTAGAGGAACCAAATACATAGGACACAAAGAAAAGTACTACAAGGTGCCGCCCTTATTGTTCACTGACAAGTACAATTATCTGCCTGCATACTTTGTCCCCATGACTCTGCTCTTAACCCTTGACTGACCGCTCAATGGAACCCCCACTGCTGCTGAGACCATGCCACTCAACTGTTTGGAGTACTCTACATTACTTTGGCAGAATGGTGGAATCTGTGAATTTGCACAATTGGGGCCCTGGTCTTTGATTGGGCAATCTGTGTCCTATATTATCAGGTTGTACCATCTATGGTGGCATTACTAGCCCCACAGCTGTGCCTCGTCCTGGGTCTTCAATGTCTCTACCTATGCCTGGATTCACGGCAATCTCTGGGAGGCTCTATTCAAGAGCTTGACTTGCAATGACTTGAACCCACGCTGCTGGTTACACCTTGCTCAGTTCATTGGTGAGGGAAAGGTACCAGTGTCTTCTCCCCTCAATCTGGAGGAGTAATAGCATTTTCTCTCCAAGAGCCTATGATGTCAGTCCCTGTTCCCACCATGTCTTGGTTGCTCACTGGGTTAGTGCTGATGGGATTGAATGTGTACTTCCCTCAATTTTCCCATGTGTCCTCTCTTTGGACCTCTCTCAGAGCACTACCAGTATTTCACTGGGCAGCATCCTGGTGGTTTGTCTCACCAGGATGAGAGCAAACTTAGCCCAGTTTCGCCCCTCTCTCTTACACAAATATGGCAATTATTTGGAATTCTTCACTTCTGGTGGTAAAGTTTGAAAGGAGGAGACTGTCAAGGGGGCAAGCTGTATTCATAAATTGAATGTAATTTGAAAAAAATATTTAGGGAATAAAATTTCAAATGGTCCAGCTATTCCAGGACAGGGTGGTGCCCATCCCCCAGAAAAGTAATTTTCTCATGTTTTCACATATACTGGCTGAATTGATTGCCCCCTGTGCTGCCAAGGTGAGAGGGGGGGAGGAAGATATTCTGTCAATTTTTTTTCTGTCAGTGGATTTTCTGTCAAATTTGATTCAACTATTTTTTTCTCTATATTTAAAACATTTAACTTTGTAACAATAAAAAATCAAATTTCAATAATAAAGAAATTATATTCTATAAAAATTATTTTTTTACAAATTTTAATATTCTTATTTTATTTTATAGCAGTTAATTTAATTTAATTAGATTAGATTTTTATAAGGTAAAGATGTAAACTTTAAGTCTCTTAAAGACAAAAAATGGATATTAAAAATAATTATACTTTAAAGGAATAGCTTTTATTAGCAAATAGAGAGCAAATTTACTTTTTTGGTTTTTATTGTAAAGTTAAATATTTTACATAGGAGGGGAAAAAATAGTTGAATCAAATTTGATGGAAAATCCGTTGACGGAAAAGAAATTGACGGAATATCTTCCTACCCTGGTGAGAGGGAGAGAATTCTGGCTGACCCTGCCACCATTTCCGGGCCTTGGATTGGCTCCACTGGTAGGCTGTCGCCAATATCAAATATCTGGTAAATTGTTTGAAAAAGTTGATTAATTTATACTTGAGTATCATACAGCATTAATTTTTTTTACTTATTAAGGAACGGGAATGCTAACCATGCATATAATTTTTGTTCTGTTAAATAGAATAAAATCCAAGTAAAAAACTTATTGATCCTTTTCTAAAGAATTTAGGGTAATATCAATATATTTCTCTTTCGTAATCAAGAATAATACATTTCTTTGCGTTTGAATATTTAGTTTAAAATTTAAAAATATGCATTTCATGACGTAAATTTGGATAATGAATGATTAATATATTGACATCTTATAGGATGTTCTAGATTGGATCGATAAAGTCGGAGTGAGCTTGAATGAGAGACATTTAGGTTCAGAAGTTGTGGATGTGAGACTTTGGAAAGTAAGGCCGATGTCGAGTTGGAAACGAATGTCTGGAAAGGGAGGGGCGCTGAAACAGGGTTGATACGAGTTCGTTCCTAAAACGGCAAGAAAATCAGGAAGCCAGGTTTCCATTGTGAATCGTTTATTTTAAGCTGATTTTCGGATCCTCCAGAGGGAAATGAAGGCCCCGTGAGATGCCTCACAGTGGAGCATTTAACGGATGACGCAATGACGTTTGGTAAGAGCTTCATAAATGCCAGGATATTAGCCAAGCAGATCCTTAGCCCGACAAAGTCACTTAAGATGCTCTTTCTTCAGTAGCATGGCTTCCGTATAACTGGTGTGATGATATAAATTCTAGTGTAAAAATGTAACAAGTCAATTGAAGAGGCCAATGGCTGGTGACTAAGAGGTTGGACGGCGGAATATTGTTTTATAAATGGGAAGAGCTTTAAGCAATAACTGCTAGGAGGTTGAGTAGTGGGCTTACATCTTTGCCTCAAATGGAGCAGGTTGAGGGGCAAGAGATTCAATTTTTGCTAGATGGGGCAGTTGAGCTTGGTGAAGACAAGCGTGCATGTGACAGCTGCCGGCGAAGGAAAGTTAAGTGTGACTTGAACCCAGGCTGCTGCTCATCCTGTTGCCGGCGTCAACTCCCCTGCACCTTCTTTGAAAAGCCAAAGCCACGGGGCCGCCGGCGCAAAAAGTTTGATGAGATCAGCCAAGCCACTGAAAGCCTGCCTGAGTCTCAGCAGCTCTCTACCAGTGAACAGCCCAGTGAAGTACCACACTTTCCTGCTGTTGTCCTATCTACTCACCTCTCACCACCAGTGGACCCCACTATTCCTCACTTCAAGGACCTTGAGCGCTACTCACTCAGCCTCTCTGGCAGCAAAATTCCACCCAACCCATAATTTAATAATAAACCTTTGTCTTGCTCTGCTCTGTGCCAACCCTGAATCAACCACACATGTCCAGCTTAAATAATAGCCTGATTTGCATAGCTGGAGGTAACTCTCCTGATATTTAATCTTTTAATATACTCTAAGTTAGGTGGCTTAAGAAGAATCACTACCCAAAATCCATGACTAGCCAATCATTATCCAGAATTCCATGTAGTTGACATTACCCCTGATCAATTGAACAGGTTTAACAACAACAAATCCTATGCAGCACAACACAATGATCATATTTCTATCTCTAATACATTAATTATTTATCATTAGCATCCCTACTTTTTTGGGATAATATATACCTTACTTAAAACCCCTCATTCATCTATCCCAGATCACATCTAATATATAAACTAAGGTAATTAATTTGTCAGCCTAATGGTTAAAGTTTAAAACTAACAATTCTTTATCTAGCTCTCATAATTTTGATCTTATATAATATGTGCATAAGATATCTTCCTCCTTGATTTAGAAATATATGATATATATTGTTATTATTGAGTAATGATATACCAATTGCAGAGTGATGATGTGAAGCCAATATACATCATTGTTACTGCAAAGAGCTTTAACTAAGGTTTAACTAGGTCAATTATCCCAACTACTGCTGTAAATTACAATATAAAGAGAATGCTCAGAGTATCACCCTATTGGTTTTTTATTAAGCCATTATCAATCTGCCATATATAAAGCCTACTCATATTTCTTAACATGAGCCAAAATCAATTTTTCAAATATCATTATACCCTCTCAGGGCAAATATCAGAACATGGTTGATCTCTACTAAACAGCACATATCACACACCTTATGATACCAAAATCTATTTACTAAAATATAAGGATATGATCTTTACCAAAATAAAAGGTAAATTTTATTTCAAATCCCTTTTCCATCCCATATTAGAATATTATCTCCTCCAGATCTCTCCAAGTACCAAAATAAGGTGTGTTTTTATAAAAGTGATAGCAGTAATAGCATCAAGAAATGGCCTACATATAAGAAATTATCCCAAGAAAGAATTAAGCAAAGATTTCATGGATAGTTATCCCAAATAAGCCATCCTGTCATGCTACCAATTACTGGACGGGGCACTATTTGACGCAGGCGGCGGGACCGCTGGGCCTGAGGGCAGGGCCCACCACAGGATTAGCACCAACTTGGTAATTTAGGAGAAGAATCAATCAAGCAGAGACCAAGGGCCTGAATTAGGGATCATGTAGTCCACCAAACCAGTTATATTGATATACAATACTCCAAAAATCTGGGTGAAAGTGATATCAGTGGCAGCAACAAAATATTGCAGGTGGTTGGACTGCAGGGTGAGGGGGGGAGTCATAGGTACTGAGTATTACAGAAGATAATTTTATCTGACACAGATGAGTCTGGGCTGTATTTTACCAAGTTTCTTTTTGGTTGAATGTTTCCGGTTTTCTAGTTCTTGCCAAGGGGTCTGCAATTAAGATATCTTCTAGAGTAAATTTAGAGTAGACAGGATTTGGAGGATAGTCAATGAAGTAAGCAGGTCCAAAGAGTGCACCAACTGGACAAAATAATACAGTCAGAAGGGCTTCAAAATTGCCAGAAGGACTGGTGGGGGTGTTTGAGCCTAAAGGAACTGTATGGAGGTGATAGAATACAAGAACAAAATATGGCAAAATTTGGTTGGCCAAAGATCCATTAGACTTTGTTACCAGAATAATAATAACACCATGTTCAGCTTTGACTGGAAATTTATACTTCCTTTCCAAGCTTCATCTGCAGGTGCAGAAATTTAGACTTCTGGCAGTCTAGCATCAAGAAACTGGGGCATCAGGTGGTCTTAAGGTTTGGTTGGCTTACAATTAGTGAGTATTGGCAAATAAATGCAAAAAACTTCCTGTTTTCACGTTTTATTCCCAAAATCAGCTGACCCAGCCAAATGTATTCCTGCCTCAATGCTTAGAAAAGATGCCTGATGACTTTCATTGGGGCATATAATTGGGTTTCTCTGAAATCCTCATTTGGTAAGTAGCTGAATCTGTTTAGGTCTGGACTTTTAGTGATGCATCTTTGGCTTTGATCCTCCCTGGCTTTGGAAAACTACTTTGCTTTACAGGCTACTAATTGAATAACTCATAAATTTGGTCTCAAAAAAAACTCAGGTGGCTAGGCCTTTGGCCCTCAGATCTCTGGTATGACAGGCTGTAATGTGTGGGGTCTTGGGGTTGATTCTTGATTTCTGTCTCACTTTAACATAGAAAGAAAAATTTCATTTTTACACACCCTGTCTATCCCAAAAGGCTAAATTGTTAAAGACATGGGTTTTCTGGTGTTGTAACACCTATGATTACTCCCCTCTTGGAAAACTAATTCTTCAAGTGACTCACCAAATTATTCCCTAACTAATCATTAAGTTGGTGGCACTACTATCATTCAACCATCTATTACGGGATCAAACATTTTGAGTTCTAAGAGGAACACAACTTAGACAAGCCTTGTGACTTAAGAGAAACAGTTACTTGGATAAGCCCCATGAATACCATGCCATACATGGACATTATGTGGCTTCCCATGATACTATATAATATCCTATATTCATATCAAATAAAGTATCATTCTCTTCTTAATTTCCCCTTTATCTTGCTTATTATACTTCCCAGAAGTATATACAGTAGTTTTAAAAGCTATGGCAACAACTGAAAATACTTCAGATTTAAATGAAATGATTTCAGATTTAAGCAAAATCCAACTTTCAGGTAAAAATATACACTCTGTTAACAGGGATTCTTGGCGTTAATGGGCAAAATGAGTCAACACAGCAAAGAAGTGCTCACGCGCAAAGCAAAACTATTCAAAATACAATCCAAAATACATTGATTCACAAAAAAAATAGTGTGAGTTGACTTTTGGTATACATATGTTTACTATGTGAATTTGTGACAAAATACACCTAAGCAAGGTGAGTCAAAACTCAATCCAAAAACAAAACACAATAAGAACTCACTATGTAAACAAAATCACTCACTCAATGTGTGCAATGGATTGTAATCATGAAAAATACCAAGGTATCTAAAATAAGACAAATATCTAGAAGATAAATTTTAAAAATATTGTGTTGGGTGTTTGAATTTGGTAGTAAAATCTAGGAAAATGGGTGGATTTTTTTTGATTATTCTAAAATGGGTATTGTAAAACCAAAAACAACTAATTAAGAAATAAAAAATCTATAATTGGGATATTGGGTGGGAAAAGCTCTAATTAAATATCCATATTCAGATAAAAGCAAAAAATAAAATTAGGGAGTAACTTAATTGAAATTTATTTAATATTTTATTAAATTTTAAAACAGAAGGAACACAACACCAGAGTACCAATGCACCTGTTGTGCACTGCAGTTGCAGTTGCCCCGCAGGTCAAAGAATAGAGTTAGTGCAACCCAAGTGCCTACTCAAGGAGGAGACAGGAGAGGAGAGTTCCATAGTGACGCTGCACTGACACAGCTGGTTCAAGGAGCACAAGCTGCTAGGGTGCAGAGCATCAACCCTTGGGTCCCCAAGCTGACCTGGAAGCCCACCAAGGTCACCACTACAAAGAAAGTTAGAAACAAGGAGGTAGAACTTACTTTGTATGTGTTCAAAATTGTGTACCAGCAAGAGTTGGTCCCGTCAGCCATGCTGGAGAAGGTGATGCCTGTACTTGATACTTGCTAAAAGCCCTATGTCAGTGATGGCAATCAGGAAGAGAACAAGGAGCCTGAGTTCTTCAGAACTGATGAGGAGCAGTTAGTGTTGAAGAAAGTTGCTGTGTTCTACACCAAGGTACCCATGCCTTACAAGCCTGTCACCAATCAGGATCCCATTTCAGCTACTCCCGCTAAGCCTGCCCAGAAGCGCATCCCTGACATCAAACACATCATCCTGCTTAAGCTAATGCAGGAATTGGATGATTACAAGGCAGCTACGGCCCTTGTTGGAGTGGATCCCAAGTACGCTAGCAAGACCTTCCAAAAATTCATCAATACTGGTTGTGTCCTTGCCGCAGAGAAATCCTTGCATGTTTCTACCATGCTCACCAAGGAGCACAAATGGGCAATCTGCCAGTGAATCACCCGGAACTACCATCTTGAACTAGCAAATATACAGGCAATGGTTAAGTCCACTTTTTGGGGGTGAGGCTTCCATTTCCTTTTACTACCATCTGCTTAAGCAGATGCACTTTTCCCTGGAAAAAGCTTGGGGGTATCTCCGTACAATTGGAATAGCCCAACCAACATTGAGACCCGGAAAAACTACACAGAGGCGTACACTGCCCTCAAAGCCAAGGGGATAGTCAAATTTTACTATATTGATGAATCAGCATTTGCCTTGTCTATGTGCAATGCATATGGCTATGTCCCCAAAGGCTCTAATGACGGGATGGCTTGGCGTGCTGCAGTCTGCGCCACAGCCTACTCAATGGTGGCTCTCCTCAGTCCAAAGGGGGTCAAGCTTTACCAAATGATACTAGGCTCTAACAATAGCTGTACCTTTCTAGCATTCCTCCAATTGGTCCAGGAGCACCTGAGGCGCACAAGCCTGGGCTTCATCAACGTCATTGTGTTGGATAATGTCATGAATGACATTTCAATACTTGTATTGAAAACCCAAGAGTTGAACCCCAGTTCCCTGAAGGCAGATTGACCCCCAGGACAGTTCAGGACCCACTGATCTGTTAAGTCACAGGCTCAAATTGTTAAATCACTCCACAACCCGCCAGCCTACTACTGAGGATTCCCTGAATGGTTGCCAGATTGCCGCCAAACCGGTACCACTGAAGACCCATATCTACGCAGGAGATGTGGTATGCCTAAAGGAGGTTGGGGAAGGACCTACTACTGTCCCTGCCAACAAACCCCAGCTGCTGCCAGTCTCCAGTCCAGAAAAAGTATTGCAATTGGCCAGCTCAGGTGGCATGGTGAACAACGGCGGCAAAAAAAGCATTGCCACTTCTGTTCCCCAGAGCCAGTCCAGACAAGACCCACCAAACCGGTGCCACTGAGGGCCTAGACCTACGCAGAAGCCATGGCTTGGGAAAAACCCACTACTAGCCCTGCCAATAAGCACCAACTGCTGCCAGTCCCCAGTCCAGAAAGGGGAATGCAATTAGCCCGCTCAGGTGATATGGTGAACCACAGCGGCAAAATTAAGCATTGCCACTTCTTTTTGCCAGAGTATACCTAACCAGGACCTGATGCTCTCCAGACCCTAAGCCAAGATCCATGCCCCACTGGCAAACTGCCCATGGACCTGAAGCCTGCAAAAAGCAAAGAAGCAAAACCACATGGTATAAGAACGCTGGCAGTGTGGTGATTACCACATTGTCATTTTTGATAATAAAGTTTTATGAACCTTTGGTTTGAAAAATCTTACCTTATCTAGTCTTAGCAATCTTCCATCTTAACTCTGTTTAATTAGACAGCCAGGCAACTGCCTCTATCCTGAGACTAGCCTGCTAAACCGCCCCAGGCACTATACTGTTCCCCTGGAGCTCCCTTTGGACCTGTGCATTTTACCAAATACCTGCCTAACCCTGCCTACGCGGAGTACGACTTGGAGACCATCCTCATTGCTGATCCCTTGGCAAGGACTAGAGAAACTGAATATATAGGACGTAAAGGAAAGTGGTACAAAAGGCTGTCAAGATTGTTCAAAGACAAGTACAATTATCTGCCTGCCTACTTTGTTCCCATGACTCCGCCCTTAGCCCTGCAACCCAACCGCCTAATTGAGACCCCCACTGCTGCAGAGACTACGTCCACCCAACTGTTTGGAGTACTCTATATCACTTAAACAGGAATGATGGATTCCATGGTCCCTAACTCTGGAACCTGGTACTTACTTGGGCAATCCATATCTTACATTATCAAGTTAGCACCCATTCTATGGTGGGCTTTACCCGCCGACTTGGTCCCACCCCATCCCAAGCCGCCCAATGCCTCTACCTATGTCTGGCTTCCTGACAGACAATTTTGGTCTCCACAAAGTGGCTGACATTCTTGAGGGATTCCCAATAATCAACACCAGTATTACTGTGGGCCCCCAGCAATTGGCCACAGCAAATTTGTGCCTTCTCTTTCTCCCAGCCTATTTGCCCTTTCTAAATCCCATTGAGGAAGTCTTTGGGTGGCTCAAGCAAGCTGTCACACGAGGAACCCCAACTGGAACCAAAGACCTGTTTAATTTGCTGAAGACCGGGATCCACACCCTCTCAGCTGAGACCGTGGCCAAATTCTATGGCCACACTGATTTGTTCATCCCTGCTTGCCTTGCCAAACAGCCAATCAATAAAAGGCTTTGCTTGTCCAAAAATTTATATTCTCTAATTTACTATTCAAGATTTATTAATTATTATTTTATATTTAGATGTTTCCAAGCCTGCAATCTCATTCAGCAGACCATCAATAAAGGTTAGTAATTTATTTATAATCATTTTTTATTGTGCCATATAAGGGTATCCCAAACGCTTGATATTGGATTACGCAAACACATTAATATCACTTTTTAGGCAAATAAATATAAAAATCAAATTAAAGAAGTTAAATTAAAATGTATGAATTAGAAGTATATTTTATTGACATATATTATTATGCTTTTATTAAGATCTTCTCTGGGATATATTTTGCAAATAATGTTTTCTAAAATAAGAATTAGAAAATTTTATTATAATAAAAATAATATAAATTGTAATGAAATTTATTGGAAGAGAGAATTTATTAAGAGCACCTGTAGTGAGTTCTTCTGTATGCACCCCCCCGCAATGGAGGTGGCGCACAACCTCCACCGCCACACTGTGGACGGTGGATACACCCTTATTAAAAAATATTCATGACGGCTAGTAAAAGGGAGTAGGGGAAGGTGTGAATGGAGGAGCAGCTTCTCTGGCAGGGCTGCAAACCCGTAGATGCCAGCCAGGACCAGGGCGTTCTGGATGACGTGATCCACCGAGTCATATCAGGGGGACCTTCTCCCCATCCAGGGAGAGCCTGGCCTTGTCAATTCCTAAGAGGACCCTGTCCAAGATCCTCCACGCTGGCGCCCATTCCAAAGTAGAAGAGATACCCCAGGTAAACCACCAGATGAAGCCTTTGCCCAGCAAAGACTGCTGTAAACTCACACAATTTATTGAAAACTGCACTGATCTTCTTTTCATGCTTGGTCTTTGCAAAGATCAGCTCCATGGCTGCAGGGACCCCCCATCTTGTTGGCACTCCATGCCAGCCCAAAGTCTGCCAAGAGGATTTTTGGTTTTCTTGACAGCTGTTGCATCTGCAACAGCCAATTTCCCCATCACGCGCCCAAAGTTGTCTAGCAGGTAAGAGAGCGTGTGCTCCAAGGGGTATCAGAAGCAAGCAGCCACATGATTCTGGCCCATTCTTGGTACATTCTTGAATGGGAGCATTTCCAGGACGTCCCAAATAAGCTCAATGGAGTTTACACAGTAAACTCCATTGAGGATCTCCAGATCAATGTGGACTAATTGGGCATCTTTGTAGGTAGTAACTACCCACTTGAATGCCCTCTCAGCATGCGTAAGTTCAGCTAATGCCTCCTGCAACATCAGAAAGAACTTTTGTGGACCCTGTCTTTAAGCTCCCACAAGACAGGGGGGACAGATAGAGCTGTTTTGTCACGTGAGTGGCAAAATTCAAATAGAAGGTGGGCAGGAAAAAAGGAACCAGGACCAGCAGAGTTCACCATCAATGTTTTCTAAAAAAGGCAAGTATGTTGAAATTGTTATTAATCTTATTTTTTTTAAATTACCTTTGCAGGTTTCCTCCTTGTTGGCGGCTTCAGCAGGCTTTACCATTCTTGGCGCAAGTAATTGTGCTGGCAATTCAGTGACCACAGTTCTTGCACAATTTGCAGGTTTGAGATGTTCATAATCTCAGGGCCATCAACCCAGATGGACGGTGCAGAGAGGGCAAAGGACTTGAATTGAAGGCATTCCACAACGTGCTTTGGGACATTTAAAAGCTGTTCAATTGTTATTTTGGGGGTGTCTGGCATCTTGGCCATGAGTGCCTTGGCGGACACCTTTTCAATTTTGTCCCCTGTAAGGACAGCAGACTTGACTTTTGCATGGACCTTGCAGTCAATGTCTTTAATTTTGGAAATTGTCAATTCAAGATCCTTCAAAAGCTTCTCCAGTTCTCTCATTGATTTTCTACAAACTGTTACAAAAGTAACAGTTTCAAGGCCCCCAGGTGGGAATTGAACCCGCTCCTAGCCACCAGGCGGGGGCTAGCAGGCAGGGGGAGATTTGCCTGCACCTGGATTTTTGCTTTTCAAGAAAATCCAGGTGTGGGAACCATTACCACCCTGGTGGTAGCTGAGGGGCCTACTTTGGGCTCCAAAAGCTACACCCAAACCTTGGGGGGGTTTGGCTGGGCCTGGGCAGGCTATTTTTAGCTGTCCAGTAAACCCAGATCAAGCCCACCCTCCATTAAGTAATTTGGGGGTCCCCAATTGGGGACCCTTTTTTAATCAAGTTCTTGGGATCAAAGAGGCCTGTCAAGCAGTCCAAATGGTGATCAAATTGGAGAGAACCCCAAAACCCCAGAAGCCAAACCTGCCAAAATCAATAGCCAGCCAAGCCAAGATGGACCACCAAAAAGCCAAAACAACTGTTCCTGAAATCCCCAAAAATAAACTATGAAGCAGCCAACCAAACAGCAGAACCTGATATTCCAAGCCTTGCCCCACAGATAGCATCAGAAGAATACCCAGAGGCACCTGCATGTGAGTAAGTATATAAACCAGAAGCACTTGAAAAAGTTCTGTATTGTCATCCTTACCAAATAAAGTTGTTATAAACCTTTGATTCACCAATTTGGTTCATACCTATTTTTGATACTCTTCCATCTGCATACACCCAAGAGTCAGTACCCCTCTACTGGGATAGATAGTCAGACTCCAGTTGATAAAACTGAAGCCTTTGACTGCTACTGCCCACCCAACGCTCC
>QTSX02006218.1:0-11861 GCA_014839935.2 Entomophthora muscae
CAAACAGCTAATCAATTAAAGGTTTTAGCTTTCTGACTTTTTTATATTCTCTAATTTATTATTCAAAATTTATTAATTATCATTTTATATTTAGATATTTCTAAGCCCACAATCACATTCAGCAGGACCATCAATGAAGGTTAGTAATTTATTTATTTATTAAGAGCACCTGTAGTGAGTTCTTCTGTATGTACCCACCCCACAATGGAGGTGATGTACAACCTCTACTGCCACACCACGGACAGTGAATACACCCTTATTAAAATATTCACAGTGGCTAGTAAAAGGGAGTAGGGTCAGGTGCAAATGGAGGAGCAGTTTCTCTGGCAGGGCTTCTAACCTGTAGATACTAGCCAGGACCAGGGCGTCCTGGATGACGTGATCCACTGAGTCATACCTGGGGGCCTTTTTCCCGTCCAGGGAGAGCCTGGCCTTGTCAATTCCTAGGAGGACCCCATTAAGATCCTCCACGCTGGCGCCCATTCCAAAGTAAAGATATCCCAGGTAAACCACCAGATGAAGCCTTTGCCCAGCAAAGGCTTCAGTAAACTTGCACAATTTATTGAAAACTGCACTGATTTTCTTTCCATGCTTGGTCTTTGTGAAGGTCAGCTCCATGGCTATAGGGACCCTTGTCTTGTTGGAACTCCATGCCAGCCCAAAGTCTGCCAAGAAGATTTTGGTTTTTTGACAGCTATTGCTTCTGCAATACCCAATTTTTTCACCGTGCGCCCAAAGTTGTCCAGAAGGTAAGAAATTGTGTGCTCCAAGGGGTAGCAGAAGCAAGCAGCTGCATGGGCTGGCCCATCTCTGGTACATTCTTGAATAGGAGAGTTACCAGGATGTCCCAAACAAGCTCAATGGAGTTTACACAGTAAACTCCTCTGAGGGCCACTGGGTCCAGGCGGACCAATTAGGCATTCTTTTAAGTAGTAACTGCCCACTTGGATGCCCCCTTGTCATGCGTAAGTTCAGCCAATGCCTCCAGCAACATCAGAAGAGACCCTTGTATCTTGACTTTGAGCTCCTGCAAGACAGGGGGGACAGATAGAGCTGTTTTGCCATGTGAGTGGCAAAATTTGAATAGAAGATAAGCGGGTCAAAAGGAACCAGGACCCGGCGGATTTCACCATCAATATTCTCTAAAAAAAGGTAAGTATTTTGAAATTGTTATTAATTTTATTTTTTTAGATTACCTTCATGGTTTTCCTCCTTGCCGGTGGCTTCAGCAGGCTTTGGTATTTCTTGGCTCAAGTAATTGCGCTGGCAATTCAGTGTCCACGGTTCTTGTGCATTTTGCAGGTTTGAGATGTTCATACATCTCAGGGTTGTCAACCCAGATGGACGGCGCAGAGAGGGAAAAGGACTTGAATTGAAGGCCTTTTTACAACATGCTTCTGGACATTTAAAAGCTGTTCAATTGTTGTTTTGGGGGTGTCTGGAATCTTGGCCATGAGTGCCTTGGCAAACACCTTTTCAATTTTGTCCCCGTAAGGACGGCAGACTTACCTCTTGCTTTGACCTTGTGGTCAATCTCTTTAATTTCAGCAATTTCTGAGTCAAGATACTTCAAAAGCTTCTCTAATTCTCTCATTGATTTTTTACTAACCTTTCCATATGTTTTTATAGCATTTTCCCCAATAAATTCTGTATTATTTTGATACTGTTGCCTCTTTGTTTATTCCTTTTTGTTTTCTCATTTACTACATTATCCCATCTTTTTACCCATTGTGTATATGTTTTACACTCATCTCAATATGTGTTGTTTGCTTTGTGTTGGCATTTTTTTCTTAATTGCCTTATTATTTTTGGCGCTTTGCACAGCTCCTTGTGAAAAAATTAACAACAATTTGGTGAGCAGCTAAACTTGAATTAGAAAATTATAGGCTAACTGTTTTAGATAAAGTTGTTACTGATCCAAATTCAAAACCTTAATGATAAACTTTAAGCCAATCAGGAGTCAAGTGATAAAGTGATTGTTGTGACATAAAGAGTCATTCATTTTTCTTTGATGTATGTGCGCTAATTAATATTATTGGATGGATCTTTTGCTATTGTACACCATTGCTGCTGTGGCAAGTTGTTGATGGACTAGTGCCCAATCAGCTACTGGGTTAGCACTAGTCCATCAACAACTTGCCACAGCAACAATGGTGTACAATAGCAAAAGATCCAGACAATCATATTAATTAGTGCACATGCATCAAAGAATTATTGAATGACCCTTTATGTCACAACAATCACTTTATCACTTGACTCCTGACTGGCTTAAAGTTTATCATTAAGGTTTTGAATTTGGATCAGTAACAACTTTATCTAAAACAGTTAGCCTATAATTTTCTAATTCAAGTTTAGCTGCTCACCAAATTGTTGTTAATTTTTTCACAAGGAGCTGTGTTTGGGTACTAAAAATAACTGTGTTCTGGATCTAGATACATGGCATTGTAAATATATGTTTTTATAGAAATAAGATGAACATAAAAAATAAAACCAACAATAAACAAAGAGAACATGAACAATTGAAATTCAAAATAAAGATGATATAAATAGAAAATGCTTGGCAACAGGGGGTTTATTGGGTGCAGGGAAGAGTGATGCCTAGTAGTCAGAATATTGTGGGAAGGAAGGCATTGAGACAGTGCTGGCCTGGGAGGTCTGGGATTGAGTGGGTTGTGCTGGAAAGTGGGGGGTAGTGGTGGTGGGGGTGGAGGCAGGAGGATTTTGCGTGATGGCCGCTATATAACACTTGTCATATTTCTTGTCTGTCATTGGCTGGATGGGCTGGCAGGTGGCAATGGCACAAGGTGGGAGGCGCTTGTCCTTCTGTTATTGGTTGCTCATATTCACATGAAAGACAATTTGGGTAAACAAGTCAGCCACCATTTGGTGGCCAAAGAGAAAATTTTGGTCAAGGACCCCAAGATAGAGGTTGTTTAAAGCCTGAGGCCAATGCTCCCATAGTGTATTTCCAATTTTAAAGAAGACAACATCATCCAGATAGATGTCTGCATGGCCAGCTGGGTAAACAGAGTCCTGGTGCCCGCGTTGCTTGATGGCCTTAAGGGCAGTGGAGCTACCCTCCATCCGGAGGCTCAAGAAAACCCAATGCTTTTAATTTGAACCATTGCAGGAGTCAAGTAATCCACCAAGGATGTGGCTGTACTTGTAGCCATTGGTAAAATCTGGGTTTGTCCAATAGTAGACAAATCCCTTGGCTGAAACAGCCAGAAATGCACCAATGAATTTCCCCTTCTTGACCTTCTTCCTTCTATTCTTGGCAGTGGTTTTCCTTGCTCACTAAAATTGTCAAACACAATTGATAACTTGTAGTAGGAGATAAACATGTTGTCATCTGATAGACTAGTAAGCATGGGACCATGGTTGATTTGATGTCTAGATAATATGGTGAAACTCTCAGCGCCATCCCATTGGTTGCCGGTAAAATTGGTAAGAACCCATATGGAAGCCACCTTTCCATACATCCAAAGCTGCACCATGCGCTTGGAGACCCATATGTTATGGTGCGCAAGCTGTTTGCAGCCCTGGGTTAAGGGGAAACTTGGGGTCTCGCTGGAGGAGGTTGAGCATTATTGGGTATGCCTCATTAATTTGGGACTTGGGGGCCTTCTTGGGCTTCTTAGCTGTCCCAATCAAATTCCCCTTATTCATTAAGTTATCGAATTCTGGCATTATTGTGGCTTGGGTGAATTGCAACTGGGCAGCAATCTGATCCCATGACAGACCCTGTAGGTTTAGTACAATAATTTCCTGGAGAATTTAGGTGGTGATGATTTTTTGTTTGAGGCACTGGGCCACGGGTGCTGAAGCCTGATTGGCTGTAGGGGGCAGATTGGCTAGCGTCAGGAATTTGTTCCAAACCAAGGTTGCCCTACTGATTGGTTGGTTGACAGGCAGCTTGTGCAAGGGTGGGTACCAGAGCAGGGGCAGAGCTAGACACTAAGTGACTCTCAAACAAGTCAAAGCCATATGGGTTGGGGGTCAGTAACAGGTCAGCTTCCTTGTTACTTGCCTCAAAGGCTTGGGTATAAACAGGTGTCTCCACACCCTGAGCCTCACCTCCATTGATGCTGGCTTGGCTGCTGGCGCCGTTGAAGATTTTGCTGTTGAAAACCATATTGAAAAAAAAACCTAGGATAAAATTGCTAAAAGTAGAAATTTAAAAATTAATGATTTATTTTTATTGTAATCTCAATTCCATATTTGGAAGGTTCTTGAAACCATTTCATACAAATCAGGATCCATGAAAATGAATAAAATGCCTCTGTTCTAAATTAGATAGCTGTTGATTGTCTGTTAAACTGTTATTTTTCTATTTTAGGCTGCTCATACTACACATCTTGTGTGAGTTCATTCTGTTTTGTGCTTGTGGAATCTTGCTTCTAGATTGCTCAAATTTTGTTTCATTTTAGTCCTTCTGTTGGTGCCTCATATGGATCCTGAGTGGATTATAATATACTCCAGAACAGCATCCATCCATTTCACTTGTTGTGTCAGTTCCTTTTTTTGTGGTTTGAACTACACTGCTTGATGTTTGATATAATTTTGTATAATGGGCTAGTGAAATTTTGTTTTTTGTTTGACAGTTCAATTATTAACCAAAATTTTATAAATTAATTGAATCCTGAATCTTGCAAGACTTGGATTTTGTTCAAATCTGAAATCATTTTGTTTAAATATGAAGTATTTTTGTTTGTTGCCACAGCTTTTAAAACTATTGTACTGGAGTACTGAAATTGGGATCACACAAAATCAAAGGCCCAAAATCAATTTGATTAATATAAATTCACTCTTAATACGCATTAGGAAACAAAAACAGCATATATCTACAAATAATAAGCCAATGTAAATGTTCAATAGCTTATTTAGAAGCTAAACATTAGCTTTTATCTTTATGAAATTAATAAAATCAAAAAGTATTTCCCATGATTATTGTTTTAGCTTTTCTAAACTTAATAGTAATACTGAACTTATTTATTTATGTTTTATATTTTTTACTTTTAATATGAAATTTTAGATAAAAAAACAAAATTACAATCATCTACCAAGAATCATTTTAAACAAGACTTTTAAATTAAGTTGGCAATAGAAAATATATAATCTAAAAATTAATTAAAATAAGTTATTTTTAATTTAGACTCAATTTTATGCCTGTACTTAAGAGGCCCATCCACCTAGTTGAAAATATAAATGAAGTCCAGAACAGAATTTTTATACCCTGTTAAGATAAACAAAATTAACTCACTTAAAGAAAAAATTAAGTATTTCAAATCTATAAAAAATTTGATATAAATTCTTTGATTTTTAATTTAATTTTTAGCAAGTTACTTTTTATGTCTCAGAAGGTTAGAAACCTTTTCTAGGTAAAATATAAATTTTAAAAAGGTTGGCTACTTCACCCTGAAAATGTCAAGTATATACTTCTGGGAAATATAATAAATGAGATTAAGGGGAAAATTAAGAAGATTATGATACTTTTGTCAAGGATCTGGATGTACTTGTAGCCTGGTTGTCACCAACACACTTAATATCCAGTCATCATCTGGGTTGATGCCAATCTAATATACAGACAACATACCAGAAATGGCAAAATTCAATAAAACATGACTCACCCAGATATCCAGCAGCTCAAACTCATTCTGCACATGACCACCCTTATCTTTTATCTAACTTAAATTCCCTCCACAGTGCAAGCTATATATGTATAAAGTATTATCCAATAAAACATACTTCTCTTCTTCTTAATTTCATATTCAAAGCTTTTCCAAACGTAGCTCCTCATCACTGGTAGCAGCTACAGGTTTTTGAACACACCTATGAAAGAAAGAAAGACTGAACAGAGCCCGCCCATCTTTGCGCACGTACTGAACCAGGCTACATCTCAGGATATCTGAAAACGTACTTCTGTGTCCACAACATCAACAAAGATATACCTAGTGGATGCACTGTATTTGAAGGACTGGTAATGTCCAAAGCACGTGGCAAGATAATTCAATACAGTTGCTCTCTAGAACCACAAAAAACACATAAATGTCTATCACAGGCAAAGTTACCAACACTAGGTACATTGATATTAACAAGTTCTTTGGTAAAAACAAAGAAAGCATCATAAACTGGCTGGACCACTCAGCTGCAAAACTCCTTGCTAGCCACATCCCAAAAAAATGGGTCTAGAAGGCAGCAAGCACCTGTACAAGGCCGCAGCCAACTGGTTCACCACTTGGGTTGGCTCACAAACTGACAACCATCTTTATAACTGGGAAGAGTTTAAAGCTGACATCACCCAAAAGTTCTGTGTCACTGAATCCCTCCAAGACATTGCAATACAGCTCATCTATCTCCCTCAGAAGACCACTGTTACAGCTTAGGCCAATTAAATTGAAGAGATAATTGTACGGTTCAAAACCCAGCACAAGCTGACAACGTGCACACAAGAGCCTCATTCATCAACAGAATGAAATCCTCAGTTGCTGTCCTCATCTGTCTAGAGGTCAATACCTCCATGCCTGGGCTCATTGCAGAAGCCAAATACACAGAAAAATGTACAAATATGAAATATTCTGCACACAACAGCAACCACAACTCTAACAGCAATTCAAGAGATCATTACAATGGCAACAAGCGCCAAAACACCAACCACAAAATTGGCAACTCCAATCAAAACAATGACAATCACAGCCAGGGCACAAACCTCTCTTGTCCTAAGAAAGAAGACACTGCCAAAGTTACAATGCTGAAACAAAAACCCGCTATGAATCTGACCCCACATTCTATGACCTCAAAGGCCTCAAAACAGAGGAACAGGGAATGAAGAGGCGGAACTGGCTTAAGTGCCCCTGTCTCCCCCTAAACCAACAAGAAATTGTAACAAGACACAAACTTTGCTGTGCACATTCCACATGCCTCACAGTCTTCTATCTTTATGAACATTAAACTAAAGTTTTATCTAAGCTTTTTTGTCTACCCATGCACTTAAAAAACATACACAAAATCTTTGCTTGACTTGTGTGCACAACACACCATGGTAAGCAAACCCTTTGTAACCAAATACAAAATACCAGGTGTCAAATACAACTTCAAATATGCCAGAATGACAGATAAATTAAAGGTTCTACTTGAAGGCAAAACAACTCCCTTCAGAATTGACCTCCAAGGCATACAAACTTCCAAGGAAAGACTTGTAATAAACAACATAAACTACAACATAATAGCAGGAATGGACTGGTTCACCCAAGTGATCCCCAGTGCATGTTGGAAAACAAATACCATGACCATCAAACACAATGGAATCAATTTTTACATTCTCAAATAACCCAACAGCCTCATTCTGAGAGGCACAGTATTTGTCCAGGTCATAAACCAAGACAACTCAGAACTTCTAACCAAAGACAGTACTCTCTACACAATGAGGTACACCAAATTAAATAACATACAAACAACCAAAATCTAATGTCCAAAACTTGCAGCACTCCTAAACAAATACACTCATGTATTTAAGGAAGAGCTCACAGAGTTACCCCCCAATTAGAAGGTCAAACATAGCATCAACCTATGCAAAGCCATGCTTAAGCCTGCACCCCTCTACATACTCTTCCCCATGAAGACCCAAACCCTCAAGACCCATATTGAAGACAACCTATCCAAAGGATTCATTTGCCCGTCTGAATCCCTGTGGGGGACAACAGTGTTCTTTGTAAAGAAAAGAAAGTCTTCTTTGCCTATTAATGGACTACAGAGCACTAAATGCAAGCACAGTAAAAAATATCCCCTCCCACTCATAGAGGATCTGTTTGAAAAAATCTCCAGAGCCAAATTCTTTGCCAAAAGTGACCTCACCTCAGGCTACAACCAAGTGGAGAAAAAAGAAAAAAAGCATAACAAAAACTGTTTTTTGTACACAATTTGGATCCTTTTAGTGTAGAGTAATGAGCTTTGGGATGACCAACACTCCTGCAAATTTTGTCACTATGATGAACCAAGCACTGAACAGCCTCTCAAATACATTATGCTACCTTGACAACATCACCATGTTCTCAAAAACCAAAGAGGATTACATCATGCATATCCACAAGACACTCTATCAACTTGCAAATCACAAGCTCTACACAAAGCCTAGCAAGTACCAATTAATGGAAAAGGACTATTATTATTGGGCCATAATTACTCTGAAGGTGGCATCAAAACAGATCTCATTAAAATCAAAGCCATAAACAACATGCAACACCCCGCTTCTTATAAACAAGTTAAATGCTTTCTCAGGATATTAGTTTGTCAAAGGAAATACATCAAAGACTGCAGAAAATAAACTCATCAATCAATGGATTAACCAGAGGTTAATATCAAAAAGAAATATATCTGGACACTATAATGTGACAACAATTTACAGCTACTAAAGATAACTCTGATCAAATATACCAATCTTGCAATACCTTAATAACAAGGGGTGCTAAAAACTTGAGTTAACGCCAGCAACACTGCCATTGGTGCAGTGCTACACATCTGCCAGCCAGGGCAGTAAGACTTCCTGCCAGTATTTTATGAAACTGGAAAACTAACTAACACTGAGAAGAGATACCCTATACACAATAAGAAATTGCTAGCAATATAACACACATTCAAGAAATGGATATTTTATCTATAAGGACACTTAAACTGTGACGTAAATCATGAGATAATAATAAACTGTCTCTAAGTGGTGGGGAATTACCGCCCAAATCAACATAGAGTTAATGATTAACCACCAACACAGCTTCAGATACTGTTTTGTAAAATTTCCAAGTGAGATAATAGAATTAAGTAATATAATTAATCCTAACCAAATTAGCCCAAGATGAATGGCCTGTGAAATCATCAGAGAATCTTAAGAGTAAAATTAAGGACATTGAGATGCAACACAATTTTCATTTTCAAAGACAGGGGGGACCACTCCAAGATTGGCAGGCATTGAATTAACATTGTGAGGTACCAACAGCAAAGTTCCAACTGCAGGGCCCTATCTTCCAGTAATGATCCAGCTTAGAATCAAATTGTAGGGAATGTAGCGCAACAATCCAACTACAGGATGCATTTTCAAAAGTAAATTAGACCAAGGGATATTTGATTTTTATTGAGTAATTTTTTCAAGGACTCAACTCTTAGAGTTGAAACAGTGAAAATTATTCTATTTATATCAAAATCAACTAAGCAATACCACCTGGATCCTGGGCTCCTATTCCTTCTACATTGTCAAGTGACTATCTTGTCCAGGTTGCAAAGAACCCTTGAGTGACCAATTTATGACAACCATGCTGATTAATAAGCTCATATTGGGTGACCCTTAAAATACCCCAATTTATCAACGTCAATTTAAAAGGAAGAATTGGTTTCAGTTGTCAGACTGGAGCAGCCATAACCCATTTTTGATCAACAGTTTGCTTTAAATCCGATGATTTGGTCAATTTTGTTAAAGGCTTCCTGGATTTTTGAGCCTTTCTACTTGGCCAGATAATTTCTGGCATGATGAAACCTACTGTGACATAAACATCTGAGTACTAACTGACCATAAATCCTTAATCTAATTTAAAACTCAAAACACACTTGCACACCAACAAGCCAAATGGATGTCCCTGCTGGAGCAGCTCAATCTGGACATCCAATATAAAAGGGACAGAGCTGGTCACAGTTGATGCTCTCTCTAGGATATCTCAGCCAAGAGAAGACCACCCTGAACACCTGGATCCAGATTGGCCAAATCTATATAACACTGAGTACAAAACCAAAGGGAAGACCACTCAACACATCAGCTAACTCATAACACATTTATAAGAAATGGGAAACACTTACATGTATCAAATTTACAGTATACTGCATCATCAAGGACAAACACATTCCCTACATTCCCCTTGTAAAAATGATTGATACCATCCTCAGACACTACTGTCTATTGGGACACACAAAAGCCAATAACCTATACCTAACCCTAAAGGAAATATTATGGTGGCCTGATCTAAAATAAGACTTCATATATGCCCTAAAAGAGTGCACAGTGTGGCGGATCCAGGTCCATACAGTCCATCCTGCCATTATCCTGCCCTTGACTCTTATTGCCATATCCTTCCTTTGACAAAGATTCAAAGAGCTTTGTCTCCAGAGAGGCAATTTTATGGGACAATGCTTTGTTATCATCCTGCCAACGGGCCATTATCTCAACGCTCTTTTCCTCCCTTGCCCTTAAAGCCTCAATTTCACAAATTGCTTTTGCTTTCACTTATTGTAAGATTTTGTCCCATCCTACTAATAGGTTCCAGGAATCCCACGCATAGATTTGTTTTCCTTGGGCGGGAGTCCCTTTTTTTGGAAAGTAATTGGAGTATAACTCTTCAAAAGAAGCCTTTACTTCCACCAAAGACTCCTCAGGCACAGTCTTGGTGACCTCCAGGCTTGCCCAGGCTTCCTCCAACAAACTTGTAGGAACCTCTTTCCTGGCAGCAGCGGTTTCCACGTGAAGTACTGTTGCAACTGAACCAATGAGGATTCAATATTTAGAATTGGGGAAGACAACTGTCCAATAGGAAAGGACAGAATAATAAGAATAAGGTATCATTTATTGTATAATATTGTGATTAATATACCATATGGGGAAAGCCACAAGGCTATACAGGGGTGACATGATGGGAAGTTACATGTAAGGTTCAAAGCCAAGGAATAACTTGTGCAGGGATCAGCAAGTTGAATTGGTAGTGCTCCTAATTAGGATGAAGTACCTGCCATTTGATATTGCCATCAGATTAGTTCATGTTGTTAGATATGTCAAGGGGCAACTCATCAAGTGCCCCCTGTGTATTGTAAGATATGTTAGCAGGCAATTCTAGTAACTTGGTTGCAACAGTACTCCAAATTTGGCCCTTTCAAAATTTAACAAAGAAGACATAACAATTGAAATGGTAGTTGAGGGAAAGCGTCAAAATTGACAATATATCTTTATTAAAGTGTAGCTGTTTTTACTTATATACCATTTGGGGCATATTTGGCTGAAAACCTCTCCAGATCCTGAATCAACCCATGATTCATCTCACGTGGTCTATGACATTTGAGTCATCCAAACCTAGATCTTTACCTAAAAGACCACCAATATTTCTCAACCTATGAGAATCAACCTACAATGAGAAGAAGTCACCTTACTCCGTCCATCCCAATGTACCAATTCAGCATGAAGTTTCCTCAGCTCCCGGCGCCAAAACCCTGTGGATTAAACATCCCAAAACTCAGCTATTAATGTTTCAACTGGGAACTAGCTGATTAACCCTGAATTCCTAGCCATCTTTGCCTTTATTTAGTTATCTTTGCATTTAATAGTTTTTTGCCTTAAAATCCATTAAAACACTTCAAAACTTAAGCCAGGTGCCACTGCGGCGCCCAGGAACTTTCCCAGGCAGCGCCCCAGTGCCTGAAAAAATTGATAGTGGCGCTTTGGCGCTTTGCAAATCCATTAGGTGGCGTGGCGGCACTTTTAACCAAAAATTCAGGGGTTTACTTATGGTTGACCTTAACCAAACTTCTTTATACAGTCAAGGCAATTTAACCAATATAATTAAATACTCATTAATTATATTCCTGTGTATTTATTATTAAATCTTTCTGATTAGTTAAACCGTTTTTGAGACATCCCGTCTCCCAGATTGACTCGGCTGATCTTGCCTTCTGTTCTTTTATTGAACCTAGATATCCAGTTTTCAGGAATCTTTACCTTAAGACTTCCAATCCAACCTATCTACATACAATAATCAGAAAAACAGAGATAACTTTATATTTTGGAGCATTTATTTGGCTAAATACTCAATAGTGACTATTGTATTGTCACACAC
>QTSX02006219.1:0-11780 GCA_014839935.2 Entomophthora muscae
GTTACCACATCCTCTTCAGTCTGGATATACTACTGGCTGCTTTATTGCCTCTGTATACAGGGGCTCTGTTGGTAGACCCTCCTGGGCACCTGTGGCCTTGGTGCTCTTCACTAGGTGTGCTTGCCAGTTGTTTGGGTAGTGTGATATTTTTGTTGAAGTGGATAAAAGTTACTATTCCTATTTTTACTATACTTTATTTTAGACTTTCTATACTATTTTAGATGCCAAATTGCTACTCTTGTTGCCATATTATCTGTTCATGTGTATCGTGTTTCCATATTTGCTGTAACTGTCCTCGTTTTTGTTTCTCTCCCTTTTAAGGAATCCCGTTAATTTTGTGCAGCTTTTACATCCCAAAAAGGCGCCAAGGATATTTTTCCTGATGTTTGTTTCAGATTGGATGCATTTATTTAGACAGCTTAGCGCTGAGATAGTGTTGGCTTTAATTTGCTTGTTTTTTGGCCTTGTGTGTTGTGAAATTGATTTGCTATTGCTCATATTTATGTTTGTGGCTCCGCCTTATAGTGTGTACCCTGCTCAGCCATACTTAACATGATAGAAGTTTGATTTGTGAGTTGATTTGTTTGTGTTTTGAGATCCTGATCTTACTATGTGACTTTGGTGTGTTGTGTGTCTGATATGAATGTTGTGTATCTGATTTGGTTTGCTCATCAAACCCTATATCTCTGTTAATTTGGATCATATCATGTGTTTGATGTTATGTTTTATGTGTGACTTCAGTTTGCTCTAATCTGACTTTGATCTGTCCAGATCAACAGCTGTGAAAACTTTAGTAGAAAGGAGAGGCAAAGTGTTGGGTTAATATGCCCCTTTTATTAAGCATGTTGCTGAGAGTTTGATAGAAAAGTTATTGGCAGGGAAATGATGCTGGAGCAGGTCTGCTGCTTGAGAGCCAGATGTTGGTGGTGGCTCATGCTTAACCATGTAGTTCTTGCAAATGGATCATCTTTAAAGTGTTTGTTTGGTTATATGATATTAATTTACAAATTTATTATGTGGGCTTGAATGGGTGGAGGGAAGTTTAGCGGATTTCAACCCCATCTCAGCAGGTTGCTTATGGAGTTGTTTGCATGGCTGGTGTTAAATATGGAACTAAAGTTTCAAACTGGTCGATTGCGATTCAAACTTGGAGTTTACTCCGATGACGAAGATTTACGGTGGGATTTTGGGCCTGAATGAGGACTCCTGGAAGTATCAATCAGCAGTTTGGTTTAGGATTTATAGGGGATTGGTATAAGGCTTAGTCTGAGCTTTTATAAAATAAAATCAAGGAATTTTATTGCTAACCAGGGGTAGATAGCAGGTCTTCATCTAGTTTAATGAGACGGAAATTATAAGGATTCAGTTGTAGAGGGGGATGGGGCTGAGGACCAAGCCTTGGGGCTCGGGGAGCGAGAGGATAGCTCGAAGCGCAGGCAGCCGGACTTGGTGTGAGTATGGAGGGGAGAGTGGATCCCAGATCCTCGTGGGGCAATGTTGAGTGGGGGTGTGATGGAGCAACCTGGGCTCCAGGCCATGGGGGAGGTCGAGGGAGCGCGGGGACATGCTGTTCCTTGGCTCTGGGGAGGTCGCGTGTATAGCAAAGCTGAGGAGCTTGAGGTCGTGGAACACTTGGCGCTTGGCCCCCCTTTTGGGGTCGTGTACCTTGACGTGACGCGTCAGCTCGTCGGAGCGCGAGAAGCGCTTGCCGCAGCCTGAAAACGGGCAGGGATGGGGGCGCTCACCCGTGTGGGTGCGGACATGGCGCGTGCGATGCTCCAACCGGTTGAAGCCTTTGTTACAAAATTCACAGACGAATGGGCGTGGGTTGGCAGCCTTCATGCTTGTCGTAGCGCAAGTGCCGCTGCTTTATACCCCACATGACGTCATTCCCTTAAGCTCCACCTGAAACTAAGCAATACTGTTTCTGTGGGGTGATCTGGCTTATGTTGGCCTAATTTGCACTTGGCATCCGATGCTTGTTGGCAGAATCAAACCTGCCCTTCCCTCGATCACTCAAGATTTGCCGAACACCTGCCACTCAATCACTGCCTTTCCAGCCAGCTTTGGATTATTCACCCAATCAAGTGTCGCCAGCATCAAAGATCCGCTTGGCCAGCGTGTCACTTTTATCCAGCAGGGCATCCCTCAAGGGCGGTGTTGCCTCCACCCCCTCCCGATTGGCCGTGTCAATTATGGTTGTCCCAAGGTGGCACTGGCCAATCATCCGAAAATGAAACAAGTGTGCTGAAAGATAGCATCTCATGTGATTCGCCAAAGCTTAAATGACGTCATGCCTCCGTTAGGCGGCTTTAATTGAGGCTGACCCAAATGCGGGCTAATGGCCACCACCCATTTCCAATAAATAGACAAGGCATTGTGAAATTCCACTCGTGTTCCATAGGGGCCTCAAGAGTTGGTTCCGGAATAACCCTATCAAAGCAATGTGGGGAGCCAACCCCTCACCCCTGTCACTAGTGGACTCCACCCAATCACATCCCATTCTGCTCCTCCTAAGGGCGAAAAGGATCCCGCAAACCCCACTTTAATTAGCCCACCAATTCAAGCAACAAGTCTCAGCATGTCGCAAGTGCCATCCTTGACTATCCAATCAGCGGAAGTAATCATTCCCGGGACCTCACAATCCAGCCAGCAGGAACATCCAAGCTATTCGCCACCTCTTATTTCTGCCGGATTTAACCCTCGCTCCCGAAACCTATTTAGACACCATCCCAATCATTACCCTTACATATTCACTAATACAACCATCAATCACCCAACCCCTATTATGACGTCAAATTCACCAAACCAAGCCTCAAATTTAAAAAAAACCAGCTTGTCTAAACCCATTACACGGGAAATAATATCACTTGGCAATTAAAACCAAGCAGATAGCTACCCTCTTAAAACCAGATATTAACCCACACATCAATACAATGGAACTGGACAGCTGACACATGGAAGAAAATATTGATTCAAGCCCAACCTATGTTTGTACACACGGTTCCATCCAACCTAACAAACTTGATGGGTACAGACTGTCTCCGCTTACAGCCCCTGGATCACCATTTTACCTAAGGGTTGACTGACAAGCCAGCTAATAGCTACTAAAAGGGGGAATATCTAAGGTTGCCTGAACCCCTTTCTCCAGAGTTTACATGCCATCACACAAGGCAAGCAAGTAGATGCAAGTTTAAGAACATATCACCTTCCATGCATTGGTTACAACGGATAGAGATGATGCTAGTTATACATCTAGCATACACCTCAACCACCATATAGATTTACTTAATTTGCAAATAAATACATACACGTTGATACAGGGTTCTATTTATATCACATCACTTTTTGCATACAGTGAGCAATGGCATTTTTACTATCAACCCTGAAGGATTCCTCTGAGTAACAAATAAAGTGATCCATCATAAGCTTGAACCAAGATTTCACCGGAATCTCCATATCATCCCCATCCAATGCCCACAAAAAAAGGGAGGCGGAAATGTAAGACATCAGACTTTTTCAACAGCAGCTGCATCCAAGCCTGCACTCAACCATCACCATTCCCCAAGGATAATGAAGATACAGCTAGGATAAATACAGTAGCTTTATTGATGAGCCTAAGCAGGAGGAGATTAAACTGCTTGAAATGATAGAGCTGTGATGGCCTTTATACCCAATCCTATGAAAAGGGGATGGTAGGGAAATTATTTTTAAGCAAGATTGACTCGTAATTTTGAACCAGAAATATATTGTCATAGTAAGATTCCAAAATCTGGGATCAAGTGTAAGGTCTGAGGCTACAGGGTAGGTTATTGTAAACTAAGGCCTTTGATCCAAGGATGTTCATATTGGTTAAATAAAGGAGGGTAGGTAAAGTTTGTAGCAATAACTGGATTAAAGCTCCAAACAACTTGTAAGAGGTAAAGTAAGGCTAAGACAATTAATCAATCCTAAGAAAACAAAATAGAGTCCAGTCTTAATGACAGAAGACTGAGTTAAAAATACTATTTCCAGGTCAGGATATTGGTCACCATTGGCTGGTGGGTTAAAACTATCCACTATTGAAGTTTGAGTGTCACTGAAAAAGTTACCTGACTGATAATAAATGTCAAAACAGCAGACTTGACCCACCAGCAAGGTTCCAATTAAGTGGGTTTGTGATCCACAATCCAATTATCCAGTCACTCAAAGCCAAACTAGGAAGTCAACTCAAATTTTCAAATCTAACAACATGAACAAATGATGATCTCTTACGGTAGATACCTCATTTTGGCACTTGACTCATTAACCGGATCAAGCCACCCCCTTCATCATCCAACTGAGTGATCAACACAATCATGTTCCTGTTATCCATGATGCACAATGACTATATAATACTTATCTCTCAATAAAGAACATTATCTAGTTTCCAAATATTTTTTCTCTTGTAACTCTGCTAAAACAGCACAGTTACAACATTGGTAGCTGTGGGGTTCCTGGTCACCAGTCCCCAAAGTGTGTCCTGGGTCATAGCCAAGGACCAGCTTGGAGGAGTCGTCATTCTCCAACAGTGGTGAATGGTTGGTTAGGAGCTTATACTTGGCCTGCATAAGAGCAAACTCTTCTAGTACCTTCCCAATCACTAGGTGAGCGTCTCCCCCATACACCTGTACTTCAGCAGGTGCCAGCCCTTCTGTAGGCTGATACCAATCCTGTAATAGTCTAGCAAACTCTCTCTTGATAAAATCCCTTTCTCTATCCGTCATTTAAAGATGCCTAGTCATCTTTTCCCACTCCTCCTGGGCAGACTTACTAGAGGCAAACTTCTGGCACCCTAGGCAATAGAATTCCTTGTCTCCTGGGCTAGTATAGAAAATGTGGGGTAATTGACTCATAGAACTTATATCCTTTTTTAACGCAGGAAATTTGGATAGGGGTCATAATAGGTGTTTTATTCACGGTCAGAAAGAAGATCCTCTTAGAAAACTTCTGATATATGGCCTTGGGATAGGAAATTATGAGGGTTTTGGGCCAGTACTTGGAGTCCTTTTAACAATCTCTTGGACTCCTTATACTTGGTCTTTGGCTCCTGCACTTTGGTCTTGGGCTCCTGCAGTCTGTTATATCTCTGGCTTCCTACTCTTGGTCTTGGGCTCTTTCTGTAGCTTTTGTGGCCTTTGTAATCCACTTGATTCAGTCCCTGAAGAGTCTCAGATAGCTCTCTCTTTTATAGCCCCTTGTTTCAGACCAAAAACCTCTCTTATAACTCTGGTTTTTCAAAGCTTAAACTATCCAGTTTTTCTCCTTCTATAATATATTAAACTTTAAAACTTACTTCAGCCAATGAAAGCCCTGAATTTTCTGCTTCTGCTCCTCATTTTTTAGGCTTTAACTTTTACGGTAAAACCCTTAAAACACTGATCAAATAGACTTTGGCTTGCAGCCAATCACACACCTCAATTCAACAGTTTTGCTGAAAAGGTTTCCCCAGATGACTTGCTCTTGACCCTGGTTCAAACCTGAGGCTGTCTTGCTCCAGGTAAACAACTGCTCCGCGTTTTGAACGGTTTCACTGTGATTTCTGTCACGTTTCCCCGGCAAATCTCGAGCGTTTCCACATATGTTTTACTTAGGCAAATTTGACCCCTCAATTTTACAACGTTTATCTGTGTTTCTCTCAACATTTTGCAACTTTGAACCTGCTTGCTGCTTGTCCTTTCACCTCTCCTAGTTGTTCTCAGCAAAATTTGCTCTTTTGCCCTCATGGTTTCTCCGTTCCATTTCCAGCCTCTTTCTGGCTTTTTTCTGACTCAATTCTTATTTTTAAATAAATTTATAGTTCTAAAAAACTATATCTTATTTTCCCCCCTCTTTCTTTTTTATTATATGATATTAAATCCTTTTTTAATCATAATCAGGCAGTATTTAATTATTATTTAACTGCTTCTTTTTATCTATTTTCCTTCTAAAAGACACTAAAACAGTTCTTTCAGCCTCTGTATCCAGTCTGGCTAGTTCCTTCAGGTGATCTCCTGGTCCTGCACTCACATCCTCTCAGCTTTTCAGTCCTTCAACACAAACTTCTGGTCCTTTGGCCATCCTGCATTATGATCAGCTAGTCCTGCATCATAATCTTCTTGTCCTTCAGCTTATCCTTAACCAGTTCCTCAACAAATCCTTACTAGAAACCTCCTTTGTTCCTTTCACACACTGAACCATGTTGGTTCTCACAATTCAATATGAATTAACAGTCCATCAACTAGCCTTCACTGTGATCAAACAGTCCCTCTTGCTAGTCTTCTCTGTTAATTCCATGAACCACCTTGGTTCTTTATCTCAGTCCCCATTAACAGAACTTGTAGACCCAGGCATGAGTCTACATTGAACTGGCATTTGACTGGGCTCTTGCAAGTGGCAATCCACTTAGGCCATCCAATCATAGATTAATAAGGTATATGCCATTGTTTTTACTCACCCAGGTGATTAAGTCTGGGCTTTCAGTTGCAAAGTAATCAGCTTCACTTCCCAGAGGCCTGATCACACCAAGCTCTGCAGCTTGCTTTCCCAAGCAAACCGCCTTGAGGACACCTCTGAGCAAGTCTATGCCCTCCAATGCTCACTTTGGGTTCCCCCCAAAGCTCCCATAGGGGCATAAACAAGGACACCCTACCAGTCTGTTAGGTAGGATGCTTGCTCACAGACCTCCTGTAAGTGTATTAGGGTACATAGAGCCCTCAAAGCTCTTCCCCTCCCTGACAACACGCGCTACCCACCAGGGATCCAAAACTCACAGCCCTGATAGACGTCCCCTACCATGCTGGCATACACTTATACTCTGACAGCCTGTGTTACCCGCTAGGGTCTAAACATCCTCCAGCCTGAGCAGCACACACTACCCATCAGGCTGGACCACTCCCCACCCCAAACATAAAAAGTTCTCTGCTGAGCTATCTCATTCTTCACCCCAAGCAGCCACAGTTCCCTGATAGGTGAAGACCTCTAGCCCAACGCAGCTAATTCCTTCTGCTGGGTGGAGGCAACATCGGCCTCTGGTAGTCCTATGTTACCTACCAGCCAGGCCTTACTTACCCTAGTAGTCCCATGTTACCTACTAGGCTCACCCTACTTACCCCTAGTAGCCATATGTTACCTACTAGCTTACAGCGTTGCCAGCTAATCATACATTGTCACTCTTCAGCATATTGTCTTTATTTGAAGCCAAATCAACCCTCGCCTGCAAAACAACACACATGTGGATTACCACAGTAGCAGAAGTAGGGTTTTCATCCTACTTTATCCCTCAAAGTTCTGCCTGTTGTCTGTACTCACTGCAGTCAACAAATCTTTGATAGAATCATGTCTGGCCTCCCTCTGGACTGGGCGCTATACACACCTGGTACCAAAATACCCAACAGGTTTGTGCTGTAACAGAACAAGATAATCCTGCTCTCTGCCTTCAATATCTTTTCGGCATAAGGCTTCTTCCAAGCACCTGCTGCCATGCCCTGAGCAACTGACAAAGGCACCATGCCAGCCTACGTAGCCCAGAAACTTCAAAGTGCCACCTTGAAACCATTCACTGGAGCTAATGACAACAACACCACAGCATGAATTCAATCTTCCCAGAGCAAACCGGCACAAATGGAATGCCCACAACGGTTTTGGATTGCAGAAATCTTCATCCGACTTACATACAACGCTGGCACCTGGTGCAACAAGTGGCACAAGGATCACACTGAGAAGGACTAGGAAACCTTCAAGCAGGAATTCTTGGAAATATTTGTGCTTAAGGACACCACCCTCATGATCATACACCAAGTAAAGAATCTCACCCAAACAGGTACAGTAAAGGAGCTCACCCAAGCATACAAAGAGCTCCACCTATGTGCCCCCTTCAGACATGGCTTTTGACACCCCAGCTACCCATCTCATGTACTACAACGCACTAAAGTCACACATGATGAGACACATCAACCTGGATCAGGTGACCAACTTGCAGAGCCTTTATTATGAGGCAGAGAAAGCAGAGCAAACGTTTAATGTCCTTCATCAAGCACAGACTGGAAAAAGAGAGCAACCCAAATGTTTTCACCCAACTGAGTACTCCAACTTCCCTCATCCTGGCAACAATAACTCAAGCCATAAACCCTCAGTCTTGAATGGCCATAGCAACAGGAACAATGGGCAGTCAAATTGCACCCACTTTCAAGTCACAACTACCCAAGACAATCAGGATAAAGGAAAAGCCTGGGGAGAGCACTAAGCAAGCCAAGCTCTTCCTGCACGGCCCCTGACTTGCCCAACAATGAGTACCAACTCAAGGACGTGAATCAGTGTCCAATGATCCAGGTGCCCTTGGAAGACCCCATACTTTACACCATTGCCAGATATCCCAATAAACTGATGCCCTACTCTTTCCACTTTTGTAGATACACAGGATCAGCGCTCCTGGACTCAGGCGTAGATTGAACCCTCATCTAAAGCAACTTTGTGGAAAAGTTCAGGTTAGCCACTAATTCTTTGCAGAAGAAGAATGTGGTTTTAGCTGATGAACATCACATTGCCGTGCCATGGGAGACTGCCCCTTTCTCCATTGGGCAGGATAATATTCACTCCACCATTCAGGGACCCGTTGTTGATTTTCCAAAATTTGACATTGTGCTTGGACTGGACTGGACTTGTTGCAAAAGAACAACCCCCGCATAGACTAGGTGACCTCAGTATCAACCATCAAGCGTGAAGGGGTCAATCTCCAGATCTACCCTGACTCAGTGGACCAGCTCCTATGTGATCATGTCTTGGTGCCTATTACAGAAACCCTTGATGAGAAGGAGAGCTTCAAGGCAATTGACTGGGACTCCTGCCAGTACAAGATTATACACTTCAAGGACCACCAAGATACCGCCACGCCTCAGGATTGCAAAATTGTAGCCCAGGATCCAGAAATCTTCAAAGGGCTCTACCAGGGTTGCCACCAGAGAAACCCATACAGCACTCCATCCAAATTAAAGGAGCCGTACCCAAGGCCCAACCTATCTACCAACTTACCCCAAATGAGGACAACACACTACCCGCTTACCTCAAAGAGGCGTTGGAAAAAGGACTTATCTGCCTGGGATGGTCCACATGTTTGGTGGTTTGCAGGCAGGGCTAATGTTGGCTGAGTAAAAGTTTAGTTGTTTGTTGAAGGTAGAGGCCTAGTAGGAAATGATGGCTACTAGGGAAGGTAAGGCCTAGCTAGTAGGTGTAAAGAATGCTAGAGGCAGATGTTGTCTCCACCCAGCAGAAGATATTAGCTGCTGTGGGCTAGAGGTCTTCACCCAGCAGGAAACTGTGGCTGCTTGGGGTGAAGAATGAGATAGCTCAGCAGGGAACTTTGTTTGCTTGGGGTGGGGAGTGATACAGCCTGGTAGATAGTGTGTGCTACTCAGGCTGGAAGATGTTTAGACCCTGGCAGGTAACACAGGCTGCCAGGGTAGAAGTGTATGCCAGCATAGTAGGGGACATCTATCAGGGCTGTGAGTTTTGGACCCCTGGCGGGTAGCACGGGCTGCCAGGGAGGGGAAGAGCTCTGAGGGCTCTATGTACCCTGATACACTTACAGGAGGTCTGTGAGCAAGCATCCTACCTAACGTACTGGTATGATGTCCTTGTTTATGTCCCCATGGGAGCTTTAAGGAGATCCCAAGGTGAGCATTGGAGGGCATAGATTTGCTCAGAGGTGTCATCAAGGCGGTTTGCTTGGGGAAGAAGCTGCAGAGCTTGGTGTGATCAGGCCTCTGGGAAGTGAAGCTGATTACTTTGCAACTGAAAGACCAGATTTCATCACCTGGGTGAGTAAAAACAACACATAGACATTGATCTATGGTTGAATGGCCTAAGTGGATTGCCACTTGCAAGGGCCCAGTCAAATGCCACTTCAATGTAGACTCATGCCTGGGTCTACAGGTTCTGGTAACAGGGACTGAGATAAAGAACCAAGGTGGTTCACAGAATCAGCAGAGAAGACTAGTAAGAAGGACTGTTTGATCACAGTGAAGACTAGTTGAGGGACTGTTGGTTCATATTGAAGTTTGGAACCAAAAAGGGTTCTTTATGCAGGTGAAACCAAGGTGGTTTCTAGTGAAGCTAAGTTGAAGGGCTCAGAGATTATGATGCAGGAGTAGCTGTTCATAATAAAGGAGTAGCCATAGGACTGATAAGCTGTTAGAAGACTAGAATGAGCTGTTTGGAGCCTGGAATAGGCTGTTTGTTGACTAAGATGGACTGACTGCTGGTTAAGCTGAAGAGCTAGAAGATGTGGTTGAAGAGCTGGCTGAAGGACCGGAAGATGATAGTGAAGGACAGGTGATCCAGAGAAATGAGCTGAGATTTTTCCAAATTGATTCACCAAGAATAGATGAAGTGGGACGTTTTCCTTAGATTTTACAACATTTGTAAATATATGGGGAAAACATTGAAGATGTACAAAAAAACAACAGTTTAAATAGTATTCTACTATTTAAATTGCTTTAGTTTGAATGCTGGGAAGACTGGTGCTGTAATAATAGACCGTTTAACGCTTTGGTGAATGAAGAGTTGTCAATTTGAGCGGTTTAAGCAATGGAAATTGATTTCCTAGTTGGATCCCAGTGGAACTTCAGAAATGATCTATTTCTGCGCTCTGCATTCATTGGTTGAGTTCTGGAAGGTTTCCTGATGAATATGGTTGGTTGGAAGCCAAAAGCTTAAAGTATAAGCAAGGAAATAGTGAATTAATACTTTAAGCTTTTGAGAAAGTAAGTATGTAAGCTTAAGTTATTATAGGAAAAAGTGAGCGGCAATGGTTTAAGCTTTTGAAGAAAGCCATTTTGAAGGCGGAACCGTTGGGAAAAGGACACTATAAGAAGGAAGCTAGCTGGAAAGTTACAGGGTCTTTCTGGGTCTTTTCTGGGTCTATTGATTTTATGCTGAGAGGTTTTTGGAAGCCTTTTGATTGCCAGCAGGAGCTTGATTAGACTGAAACAAGTGGAATACCAAGGCCACTAGAGCTATAAAGAGAGCTGAAGACCAAGATTAAGGAGCTGGAGCTTGAGATAAGGAGCTGGATCCTAAGCACAGCACAGGAGTCTAATTCTAAGGCACAGAAGTCCAAGTTTAAGGAGCAGAAGTCCAAGACTAAGGTGCAGGAGTCCAAGACCAAGTACAAGGAGTCCAAGATATTGTTGGAGGAATCCAAGTATTGGCAAACCCATATTGTTTCCCTGACCTACTGGGCCATATACCAGAAGGTTTCTAAGGGGATCTTCCTTCTGAGAGTGAATAAAAGCCCATTTCAACCCCTATAAACATTTATGAGATATATTTTCCCTTACTAGAGAATGACAACCCCTTCCAGCTGGTCCCAGGCTATGACCCAGGACACACTTTGGGGACTAGTAGACAGGAACCCCACACCGCCTCTCACACTCTCCCTTTGGTACTGCTGTATTCTTTGTGGCAAAGAAAGATGGGACTCTTTGACTGGTTACGGATTATTGAGCCCTAAACAAAGTTACCATTGTTGAGGATCTGGATGTACAAGTATTCTGGCTACTGCCAATCTACTCAACATCCAATCATTGCCTGATTTGGTGCCCTTCCAATATACTGTTTGACATACCAAGAATGGCAACCAAGCAATATCACATGACTGTCCAAGTATCCAATATCTCAAACCCATCCCACACATGATCAACCCCTAGGTTCAATCCAACTAAATCTCTGCCACAGCCAAGTCTATATAAGCCTAAAGTATTATCCAATAAAATATACTTCTCTTC
>QTSX02006220.1:0-11717 GCA_014839935.2 Entomophthora muscae
CTTACCGCCAACCTAGTTGTTATCAAACCGCGCACACCCCCTGCAATTGGCGCTAGACTCAAAGTGCTACCTAGAATATCTCATCTCAGATAGCCATTAAATTCCCTATCATTCAACCATGAGTTCAAGGCCACCCTGATTAGACTCATCTCCTTTTGAATTTTAATCTTTATTTTTGCAAAATCATTCTGCCTGAAATGCTTCCATGCGGATATCACAGTTACTCTTCTTGAACAATATATACCTATATTTTTTTATTATCATAGTTGATTTATAAAAGCAAAAGAAGGTACTGATTTTTTGAGTTAGAGCAACTCCTGCTTAACACAGCTTTTTAGCAATGCAGACATTTAAATCAGTCATCATAAATAATGAAGTTGATTATTGATTAAGCCACCAAGAATTTCAGCCTTAAGAACATCATCGTAACCCCAGATAGGAAAGGACAAGACAAGGAAACAAGATAGAGGTAGATCAAAGAGATGTGACAAATCGATTAATTTGTGATTCAAAAAGGAGAATGTTAAATACGGAGTAGAGAGATTTTATATATTAAAGATATTTTATACACTTAGTGTTTGTTATTGAGTATATAATTAAGTGGAGGAAATTGTGCCAGAAGATAAATATCATATTTTTGTTAGTTGATTATAGTTCATTTCAAATCATCTTGTTTTCTGCTTTCAGAAATACCAGAGACAAGATTGATTCAATTAGATTGTGATAAAAAATAATAAGTGGATATCTTTGCGCATTTGAAATGTGTTTTATATATTTTGGGGGACTAGAATTTTATAATTAAATCAAAATTAATATAAAAGCTACTTTAAATAAGTTAGTAACCAACTAACATTTAAACGGTCAATTAACCCTGCACAAAAAGCAACTCCTGTCAAGAGATCCATATCATGGTTACGGTATGGCCAAAAATTTTCGTCGATTTCTTGTTCCTCAGGACATTATCCTTCCATTTGAATCCTAATAAAAATAAACATATATGTAAATATTCAAAGTCACAGACAACACAGTGTTTTCCATGCCGAATTTACTAAACATTCTAATTTATGTAATACATGTTGCATAACTCAACCCGTTGTAAATCAAATCACTCCATTATATTATAAATCAATCTTTCTCAATTAATAAGTTATATACTCCCAGTAAAGAACTCTAATTAAAATAACATATATAATATACCGATGATCTACGAGAGTTATAAGACATGAAAGATCGAATGCCTACAAGATGTTTTTATTGATATACGTAGTAAGATGGTTTACTATTAAATTTTAGAAGGATACAAACCGGGATCCCCAGTGTGGGGCATATCCTGATGCTAGCTAGAGTGAGAATAATATAGGGGCCTCCCGGATAGGTGTGCTGAGGTAGCCAGAAATCTTGATAATAACTGGGTTATAATATATTGGGTGACTTTACCTATGAGGGAGGTAAAAATTCTTCTTTCTATGACTTTTGTAGCTTTTTTAAGAAAAGTCTTGTTAGCAAAGCATGGATAGCTCAGAACCACATCAGGTACTCAGAATATTCGCAGAAATGAATGATTTGAGGTTTCTAGAAAGTAAAGTGTTGCAACTGAAACCTCATTGGTTCAGTTGCAACACTTTACTTTCTAGAAACCTCCAAATCATTCATTTCTGCAGATATTTCTCTGAGAAGCCACCCTGATATGGTTCTGAGCTATCCATGCTTTGCCCAGCAACTTTAAGACTTTCTTAAAGCTACCCAAAAGTCATAGAAAGAGAATTTTTACCTCCCTCATAGGTAAAGTCACCCAACTGTATTATAACCCCAGTTGGTATCAAGATTTCTGTGCTACCTCAGCACACCTATCCCAGGGAAGGCCCCTATATTTATTCTCACTCTAGCTAGCATCAGGATGCCTATACCCCTTGGTATAAACATCCCAGGGCACATATCTTTATTATCCTTCTAAAACAATAGTAAAGAGCCATCTTACTAACACCTTAAGGATATAATATGCCTCTCAATTATTAAGGCTTGTATATCAATAAAACATCTAAAATTTACATGTCTTAGGCATTCAATCTTTATTTGACTAATGTTAATCACTTGTCTGCAAAATAACTCCTCATGTAGATCATCACAGGCATATTCCTTCCTGTGGTGGCACTAATTAGAGTTCTTTACTGGAACAAGCTGCCCTTCTGGCTTATTAATTGAAAAGATTGAGCTGTTGATTTTACGCTGTATAATAGGTGATTTGATTTTTTTAGCAAGTTGAGAGTTATACAGCGTGTAATTGCATAACAAATCAATGTTTTGAAGCAAATTCCTGGCATAGGAGTGAAAACACTATGTTGTCCCATCTGGCTGACTGGAGCAGAGTTGATAACTATATCCATATATGTTGTTACATTAGGATTCCAAATGGAAGGGATTAATGTCCCTGAGGGACAAGAAATCAGCAAAGAACTGCAGCCATACCCTTAACCATGATGTATGGATCCTCTTGACAGGAAGTTGCTTTTTGTTCTAGGGTTAATTGACCGTTTAAACTGTTGAATTGAGTTTATAGCTTATTTAAAGTAGCTTTTATATTAATTTTGATTTAATTATAAAATTCTGAGTCCCCCAAAACATATAAAACCTGTTTTCAAATGCACAAAGATATCCACTTGTCTATTTTTTATCTCACAATCTAGTGAATCAATCTTGATGCTTGAACACATTTCTGAAAGCAAGAAACAAGATGATTTGAAATGAGCTATAATCAGCACTATTAACAAAATATGATATTTGTCTTCTGGCACAATTTCCACTTAATTACCCCTGCTTTCTCTCAATAACAAACACTAAGTGTATAAAATCTTTTAATATCTCTCTACTCCTGTATTCCAACATTCTCCTTTTTGGATCCCCAAATTAATCTGATTTATTCACATCTCTTTGATTACCTCTATCTTGTTTCCTTGTCTTGTCCTTTCCTATCTAGATAAGCCTGAGTTACTTGATGATGTTCTTAAGGCTGAAATTCTTGGTGGCCTTGCTTTAATCAATAATCCAGCTTCCAGCCCTGACACATGATGACTGATTTAAATGTCTGCATTGCTAAAAAATGTGTTAAAGCAAGGGTTGCTCACATAGCCCTCAAAAATCAGTACCTTCTTTGCTTTTTGTAAATCAACTATGATAATAAAAATATGGGGTATATATTGTTCAAAGAAGGTAGCTGTGACAATCCACATGGAAGCATTTTTCAGGCAAGGGCTGTTTTTGCAAAATAAAGATTAAATTCTAAAAAAGAGAGATGAGGGGTCTAATCCTGAAAGGGAAGCAGGGTGGCCTTGGGCTCATGTGGTTGAATGATAGGGAATTTGTGGCTATCTGAAGATGAATATTCTAAGGTAGCACTGAGTCCTGGTACTAATTGCAGGGGGTGTGCAGTTTTGATAACTTTAACTAGGTTGGCGGTAAGATTTCTCTTTATGTGTCTTCCTGGTAGCTTTGAGGAGGTCTTGAGGCTACTAAGCAATCCTGGTTATGTCCAGAACCATCATTTAGTTAGCTTTCTAGAGAAACAGCTGCAGAACTAGATATTTGGAGGTATCTGTGAAGTAATTTTGGTTACTTTGCACCTGAAAGCTCAAGCCAACCACTTGAGAAGAGTAAAAACAGTAGTAAGACATGAGGAGTGTCTTTTTCTGATGGCATAAAGTGTAGGTCACTGATGGCAGTCCAGTCTAAGTTGATTCACTTGTGGAGACTTATTACCAAAGTCTGAGGTGTTGACTGATAGATACTAACAGAATACTGTAAATTTAGAACCTAACGTAAAAAATGCAGGATTGTCAAATCCTTGTCCAAATTTCAAACCACTTTTGCAGGATGGCATTTTTTTAATTACATTGATTTTTTGTATATTTATTTGAATTTTTAAAAATGCAGAAACTCATAGAAACTTTGCAAATTCAAGTCAAACTGCATATTTCCAATGAAGAAACTGAATTAACTGGAATCAGATGTGAAGCGTTCAAGTCCATCAACCATTTTCATAAAATTTACTATGTTTTTTGTAATTGCGGGGCTTTCAAATCCATGAACCAAATTTCAAATTGCTTTTGAATGCCACTAGTAAACTCAAATATTAATTGCAGGAAATGGAATCCAAATTTAATGTACATTAAGCACACTAGTATACACCAACCCAAATAAAGAATCTCTGCCACAACTAAAATCAAATGATAATTTCAATTTTAATAACCATGTTTAGATATAATAAGTTATTAAACTTTAAAATTATCCAACCCCAGAAAGGATAAAATATTATACACTTCAAATCATGGATATAAAAATTCTGGTACTATTCAAGGCTAAATCAAGAGAAAAATACTACTCACAACTAAAGCAAAAACCTAAAAAATACATATTTAATCTAAAATATATTTTTTATTTTATTTTTATGGTCAGATAATCCCATTCCCAACCAGCTTCTGCACCAGTCTGCGGGGCAGCCTGTTCACAAGGGCGTCCCAGAGGGTCCAAAAATAGACCCAGAACACAACTTGAGGGGAGTAATGCCAACACACAGGCCTCCCAAGGCGTCAGAGCCAGTCAACCACCTCCCACATCCCAAGCCAGATCACACAGCTTGAATCCTAGACAGAAGCCACCCTCAAGGCCTGCCACAAAAGTCTCCTACATCAGGGTCACTGGGAACACTGATGTTACTTACACCCCCACTGTGTATCCAGTTGTCACCTGGCCCCGCACTCTTGATCTAAGAGTTGCCATTGCATGCCCCTGTGTTTTTGACACATCCTATGAGCCATTGGTCAAACTGAGGAGCTATCTGCGCCTGTGATGTATTCCACCATTGACAGTGCCACCACAAGCAAGAGTGACCCCACCTTCTACACAAAGGTTTCCATCCCCTGTGTTGAGCCAGATAGCCAGGATGCTGCAGTAACTGCCGAGGGCTGGCGTTGGTTGACAGATAGTGAGTGTGAAGCTCTCCTCAACGACTTAAATGGGGAAATGGCAGTTTGGGATATTGCGACCCAATTTAGTGCCACAGCCAAATATATCAGCAACCTCAATAACAGATACAGCAACACCAGGAAAATTTCCAAATCTGTCAAGGCAAGAAGCAGCCATATCTCTTGAAGCCTGTAAATATCAAGGCAATAAAATAGTGGGTAGCCAAGGATTGCCACCTGGACATGCCTTCTGTCCAATCAATGCTGGCCTCAGAGTTTGAGCTTTCTGTTTCTAAAACCCATTTTCTACAAAACAATGTTTGATTTGGGCTTCTCATGGAGATTAATGGGCATTTCTCTGTTCAATAGGAATAATAAGAAGACCATCAAGGATTGACATGCTTATGCCAAGACCTATCTTGCTCTAAAGCAGACTGGCAACGTACAGTTCTTCTGTATAGATGAATCTTTGTTTTCCCCTCACTCAGGTCTAGACATGGGTGGGTTGAGAAGGAGTTCAGTGATGGTGTAGAACATTGTGCAGCTTTCTGTTCCCAAGCATATTTAATGGTAGCACTTCTTGGTCCTTGCAGGTTGGACCAGTATCAGATGATCAAGGGTTCTCATAATAACAGGAAATTCCTTGATTTTCTCCAAACCATCAAAGAGTACCTTTAGATTAATTACTGCAGCACAACCAACATTGTTGTGCTTGATAATGTTGGGCTCCAAAAAAGTAGTCTGGTTGTTTCTGAGTTCCCACCAATTGATAAAAATAGCCACACCTCCAGCCACCAGCTTGCTAATTGTCCAATGAGACTCCTCTTCCCTCCCCCCATATTCTCTGTTCCTTAACCCAGTAAAGGAGGTCTTTAGGTGGAACAATAATAAGGTGAAGAAAGGCCTCCCACAGGACACTGAAGATCTCTTTAACATCCTTGAGGTCAGTTGATTTACAATGCCACCTGATGTGGTGGTGGCTTTTTACAAGCACTCCAAATCATTCCTCCCCAAAGCCCTTGCCTCCAATAAGATCAGATAAATGGGAGCTCTGGATTTTATTTGTTTTTACTTTTATTTATTTTGTTTTTATTAGGACTTGAAAATTATTATTTATATATAATGACTTGATGTTGAATTGTATTATAGACATATAAGAATCTGTGTAAAAGTTAAATAAAATTGATTATACTAGATATAGAGAAACATATTTTTAATATAATGCACCAAATATTGTATTGACTTTAGAGCTAACAAATAAATAAATTAAATAAGATAAAAATAGATTAATTTTATTTAAATAATTTTAAGCCCTTTTTAGTACAGTGGCTTTTTTAAGCCACAAATTGGAACTTGTAAGTCATCACCTGATCTTGTTGATTTAGTACCACCATAGCCACACAACACAAAAACCAATGATTTTCATGTATATCTTACTAATTATTACTTATGACACATGTTAAGCATAGCAAATATATTTATTAAATCATATTAAAAGAGAAAGTTAATTCAAATTATAAGCAATCACTTGTTTAAAGCAGCAACTGTTGTAAGTTCAACTCCCTGGTGATTGACTACCTGGTACTCAGCACTTTGTCAAGTACCCTTATAGATTATTGCATCTGGCCCCACATGTTCTGGGGCCAGAGCTGAGGTTCAAAATGTCCCCAGGGGAACAGAGCCATGAACTATAGAGCTTGGCAGGCTGGGCTCTTGATTAACGGTTTCATCTGTTGAATAATGAATTAAATTCAAATTAAAAGCTTCTGATTGGTTGTGTACCATATCAGTTAACTGGCAGTGTTAATTAAAATCTATATTTTTCATTTATTAGGTGCCGTTGTTGTCAGGGAACATCTCGGGTTTGATTCCCGTTCCTCTTAACAGGGGTTGACATTGTTGATACAAATCAACCATTTCAGGTAATTCTGAACAAATACTAATAACTAATATTCCCTTTTTGGGGGCAATAATAATATCAGAAGTAGGAAAGGAATCCAGACCTACATTATGAACTTCCAGAATTGGCAGAAGCATCAATTTGATGTTTCTGAAAATAGCTCCTTATATCATATGTTTCCCTGTTTTATCAAAGTTTTTTTGGCAGGAAGAAAGAAAGGTAGAGGTCTTTGGATCAAAACCTTGTTTGAAAATGGGTTTGAAGTATGCCTCAGGCACAGGTCCTCCATTATTGCTGCCTACTCTAACTGTTGATGCAGGTAAAATGCTCAGCCCTCAGATTCAGTGAGCGGCTGTAGTGTTCTTAACTGCCCTAATGATTTCCTCTGGGGCATTGATATAAGTAATATTACTTGGGTCCCAGTGCCTGCGGCTATTGCAACTTGTTGATCTATGGTATCCAACCTACATCCTTGGTTGGCCACAATGGTGAGAGCTCAGACATATTGGCAGTCAGTGTAGGTCCCAATTAAAGGCAGAAGGCAAATGAGTCATTGACAGAGTCAAGCACTTGATGTTCCAAAATTTTCAATTCAACTGTGTCATGATCCTTCTTAAAGTCACTTTGTTGGAAAGGGCTATTATTTCCCTGACACAATGGTTTTGGGGCTGGTCAAGCAACCTTGGACAACAAGATTGTTCTCTGAAGACCCATGGAGTCTGGTACTCTCAGAAATAATAAAACACACTAAGACATCTGCTTCTTGCTGTAAAAGTGGCTACTTGAGCAGTAAGGACCACCACACCTATGGAATTGGGTTGAGGTAGGCGCCTCAAGAGGGGCTTTGCTGTGAGTGGAAAGCAGGCTCATAAACAGCCCCCATATTTTCTGCTTTCTATAAAGGGAGAACCTCAGTAGATGGAGATGGAGAAGATTCCTGGAGCTTTATTAACTCCTCAATTTGATAGTGCTAATTGTTAAAGGATGGTATTTAAAACAACTTTATGTCAATCCATAGCCTCTCAGGTTGCAGTATCTAGTAGTATCTTGCTCTTCCAAGAGGTGCAATTAATCAATAATGTGTTCTCTAAGTTTTTCAACTGGTTTAATAGCTACTCAAAAAGCCAGTTTAGTAGGTCAAAGGTTTGATTCACCTGAACCTGCCAGGCTGCTGCAGTTGATTGAATTCCTGTGGACATTCCCTGCCATAGTTAGGGATTGATAAGCAAATATGAGCAATAGAATTGTGGGAGACAAGTTTAGATACCACATTTTAATTGGTTTTCATAAATAAGCAGGGACAGAAAGCGGACTCATTGCTTTGTTTTCCAGTGGGCTGCTCAGTGATTTGTCACAGCAGAGAGGGGAAAACTTTGTGGACATGGTGACCTAGGACTAACTGGTGATGAGCCCATTGCAGGCGAATAAAGGAAATGTACATTCTTAAAGTTGTCCAGGAGATAACAGAAAGTTCTGGGGTGTGCTACTACTGTTGCAACCAAGATTTCCCTCTTTCCTGCCAATGTATCTCACAATACACAGGGGGCGCTCAATGAGATGCCACATGACATATCTAACAGCATGGATTAATCTGAAGGCAATGTTGAACTGAGGGCTATCTCCTAATTAGAAGTGCTGCCAATTTGACATTGCTGATCCCCACACAAGTTATTCCTTGGCTTCAAACCCCCTCACATGGAACCCGCCCGTGCCACCCCCTGGTGGATCTTATGGCTCTCCCCACATAGTATATTAGTCACAATATTGATTAATAAACCTTATCTTCTTATTCTTATTGTCCTTTCTGTTGGACTGTTGTGTTCCACAATCAAATACTGAACTATCATTGGTTCAGGTGCAATACTACCATCATCTCATATGAATTTAACATTCTCAAACAGATTCAAGTTTGGGCATAGTCCCTTCTCAAGAAGAAGCCAGCTCAAGAGATGATTTATTGGCTATTAAATGTAAGTTGGGGTGAGGCAGCTCCTAGATGTAGACAATAGGCTGTATATCTGGATGAAAACCTGACATAACAATTGAATAATCACAAGATTGTTTTGCTTTGCTTGGATCTCCTCATAGTTTCAACTTAGCTACAGGTCTAGATGCGGTAACAGACTGGCTGCACTAATTGTGCGCATGCTCCAATGGAGAACTCAGATACAACACCGCCCAGTGGCATAAAATTTCTATTTCCCTTAAACATACAGTTGCCGAAGTTGGTCGTTCTGTCAGCCTTTGATCCTTATGCCACCTCTCAGCCCAGGAATAACCTCCCACTCCTATTCCAGCCAATCATCACCCATCTTCTTCCCTGTATTATCCACAATAGTTACAATCAAATAAAGTTAGCTTTGTTATATTATCTTCCTTTCTTATGCCCTTTATTATTTCTGTCACTTACTGCACACTGGGAGAGTGTTGAAAAATAGGACCTTTGGCTAACTATCAATAGAATCACTACCCCTTGGCTGAAATTCTATGATAGGGGTAGCATGCATGAGATAGGCAACAAGGCAAGGAATGTTGGCCAGTTAAAGTTGGAAAGGTGTGCTTGGAAGGTATGTACTATCTTCCTTAATGGGCAGGCAGGGTACTTCCACTCAAGGACAACTCACAAGCAGAGATGAAGAGATAGCAGATTTTAGGGAAGGGGGTGGCTGCGCCCCTGTGAGTTGAAGCAATTTTGTATTTATGTGCTACCTTAGTCATGGCTAAGAGACACGAAAATGAAATCCTAGCCATTGGACTGGGCTCATATTAAACCAGGAGGTTAGTCTTCAGGGATGGTCGATGTGCCTTAAGGCCCTAGGAAGGTCAAATATCATATAAATACTTTGGGGTGGCTAAAGGGTGGCTGCAGAAGAGCTGGGGAAAACATCAAAAATTTGAGATGGATGGAATTTTACTAGAGAATAAAGTAACTGTATATAGTAACTCCAAGTGCCAAAAAACAACACTACCAGGACAATAAGATCAGTGATCACCTGATCAAATTCAGTTCTGAATCATTCAGCTTGAAAGAAAGAAGTGGATTGTGATGCATGCCCCTTTGTGGGAGCTATTGCAGTTTTGATATTCTTGAGGAAAGAAGAGGATTCATGACAACACTAGTTCAAAATGCAAGCCACCATGGGCAAACTTGGAAATGGCATGAATAGGGCCATTCATGGCAAGAGCATACTTCTATCATGGTTAAGTGTAAAAGCCTAAAGTATGTGAGAATAAGATCAGCTCTTACTTAATTGTGGTAGGTTAAATCTATATGGATGCTTATGATTGGCTATGTTTTCTAGATATGTGATTGATAATAGTTTGCAATTGGAAATAATGTTTAAAGATTGTTGATGTTATTTTCAGAGCAATGCAAATATCAATCCAAATAGTTCTATTTGATATGCACATATTCCACACTTGCAATGTGCCTATGAGATCCCATATTTTATTTGAACTAGATAGAGTGCAAAATTTTGATCCAATGATCAAAGTCAAGTAACGTTTCAGATTGCCAATAATGTATGCCAAATTTGGCAACCCAACATTTTTCAAACAGGTCATGATTTTACAGTGGATGCTAAGTAGTCTTTTCTGAAAAAGGGGTAAATGTTTTTATGATAAAAACTCTAATAACCCTTCAAGAGCCAAAACCTTGACACAATAACAAAATGTTTTAAGTTGATGTAAAAAAATTGTATGGGATTGTTGGTATGGGTTGGATCTGTATGATAACATGTGTGCTTCCTATCAGTGATGGTGGTGGTTGGAAGTGACTGGCAGAGTTCTGGTGGAAGGTCACTGGAGGCAACTAATGAAGGATTTCTTGGTCAATAGACCAGGCGCTGGCAGCTTTGAGAAGGTGGTTTGAAGAGATCCTTGAATTATCAGCAATAAACCCTTGTTGATACTTGACACTACTGAAAAATCATCTAAGTAATAAAATTGGGTGAAAATTTTCTGCCTTCCAAGTCCACTTGAAAGAGTTTTTTATAGAGTGATAGCCCTATGGCCAGACTGACCTCTGGTTGCTATTAACTCTTGCAAGTTAGCCTATCATCCCTAAGCTGCTAGCTTCAGCTCCCAGAGTTATGATTCCAAAACTTAGTTGTGGTTTGGAATGGAAGAAACATTCTACATGATTTTCTCTCTTCAGGGCAGATATTCCATTGGTGGATGAGAGTCCAGTTTGGTCTCTCATTGATAAGATCCCATTCTGTGCTCAGTAGAATGGAAATTAAACAGGGAGTGCCCCATCCAACTTCTTGATGAACGAGATATTGGTTGGTTTGTCTCTTGTCTATCAATGGTGTGTTTTCTCAAGCGAATCCTATTTAATCTAATTTGAGCTGTGGTGCATCCATCATAATATTCCTGAATGGTTTCACTTGTTGTCCAACTTCTGCAGGAGTACTGATCAACCAATGGTGGTTAATCCGGAATGTCTTGAGTATCTGTGAATAGGGGAATCTATCTTTAGATTCATCAAGTTTCACATAGCATTGAGATATTTGATCAACCTTATGACCCTATGAAATAACAGCTAGAACAGGGGGTTTTATTCTGGCAGTGGTTGGCTATCTTCATCTGTAGCGGTTGTGATGGGGAGATGGAGCATTGGCCCTAATTAACCAGGATCCCCTGAAATGTAGTCAAGAGGTTGATTCTGTAGCAGATCATTCTTGAAGTATATCTCTGTAAACTTTTTAGATCGGTTTACACTGGTTTTATTTTTGAATTCTACATGATCAGGTTGCCCTAAAAACTGATCTGGGCTTGTTTTTACCAAGTGAAATGTTCAGCATCTGATCTTTTGCGAGTTAAGAAGGGTTGGTATCCAGTAGGCTACTTGGAACTTC
>QTSX02006221.1:0-11662 GCA_014839935.2 Entomophthora muscae
CCTGCCTAACAGACTGGAAGGTGTCCCTCGTTTATGCCACTATGGGATTTTGGGGGAAACCCAAAGTGAGCATTGGAGGGTATAGGCATGCTCAGGAAATAGGCATGCTCAGAGGTGTCACCAAGGTGGCTTGCTTGGGGAAGCAAGCTGCAGTACTTGGTGTGATCAGGCCTCTGGGAAGTAGAGCTGATTACTCTGCCACTGAAAGCCCAGATTTCATCACCTGGGTGAGTAAAGACAACACATAGACATAGATTTATGGTTGAATGGCCTAAGTGGATTGCCACTTGCGAGGGCCCAGTCAAACACCAGTTCAATGTAGACTCATGCCTGGGTCTACAAGTTCTGCTAATGGGGGCTGAGATAAAGAACCAAGGTGGTTCACGGAGTTAGCAGAGAAAACTAGCAAGAGGGACTTTTTGGTCACAGTGAAGGCTAGTTGATGAACTGTTAATTCATATTGAATAGAATGGACCAATATGGTTCAGTGTGTTAAAGGAACAAAGGAAGTTCCTAGTGTGGAACTGGTTAAGGATAAGCAGAAGGACAAGAAGACAGGATGAAGGACTAGCAGATCATGGGGTAGGATGGCCAAAGGACCAGAAGTTGGTGCTGAAGAGTTGAAGAGCTGAGAGGATGACCTAGCTGGACTGAATACAGAGGCTGGAAGAGCTGGTTTAGTGACTTTTGAGAAGAAATTTGGATATAAAGAAGCAGTTAAAGAATGATTGAATACTGCCTGATTATGATTAAAAAAGGATTAAAAATCATATAAGAAAAAAGAAAGAGGAGGAAAAATAACCTATAGATTATTAGAACTATATGTTATTTTTATGGAAAAGATTAAAGAGAAAAAGGACCAGAAAGAAGCTGGAAGAAGAGCAGAGAAACTGTGAGAGCAAAAGAGCAAATTTTGCCAAGAATGACTAGGGGAGCAAAAGGATGAGCAACAGGCAGGTTCAAAGAGGCAAAAAGTTGACAGAAACACGGAGAAACGCGGAGAAACATTGAAAAATCAAAGGATCAAAAATTGCCTAAGTAAAACATATGTGGAAGCGCTCGAGATTTGCCGGGGAAACATGACGGGAATTATAGCAAAACCGTTTGAAACACGGAGCAGTGGTTTACCTGGAGCAGGACAGCTTTGAGTTTAAACCAGGGTCAGGAACAGGTCATCTGGATAAACTGTTTTGGCAAAACTGTTGAAGCAAGGCGTTTGATTGGCTGCGACCTGGAGCCTACTTAATCAGGTTTTTAAGGGCTTTAACTTGAGAGTTAAAGCCTAAAAAACAGGGAGCAGAAGCAGAAAGTTCTGGGCTTTCATTGGCTGAAGTAAGTTTGAAAGTTTAATATATTATAGAAGAAGAAAAACAGGATAGTTTAAGCTTTAAAGAACTAGAGTTCTAAGAGAGGATTTTGGTCTAAAACAAGGGGCTATAAAAGGGAGAGCTATCTGAGACTCTTCAGGGACTGGATCAATTGGAGTACAAAGGCCACCAAAGCTACAGAAGGAGAAGAAGACCAAGGATAGGAAGCCAGAGCCAAGTCAGACCACAGGAGCTTAAGATTAAGACAACAGAGCCCACGACCAAAGTTCCAGAGCCCAAGACCAAAGCAAAGGAGCCCAAGATCAAGGAGCAGGAGTCAAAGACTAAGTACAAGGAGTCCAAGATATTGTTAAAGGACTCCAAGTTTTGGCACAAAAACTTTCTTATTCCCTACCCAAAGGCAATATCTCAGAAGGTTTCTAAGGGGATCTTCCTTCTGACAGAGAATAAAGCGCCTATTACAACCCCTATCTGATTTTCCTGTGTGACAAAAGTATATAAGTCTCATGAGTCAATTGCCCCATATTTTCTATCCTAGCCCAGGGGATGAGGAATCATACTGCCTAGGGTGCAGGAAGTTTGCCTCTAGTAAATCTGCCCAGGAGGAGTGGGAGAAGGTGACCAGGCATTTGGAGATGTCAAATAGAGGAAGAGAGTTCATTGGAGAAGAGTTTGCAAGACTACTCCAGGATTGGTATTGGCCTACAGGCGGGCTGGCGCCTGCTGAAGTCCAGGTATACAGTGGAGACGCTTGCTTGGTGATTAGAAAGGTACTGGAGGAGTTTGCCCTTATGCAAGCCAAGTATTAGCTTCTCACCAACCCTTCACCCCTGTTAGAGAATGATGACTCCTCCAAGCCGGTCCCTGGCTACAACCCAGGACACACTATGGGGACTGGTGACCAGGAACCCCACAAATAGGCTTTGATTGCATATAGGAAGTTGTCAGGAAGATCTTTTCAGGGACCCATTTGGCAGGGAATAAACTCCCTAGCTGATGGGCTAAAGCCCCTACATTCAAACATGCTATTATTGAGCCAATAGGAACCATGACCATTGCAAGATGTCCAAGGTAAGCAAATCTTACAAACATAGAACTGAAACAACCAAGTAGATAGTAACTCATCAAATAAGTCAAGAGGTAAAAGGAAGCGTAAGGTCTAACCAGAGTAGGTTCAGGAGGAGGAGTAGTGAACAAATGACCATAGTGGAATTTACGTCCCCAATGTCCAGAAGGATATTTGAACCATCCATGGGCAAGGGATTCCTTCTGGTGGGTGTCATCTGGGGAGGAGTTGTACCAGTTGGTTGTAGGAGTTGGATTTTCCAAGGCCAACACCACTGGCAAGAAGTAAACTAGAAACCAGGATAGGAATAGAATTCCTCTCATGGCTTCAAAAATGTGTTTTATCAGAAAATGAAGTAGTAGCAAGGAGTGGAATAATCTTTATTGTTGGAAAATTTGGAATGAAGGAAAGTTTGGAACTTATATAGCTTTAAAACAAGGCTGAATCTTTGAGAGGAGTTTGGAAATGAAGATGATTTACCTGAATCAATCATTTAAAATACCTGTCTAAGTGCAACTTAAATATTGGCTTAATGATTATCAAACTGATTTGGTGTAAGCAGAGGCACCAGAAAGACTTTACAATGATCAGGCTGATTAAGCGGTGTATAATCAGAAGATCTAATATCCTAGAGTATGGAGCCTTGCCTAAAGCCAGAGAAAGCGGGTCCAGGATTGTCTGGGAAGCTCCAAGCAGCCAATCATACACAGAGCAGTAAGTGACGTATACAATCTTATTATTAACATTTTTGAGTTTGAAAGGCTTTTTGAAAGCAAAAACCAATTGAATCAAATGATAATAAAAAGTTAAATCAATGGTTTGTGATAATCTGGTACTAATGATACATTCTTTAGCAGCGTCCAGGGTTCAAATCCGGTTTCCAAAGGTTTTAAACACACAATTATAGTTGTTAAGTATGTTGTATTGTTTTTGACTGGGTGTCCTTAAGATATTTGTTCTGGTGCTGGTTTGGAAAAATGTTTTTGCAAGGTTTGTCAATAAGATTCAAGTAGTCAGGGAAAGAATCCCTGACAGATCTGAAGCTTTCAAACGTGGGTATTATCATTGATTCATTTAGGTAATTGCTGTGATATGCTTGCATGAATGACATTGTTCATGCAGCTAATCTTCTCATGCAGATAGATGGACTTGGACCATTTAGGCTAATCACAATTTCCGGTTCCCAGGCTCTGGTCTAGACTTGGGCATGACACTTAGAAGCTACACTCATAATTGCAGCTTGTCATTTGATCTATGAAATTATGCATGATATCAATAAGGGCAATGCATAAATTTCTTTGACAAGCTCTTTAGCACGCAAACGTGATTCTTATGCTCAATGTGTCCAATAAGTAAAGTGGCTCAAATTGTCTGCAGCTTTCTACCAAATGTTTAAACGTCTTTATCCGCTCAGTATTTACAGAGTCAACATTGATTTGCTGTCATTATCATAATCATATCTGAATTTGATATTTGTCAGGGTGGGCCCTGACATCAAATAACTTTCAAGACCAGGTCCACTTCCTCTTGACCAAAGAGCATCAGATTTCACTGGAAAACTTCATTTTGCTCCTTAGCATACTTCAAATTGAGCTCTTAATTAAACTGATATAATTAATTATCCCCCCTTTGATCTTGGTCAAAGTTATTACCACTGAAGCCTTCAAAATCCTATGGAACACTACCTGAAAATGATGTCCTTCTCCAAAGGCTACTTTAGGAGCATGCTCCTATTTTAGAGCCTAATTTAACTTATTAAAAAGTGTTTACACATAATTATGAGCCTGTAAAACCACTAGATTTGTGAAAGAAATGCAGCCTTCTGGTCTTTTTGCCAAGGTTTTCTAGTTTGAATATGTATTTTCAACTCTGGTAGCTGCTAGAGAAGCTGCTGCTCTAGCCTAGAAGTTCTGTCTCTGATGAATCTCCCAATGCTGTATCTGGAGTTTTGGCCATGGATTATTATTCTTGTCTCCTCTCAGCCCTTCTGTATAATAGTCATTCTAGTGATGAAAGTGTTGTGGATTCCTGGATTGAATAGTGATCATAATAAAATAAATTAATGAATTGATATTCAGTCTACAAGTAATTAAACATTAAGAATGATCTAGATTTGGCTTTATGAAATAAATCACTGTGCTACAAGTGTTTCATTATACAAACTGCATCTTTCATGAATGATGTAACTGTATATTGAAGCAAGCTTAACTCTGGATTAAGAAATGTGACATAAGCATATTTTTAAATATTAAACAAACCTGATGAAAACTTGCATTATAATCCAAGGTAGGTTGATGAGTCTAAGGCCATATGATTGGGTGACTCTGAACAAATCAATCACTGTGCTGTTGTTAATAGAATCTCTGTATCAAAGTGCATTATTGGCATTATATTACTTTACTTTCTAAAAGCTAATCAAGACACTTTTTTACATGTACTCTTGAACTACTGGGTCTAATTAGTGTTGCAACCAAGATCAACCCATCTCCTACCAACATGTCTTACAACACACAGGGGTTGCTTTCAGAGCTACCTCATGATGTATCTAATAACAGAACATTTTGCTGCCAATGCCAAAATACAGACAAGATCCCCAAATTAGAAGCATAATTGATTTCAGGCAATGATCTATCAATTATTTATCCATCACTCACACCATACTTGGATTTTCCCACCATATCACCCTCTTGTGAACTAGCAGCTTTCTTTAGCAGTTTATTAACTGCTGCTTTTCAATAAAGCTAATAACTTATCCTTGTTCTCTGTACTTTCCTCTTGGACTGTTGTATTTACAACCCCAAATACTGGGCTATAACTATTCCAACTGCAACATTAGCTATTAAAATAGCAAAGATAAAAGCTTAAAGGCTTAAATCATAGTAAAACTGTATCTAGGCTATAACCATGCTCCAGTTAAAGCTGAAAAGATTATTCCCAAAATACAATGCCAGCCAGAAATACTTAGTTGCAAGATAGATAAAGAAAATATCTGCAATTTTGAGCAGCCAAAGGCACCTCAAGAGAAGATTTGGGGCCATTTTAAGTACTATAAATTCAGAATCTAAAGTTAAAAAGGCAGGATTATCAAATCCTTGGTCCAGATTTCAAATCACATTTTCAGGATGGCTTTTTTTAATTAAATATTTGGAAATGTGGAAACTCATAGACACTTTGTAAAGTTCAAGTTGGGCTGCACATTTTCAATGGACAAAATGAATTAACTCAAATCAGATTTGAAGCATTCAAATCCATCAACCATTTTCATTAAAGTCACTATGTTTTTTGAAATTACGGGATTGTCAAATCCATGAACCAAATTTCAAATCACTTTTGAATGCCACTAGTGAACTAAAAATATATAATTTCAGGAACTGAAATATGGATTAAATACACATTAAGTACAATAGGAAACACTAGCCCAAATTGAGAAGCTTCACTATGATTGAAATAAAATGAAAAATTCAATATTGATAACCATGTTTAGACATAAACAGTGATAAAACTTTAAAATTATCCAAACCTGGAAAGGATACAATATTATACACTTCAAAGCACAGATATAGAAATTCTGTTAATATTCAAGGCTAAATAAAGAGAAAATATATACCCACAACTAAACCAAAAATCTAAATAAATACATATTTAACCTAAAATATAATTTTTATTTTATTTTTATGGAAAGGCAATTGCATTCCTAACCCGCTCATGCACCAGCCTGTGGGGCAGCCCGTCCACAAGGGCGTCCCAGAGGGTCCAAGAACAGACCCAGAACCTAACTCAAGGGGAGTCATGCCAACACACAGGCCTCCCAAGGTGTCATTGCCAGCCAACCACCTCCCGCATCCTAAGCCAGAACTACCAGCTTGAATCTCAGGCAGAAGCCACTCTCAAGACCTGCCACCAAAGTATCTCATACAAAGGTTGTTGGGAACAACAAGGTTACTTACACATCCACTGTGTACCCAGTTGTCATCTGGCCCCACACTCTGGATCCAAGAGTTGTCACTTCCTGCCCCTGTGTCTTTGACACCACCTATCAGCCATTGGCCACAACTGAGGAGCCATCTGTGCCTGTGATGTATGCCACCATTGATGGCGCCAGCGCAACTAAGTGTGATCCCACCTTCTACACAAAGGTCCCCATCCCCTGTGTTGAGTCTGCCAGCCAGGATGCCGCGGTACCTGCCAAGGGCCAGTGTCAGTTGACAGATAGTGAGCATAAAGCTCTCTTCAACTGCGTAAACAGGGGAATGGCAGTTTGGGATATTGCGTCCCAGTTTGGTGTCACAGCCAGATATGTTGGCAACCTCAACACTAAATACAGCAACATTGGGCAAATTACCAAACCCACCAAGCTAAGCGGCAGCCCAGCCTACTTCAACACGTGCACATCAATGCAATCAAGCAGTGGGTATCCAAGGATTGCCACCTGGACTCACTTGCTGTCTACTCAATGCTGGCCGCAGAGTTTAGGCTTTCTGTATCCAAAATCTTTGTATACAAAACCATGGTTGATTTTGGCTTCTCCTGAAAAGTATTGGGTATCTCTCTGTGCAACAGAAAAAGCAAGAAGACCATCAAGGGTTATTGAATTTATGCCAAAAGCTATCTGGCCCTAAAGAAGAATGAGAATGTCCAGTTCTTCTACATTGAAAAATTGTTGTTTTCCTCCTAACTCATTTATAGGCATGGGTGGGTTGAGAGGGGGTCCAAGGACGGCATAGCCCATTGTGCAGCTGTCTGTTCCCAGACTTATTCAATGGTAGCGCTTCTTGGTCCTCGCAGGTTGGATCAATACCCAATGATCAAGGGTTCCATAATAGCAGGACATTCCTTGATTTCCTCCAAGCTGTGAAGGAATACCTCAGGATCAATTATCACAGTACAATCAACATTGTTGTGCTTGACAATGTTGGGCTCCACAAAGTGGATCTGGTTGTTTCTGAGCTCCCACCCATTGACAAGAATAGCCATTCCTCCAACCACTGCCTTGCTGATTGCCCAATGAGACTCCTCTTCCTTCTACCCTATTCTCCATGTCTGAATCTAATCAAAGAGATGTTTGGTTGGATTACTTTAAATTCAGAACCTGAACATAAAAATGCAGGATTGTCAAATCCTTGGTCCAAATTTTGAATCACTTTTGCGGGAAACTCAGCTGAGTGAAAAACAAAATATTTAATAAAATTAACCATTTAATTCAAATTTTTCAGTTTATTTAAATTGGCAAATTTCAAATCCCTTGTTCAGATAACTCAACTAACAATAGACAAAACTCAAAAAACAAATGGGGTATAAATGAATCAGAAATGTGGGATTCTAATGTACTATTTGAGATTTTATTTATGTCAAACAAATCATAGACATCATGTAAAACTTAAAAAATCTGAAATTGCAGGATTGTCAAATACAAGAACCAAGTTTCAAATCATAATTGCAGTGAATTTGAAATAAATATAATTTATGGGTGTCTCAAAAAGGATGTTAAAGGATATAGAGTAGAATTGTGCTAATTCTTTTAGGAATCATAGGCATTTTCAAAAATAATCCTATCCCAGTTTAGGATGGCTAAAATTTAGATCCTACTATTCACCAACTTAACATACTTAACAATAAAATTAACTAAAATATACATTTCTCTTTTTGATTTTAATTTTTTAATAAATTTTTATTATGTCTTCTTCCAACACCAACCAAGTCAACAAGCTGTTCCCTGGCTTTGACAAAATTATGCAGGGCTACACTGGGTCTCTTAACAGTGAAGCCTCTGTCTATGGCCACTCCCAACCCGCAGGCCCCTCAGCAAGCACCACCCAGGAGTGTGTTTTTTCTCCTGCAACTTCCAGCATGGCCCTGTTTGCCCATCACACACAGGCAGCTGCTAACCCAAATCATATAGCAACACTAGCATCTGGAATTGATCAAGTGAGCCATGGGGTCACCAATGGAAGCCATAATCCAGAAACAGCCAATCATATGGCACTGTCTGGTTCTCAAGGCAGACACACCCCGCCTCTAGCCAATCAGCCTGAAAGACACAGAAGAAAATTAATCACTCTGGAGATTGTTCTTGAAATAGTTGAAAAGCAAGGTATGCTTATGTCCATTGGGGAAATTGCGGCCACAATGAATTTTGCAAAGTCCACTGTGGCTGCAACCCTGTGAGCCCATGCCAATTGTGACTCCCTACCAAGAAGACCCCAACTGGTACCCATAATTCAAATGAAGTTAAAAAATCCCACCCTCTCATGATGGCTATCATGGAGCGTGACCCGCAGATGCTTCTGGTACAGGTACGTCTCCAGCTGGGACCCCACAGCATCTTCACCAATAAAAGAACAATGAATTTGTGGATGCACAGAGTTGTGGTTGCTTCTAGAATCTTGTCTAATCAGGCTCTCATTGGCCCCAGTTTAGTGGATACCAACCCATACAATTCAATCATTATTAATTTTATTAAAGGGAGGGCAATGAGGACACACAATGACATTATCTTCTTGTTGTATGCCAAGATTTTTGCAAGTATCCAAGATTATGGAGAAAAGCGTATATAATCTAACATTTACAAGCACAGGCCAATTTTGTATCAATTTTTCAGGGTTTTGTTATCAGTTTCCCCTTTTGCTGTCAATAATTACTCAGCAATATCAAACACCACTAATGGGTATGCCTACCAGACAGAGCCCAAGGCAATGCTGGAGGAGTGGGCCACACAGCAAAAAGTGTACACAGTTGTACTAAATGCAGAGATGGAGCAGCATGAATGGGCATCCAAGGAAATTGTGGCTGCAGGTCATACCTGTTGGTCCTACCCCACCAACCACACCAACATACATCTTGCAGATGTATGTCTCTATAATTTTGTTTCCACTCTCAGGTGCTTAAAGCCTGTCACATACAATGAACTGTGCTCCAAAATTGAGAGGGGGTATGAGCTTTTCCCTTTTGTGTTTATCCAGGACTTATTGAATCTTGTCATATTCTATGCAAGTGGCAGTAATAAGTTTAGAAAGGACTCCTGCCTTCCCCCTTGCCCATCCATCTGTTTTTTTAAGCCCACATATGTGACAGAAGAAGAATTTGAGCAATTGAAGCAATCAGCTCTTGAAGCCCCTTCCCAGTCAGCAAACCATGCCTCCCCAACCCCACATCAAGCCACCTGCCTTCCAACCCTGGGTCCCAAGCCACTACCGATTACCCCCACTATCTCTGTTGCCATCCCTTTTACAGGCGCAGATGAAGGCAACATTCATTCTGCCCATTCCCTCTCCTTCCCATACTTTGATCAGTAAAATAAATATTTTCTTTGTGACAACTTATTAAAATTAATATTTCTCTTTCAATTCACAATTAAAAATATTTCTTTTACATTGTTAGCATTTCCCATATTTAAAAAATGTATTGTACATTTGATGTGGTAACACATAATTTTTTGCATAAATATTTTTCATTATCAATAATTAATTAAGGACTACAAAGTAAAGTTATATTAGAGTATTGCAGGTATGCATTAAATCCTGATATTTAGATATAATGTGCATAACTCAATGCATTTTGTTTAATAAAATCCATTGTAAAATTGGCTTTTTCATTGTAATTCATTTAAATGGACTGTGTTTATATTAGGGAGCTATTAACACTTAGTAAAAATATTGATACATAGTGCATTTTACAGAATTTTTATTAATAGGCAAATATACAGACTGTGAAATGCACTGTATCAATATTTTTACTAAGTTTTAATGGCTCCCTAATATAAACACAGTCCATTTAAATAAATTACAATGAAAAAGGCTGAGTTTACAATAAATTTTGTTAAAAAAATGCATTGAGTTATGAACATAATATCAAAATACCAAGAGTTGACGTCTAATGGCTATATTCTGATGCAATATTTACATTTATGGTCTTTAATTTAATAATGATGATGAAAAAAATTCATGTATTGAAGGTAGTACTATAAAAATCAGTTTTTTGATGTAATTCAAACAAAATGTCAAATATCTACAGCCTTATCAACAATTTAGAGTCAGACCTCCAAAAAGTTGTCAAGCTTGAACATTTCATTAGGGAAATTATTGTAAATCAAATGGGAAATTAGGGAAGGGCCTTGGTCCAACAAAACAAAACTTCAAAAAATAGCCTGGGAACAATAGTTAACAAAGAACACAAAAAATAGTTTTAAATCTTCAAAAGGAAATACTCAAGCGGTTAGATTTCAAAAGTGAAAGTTACAACTCATGGGAATTTGTGAAAACCAAAATTAAGAATACTCAAAAAATCAAATTGATTGAAGGAAATGAAAGCTCAAAGGAAAATAACACAAATGAAGAAGAAACCAATCAAATGGAAACAGATGAAAATGAAGCACAATCAAGAAGCAGAAGCACCTCAAGAAACAATGAAAATTCAACTAATGAAAATCAATAGGAAGTACAAGTTGCACAGAAAATAAGAAAAATCAAGCCCAGAAAAATAAATGAAAAGCAGCCAACACTCATGAAGTTTGCTGAAGGGGCACCTGTGGCTGAGGGGGCTGCAGGGGAAACAATCAGTAAGTCTTTTTATGTTCTACTTATATTTACTTTAGTTATAACTAGGAATGGGGACAAGGTCACAGAAGTAGCGGCTTTCACACTGAGTTAGTTTTACAGGGGTTACCAATCACTGGTAGCCTCTGTAAAGCAAATAAATAAAAATGAAATAAATAAAAAATTCAAATGAACATGAATCAACATGAAAATAGGGAAGCAAAAGCCAGGGAATATTTACCACCTGCAGGGTGCTCTCTGTCAATTAGTGAAGCATACAAAATAGGAGCAACTATCAACTTCAAAGAGATAACTGAAATTTGTAGGGATATCAAAATAAACTTTGATGAATATATTTATGAAAGTATACAACAATTTCCATTTCAAATATCAATGAATACAGTAGTTTTAAAAGCTATGGCAACAACCAAAATAACTACAGATTTAAACAAAAAGATTTCAGATTTGAACAAAATCCAACTCTCAGGTTAAAATATACACTCTGTTAACAGGGTTTATTAGTGTTAATGGGCAAAATGAGTCAACACAGCAACAAAGGGCTCACGCGCAAAGCAAAACTATTCAAAATACAATCCAAAATACATTGATTTACAAACAAAATGGTGTGAGTTGACTTTTGGTGTACATATATTTACTATGTGAATTGATGAAAAAATACACCAAAGCAAGGTGGATCAAACCTCAATCCAAAAAAAAACACAATAGCAACTCACTAT
>QTSX02006222.1:0-11587 GCA_014839935.2 Entomophthora muscae
AAACTTGTTTTTCTTAGTCAAAATCCTTAAATCTTCGAAATGGTGTTTACTAATAAATCAAGATGGCAAACTGCATATTTCTAAGGTATTTTATAAGGCTTTTTGAAATGGTGTTTTTACTAATAAATCAAGATGGCGTAAATCAAGATGGCGTATTTTGAGATGGCGTTTTTTGAAATGCTGTTTTTGAAATGGCGTGTCCTACCCTGGGCCATATATCAGAAGGTTTCTAAGAGGATCTTACTTCTGAGAGTGAATAAAAGCCCATTTTGACCCCTATACATATTTCTAAGATACATTTTCTCTTACTAGAGAATGACAACCCCTTCCAGCTGGTCCTGGCTATGACCCAGGACACACTTTGGGGACTGGTGGACAGGAACCCCACACCAACATCACTGTCAGGAAGAAAAGAGCATCCAGGTCATCAACCTTGTATTCTAAATACAAAGAATCTTCCTATCATATGGCCCTCTTGTAAGCTTGATCCCTGATTCATAGGGTCTTTTCTCATAACCAAAATAGTTGGAAAGGTAGCATACAACATTCAACTTCCTCTAGGGTATCACATCCATGAAAACTTTCATGCTTCCCTTCTCAAACTCCAGACTTCTCCTCCTTCTCATCAGAACAATGAAGCACCCCCTCATCACATGGTTGAAGGAACTCCGGATTATTAGGTTGAGTCCATTATCAACCATTGTTATCACTATAAAAAACTCCAATACTTGGTTCTTTGGAAGGGATATTCTGTTGAGGAGAGTTCTTGGGAGCCATTGTCCAACCTTGAAAACTGTCCTGAGGCCCTCAATTCTTATATCCAAGCACATCCTGAGCTTCATCTGGAGGGGGTAATGTCATGCCCTTCCCCAAAGGGCAGGCTTTTTAGTTTTGTATTTGGTTGTTTTTGCACTGCTAAATCTTTCTTTATTTTTTTAATATTGAAATTTTAAAGTAAGTAGTTAATAATTAAGTATTATAAACTTGATTACCTTGTTTTACGTTGATTCACGTTTTAATTGCTGTTGTTGTTGTTGTCTTTCTCTTTCCCAGCTATTCTATTAGCTTATATATTCCTATTTTAAATTTAGAATATTTCTAATTTTATTTTACACTTCAAAACTTCTGGTTACATTGTTGTCACCTTCCCCAGTTTTCACGCTGCTGATCTGCAGTCTATACTGGCTTTTATTTTCCCCTACTCCTCCAGGTTCCTTGTTCAGATGTCTCCAGTTGCTCCTTTTTCTTGGCTGTTTCCCCTATACCTATCAGTTTTACAACAAAAAATGCGCCTATATGATAAAGAACTTGTGAAGAGTAGGCTTTAAGCCAAAATTCTAAGTGATTTCTACCCTTCAAATCTTTATCAATTTTTAACTTGAGATCTTGATTTTTAGAAATTTATACATTTTTATTGATTCATTTTAAAGTTTTGTCTTTTCTTTTCCTGAATAAATGAAAGTTGTAAACCAGCAAGCCTTAGGCTTGTTGTATCCATTATTTTCCCTTAGGGAATCTTTTAATAGTTATATGTACCAGTTTTCTGATGAAGAGTATCCCAATATTGACATTCCCTTAGTTACTAATTGTTAACTATTAAATACCTTGTTTTATCTTCTTTTTTTAGGGCTCTTAAACTCTATCACTCCTTTTGTAACCCAGTACAGATTCTTAGCAGGATTCTTTAAAATCATATTACAAACAGTTTCTACCTTTTTATACCTTCTGAATCTTAATCCTAATGCTCTACGCACTTTAGTTTATAACCTTGTACCATTATGGGCAAGACCTTACATGGGCCCCTATTCTTCTTTGATCTAGGGGTATATTGTATGCTTTTATTTTTGACCTCAGCTTACTACCTAAGACAGTACATGTCCAAGAAACAAGAAGTAAACAAAAGACATGAAGGAGTTGTCGCCAAGCCATTCCAGGTCCAGACTGTGACAATCTTCACTTCAAACCAAAATTTTGCTGCCCCTACAAACTTTCCTGACCTGCCAAAAATGGAATTGGCTGGTTTCAGAAAAGAAATGATCATATAAATACCCTGTTCCATGCCCACCCCAAGAGCTTTAGAGAAAATGCTCAGAAGGTTAGAATGGTGGCCGCCCAACTGAAGGATGACTCCAGAGAAACCTTTTTGACCAGCCTAGAGGAAGACTTGGATTTCATACTCTCCTACAACTGATTCATGGATAGAATGAACTCTGCAACCACCCCTGCTGGGGCCAAGATCCAAGCCTACATGGGGCTCATCTGCCTGAACCAAGGAAGAGACAATCTGGAGACCTATATACAACAATTCCTATGCCTGGCAGAGGCCACCAAGATTCCTGACAACTTATCAGGATTGTATTTCAGAAATGGCCTGAACCCACACCACACCAGCCTAATGAGACACCACTGATGTGACCTCCCCAAAGATGAGCCCCTGGCTTATCAGATATATGCAGCCTGGGTGCTAATTTCTACAAATAGTTAGTCTACTACTTCTTTATCTTAATACTATACCTGTTGTGGTATAGTGACAGCCTGGGTAAGGACAGAAGAATATAAGAAGATAATAAGACAAAACTGGTTCTTTATTTGATATGTTAGAAGGTTATATAGTGGGGGCAGGGAATTATTGCCAAAGGAAAGAGGCACCAAAAGAAGGACTTGCCATATGGAGTCAGTGGAGAAATGGCATTGGAAAGTGCCTGGGCAAGAAAATGACTGGTTTCACATGCCTTGCCAAATGGAGGAAAGTGGCTCTTAAATGCTTCAATTCTATTATTAGCCGCAGAAGTAAAGACCAAGCTCTATGCGCAATAAACCCTTGATTCAAATAGCGCCTTTTAGGCGCAATTAAACAAGCTTACAGGCATAGAATAGCAAACACAGAAAAACAAGGGGTGATTGGGTTTTTTATTGCCCTTAACATAAACGGACTATGTTTTGGCTGATCCATTCAATAATGCAACATGGCTATTGCCAGAGGCATGGACTTCAGCCAACCACAAGGATATCATGCTGGTCAGCCCCAGAACAACCAAACCCCTGGTGCTAGTAGGCCCCTTCTGAACATGACCCCAGAAGAGTACCAACACCATGTCAGAAGTGGGCTATGATTATATTGTCACCAGAGTGGCCACTTATCCAAGGAATGCACTAGTCACTCCAATGGAACCCAAGGAGCCACCAGTTTGGCAATAAACAATGCTTCCCAGTTCTATCCTATCATTGACGCTACATTATGTTACTATGACCATGAGGTGAACACTGTATCTCTCCTAGACAGTGGGGCAACCCCCAACTACATGGAATGTAGTCTAGCTGAGAAACTGGGTGTACCAATTCAGGGAAACTCCTGACTGATAACCTTGGGCAACAAGACAACAGACCTGTCCCACAAATGCAAAGAGTCTGTCTTCATGAAGTTAAATGGGAAACTTCTGTCCCCCAGAGTCATCCCCACCAGGGCCCGCCAAACCAGTGTCACTGAAGACCAAGACCTATACAGAAGTTATGGCTTGGACAAGACCCACTACTAGCCCTGTCAATAAGCACCAACTGCCGCCAGTCTCCAGTCCAAAAAAGGTAATGTAATTGGCCAGCCCAGGTGACATGGTGAACAGCAGCGGAATAATTATGCATTATCACTTCTGTTCATCAGAGCAAGCACAACTAGGATCCGCTGCCCTCAAAACCAGAAGCCAAGATTAATGTACTGCCAGTGAAATGCCCATGGATCTGAAGTTGTAAGGGACCCTCTTTATAGAGGAAAATACAGTTGGGGAATCAAACAAGGGTCCATTACTCTCTACAACAGGAGATAGCTCTTTAAGCTGTATAGTAGGGGTTGGACAAGGACCAGGGAAGCACAAGGTAGCTGGGCCCTGAGACAGGATAAAAGACAGGAATAAGGAGAGCCAGATGGCAACTAAGTACCACAAAAGAAGAATTGTTATCACCTTTTCTAAGGAGATACTATTAAATAATCAAGTGAGTAATAGAGCAAGATTGCTTTATCGTAGAAATAAATGTTAATCAAACAATTAACTTGGGATTAGGATGGGAGTTCTTATACTTGGGGGGTGGAATTGGCAGTACAGACTCAATGAATCTGAAGCCCAGGTGTAATGCCTCACATGCAATGACAGGAATAATGATGTAGGCTAGTTTTAGATGCATTATAGTACTGAGTTCCTTGTAGGTTTTACTTGCATCTGAATTGCTGTGGGTCATAAGAACAATTAATTGACAATTAATTGAGTTACAGTAACCTAGATCATACAAATTTAGAAGTTAAAATAGGTCTTCAACTATTGGATAACTTTTTTCAGGGAAGTGATTCCTGACAGAAGTCCACAAAAAGCAAAGAAGCAAAACCACCTGGTATAAGAACCCTGGCGGTATGGGGATGAACCCATTTTAATTTTTGATAATAAAGTTTTATGAACCTTTGGTTTGAACAAATATTACCTTATCTAGTCTTAGTGATCTTCCATCTTAACTCCAGCCAAGTAGACAATCAGGAAACCACCCCCTCCAGAGATCAACCTGCCAACTCTCCTCAGGCACTATACTGTCCCCCTGGAGCCCCCTTTGGACCTTTTCATTTTACTGAATACCCGCCCAACCCCGCCTACTTGGAGTACAACTTGGAGACCATCCTCATTGCTGATCCCTTGGCAAGGACTAGAGAGAACAAATACATAGGACACAACGTAAAGTAGTATGAGGTGCCATCCTTATTGTTCAAAGAAAAGTACAACTATCTGCTTGCATACTTTGTCCCCATGACTCCGCCCTTAACCCCACGGCCCAACTGCCCAATGGAACCCCCCACTGCTGCTGTGACTATGTCCACTCAACTGTTTGGAGTACTCTACATTACTTTGATGGGAATGGTTGACACTATGGTGCCCAACTCCGGGCCCTGGTCTTTGCTTGGGCAATCTGTATCCTATATTATTAAGTTAGCACCCATCCTATGGTGGGCTTTACCCGCTGGCTTGGCTGCACCCCATCCTGAGTTGCCTAATGCCTCTACCTATACCTGGCTTCCTGACAGCAACCCCAGCTTTGATCTATTTTTTTCAATAACAACATTTAAATTGTCCAGCATTGTCAAGAGTTTGGCTGTAGCTCTTCTTCAATTTCTTGTCTTACAAGGGCATGTTATCCCTTTCATTTGCCATTTTACTGTAACATAAACTATCATGCTCTTTCTTCTATATAATAAAATAAGCTTCCAGACTTACTCTATCTAATCCCAAGAGGAGATTCGAGTCAAACAGGGAATAGTGCATTCCTCAAAGTGGCCAGGAAATCTGGTTTTTACAATGAATCAATGTTCTTCTTAAAGCGGGCAAGTTGGCAGTTTAAATTTAAATTTAAACGAAGCTTAGCAAGGGGATGACTCAAGAGAGAGCTGTTGGGATTGGTGGTGCGGTATTTGATTTTTTAAAGAAAAAGGCGTGGTTGTGGGGATATCATTTGAAACTTTAAAACTTGTAATAGATGTTGTTTTAATGTCAGTGTAGAGAGAATCCCGAGTTTTGGCCATTTAAATCGGAGTAGCCTGATTTGGGCAAATATGTCAACCTACGAAATGGAATGGCGATCAATCATTGCTACTTGGTAGTGATCTTGATTTCAATTTGGCTTGTCAATCTGACTTGTGTGGTTTGGAAAATAAAACGTCGCAGCTTAAGCAATATAGTTGGCTGGATTGTTGAGGATACGTGAATAACTGAAACAGAAAGGTAGTCACAAGCCAAATGTTTCTAGATAGCAAATGTGGTGTTCACATGGATCGTCCAACAATGGGCACGAGGATAGCTATACTGTAATTTGATTGGCGAAGCTACTCCACAGGCTATAGTCAAGTTTCGCGTGTACGCCCATCCCATTCTGGAAACGGTACTACCCGCTCTCTTATAAGCGACCCTACTGATCCTCTTGGCCTATGGCAAGTAAACTAGCAGGCATGAGAGCCACAACCCGCATGCCGCCGTCCAGCGAAATCCCTCTCACGTTGTTGGCAGTTGGTTGGTTCCTGAGCTGTACATTTATCACCTGCCTTACGAACGCATACCTAGACCGCGCCAACCCTTTTGTTGCCCTTCCTTTTGATGAGCGTCGTCGACTCCCGGATCCCCTAGTTGGGATTCTCCACCATGTGTACCGCTCATTGCTTCTGCCACGCGAGCTTCCTGACACGCTAGTTCATATTGCTCCCATGCTCATGCTGCTTCGTGTTTTATTAGCAGGTGAAAACGCATACCTAATATTGCGCCGTCTAGCATATCTGGTCGGCGTAGGATACTTGGTGCGCGCTCCATTTGTCGTGATGACTCTTCTCCCTAATCCACTTCTGGATTGCCGTATCAACCCCAACCCAAGCCTCTTTTTATATGCGCTGGAAATGATGGCACAATGGAAGACTAGCTGTGGAGATGTAGTGTTTTCAGGGCACACCATCATGTTTATGTCTGCAAGCCTTGTTTGGATCGAAAATCCTGTCAACTGGTTTTCAGAGCAAACCAAGAGGTTGGTAGAATATTCCATGATAATCTTTTCAGCTTTAAGTATATTATCCCTCTTGGGCGCCACCTATCACTATACCTTAGACTGCACACTCTCTATATTAACCATGCTCTTTGTCTGGAAGTTTTATCACTTTGTTATCCGAACCCATTACTTTGATGATACTTACGTCGGGAGGCTGATCCTTTGGGCTGATGGCCCTGGACTAAGGCAGGGTCTTATGACTCCCCTTCCATTATTGGGAAGGCCCTCCCCAATGCTCTGACCACAGAATAAATTGTATACTTTTTATTTCCTTCTCGCCACCTACACCAGACTGAAAGTCTATTCGGGTTTTGGAAGCTCATTGATGTTAATTTCATTCCTGGTAGCTTAATAAGTGCCTATTTTTAGCTTTGCTACATGATTTCTTAGAACACCCAAATTATTAGTTTGCTAACACTTTTTAACATGTATTTGAAAATGCTTTCTCCAAGTGTGATAGAGTAGATCCATCACTATCTCGGTGCTTGATTTTTTGCTGAACAATATTATTTAAATACAGTTCGGTGATTAGGGGTGGTTGCTAAACAGCGCTTCAAAAATAATTTCGTTTTTTCCGGTATGTATCCTGCTTCCAACTGGGGTTTGGCCGATACTAATTACTCAGGCCAAGCTTCAAAAAAAGGTTCCTGTAAAAACTACTAGGCGCTCTGCAACTAGGAAGTTTCTTTGACAAATCACTTTTCATATCAAGGGGTGGGAACTCGGCTTTCTATCCATTTTTATAACCAACTTGGCAAAACTTGATCAATAATTCCAAGTGGTTTTGTTTTACTCAAGCGCTATATTGGCAGCAAAAATACATAGAATGTCATTCTAAAGGCATCCATTAAAGCCAGTTATTTATCAAATCGTAATGGAACTGATATAAGAAGCACATTGATTTTTTTAAAAGGTACCGCAAAGCCTGATACCTACTAATTCAACCCAGTGCATCAACCGGATCTTTGCGGACAAACAAGTGACCCAGTATATTGCCAAGCTTTAAAATCTATACCAAGCAATTCTTTAAACACATTTCGCTACAACAGTTCAGCTCCCTTGCAACCAGCTTCATCCTTGTGATCCCAAGCTTTTGCAAACCTTGGGAAAAGCTAAAGAAACCTTGCAGAATAGTTTTAAGCTCCCCATGTCCATCTGGTCACTCATCGACGCTGTTTTCATATCCAGGCCGAAATCCAAACCCCTCATCATTAAAAATAGGTTGACATACTTATAGGAAACGAAATGCTTTAAAACTTGCCGGAATTACTTAATGTCGAAATTCTATTAGTCATAATCTCAAGAATCAAAGCAATTCCAAACAAGTCAGGGAAATCAAAGGGATATCTTTATCAGGGCCTCCCCACCCTCCCACACTCCACCAGCTGATGGACCAGAAGGAGGCCGGTCAAACCCAGGGCCAGATACCGGACTGGGCCCAACTTCATAATTAGGAATATAGACCAGCCTAGAGGTGCCCCTCGCCCTAAGTGTGAGATGATGGAATCCACTAACCTAGTTCATATGAGATATACCAAACTGAGCTACCCAGTTGACATAGAGGTTATGATACTTTGGGGGGGGGGGGAGCGATTCCCACCTTCAGTGAGAGGAGAATTCATGACCCAGTCCAGGTCAGGCTACCCATCAATGAAGGCTGGATGCAGTAAGTAACCTTGTCCATCTTAAAACTCCCAGGAGATTGGCCTTCGTACCTGTCCAGCAGAATTTCCAGCATGGACTGGCTAGACACATCTGATTATAACCAAAAATATTAGATTTCCCCCCTCAGTATGATGTAATGGTGATTCATTGGACCTTACCCGCAGTTGGATTTCCATCATGGACCGGCCAGACAATCCAATAAATGATGTGGCAACATTAAATTGACCCTCCTATCTCCAAATCCCTTAAACTGTGGATCCTTTCTACTGCTGTTTCTGACTTTAATAAAGTTATTTAAAAGACTTTGTACCTGTCCAGCAAATAGCTGGGAGTCCCTGGAAAGTATAGATATGATTGGGCTTGCCAGAGACTGGACCAGGCTTTGGGGCTGAACTGGGTTGGCAGTCATCAAGGGTAGGAGTGCCTACTGATGGCCAGAGTTGGATTTTGAGAAGTGAGAAACAAGGCAAGACACCCCTTACTCTCAACTACAGCTAACATCATGATCTTAGCAAGAGCTCAGGCTCAAGCTAACAAACTAGGGGGTGTTGATAAGGGTATCATGACTTAGACTGCTGGTAGTTATCTCTACTTTAGTAGTTAGTCCTCAGTTGTACTTTGATCAATATACCTGTTGTTGCAATATTGCAACCAAACTAATAATAGTCCAGTATTTAGATCAAGAAAGGCAACAGTCCAAATAGAAAGGACAAGGATAGGAACAAGATGGGTTTATTTTAAGAATAATAGGGTTATCATACTATATCTGGGAGCCACAATTGCCAGGGGGTGGTTTAGTGGCATGTTTCATGCAACGTTCTGGCTGGGAATAACTTGAGGAAGGAATCAGCGTGTTGAATTGGTAGCACACCTAATTGGGAGATAGTGCCTGCAATCCAATATTGCGCTCAGGTTGATCCATATCGTTAGTCACATCATAGGCAGCTCTTTGAGCACCCCCTGTGTAATATGAGATTTGTTAGTAGATAGGAGGACAATCTTGGTTGCAACAGCAACAGCAACACCTACAATCACTCTCTTCTGGAAAAATTATCCCTGAGAAATTCCCCAATCAGTGAATAATTGGTGGCACTCCTATCAGCAGTTCATGCTATACAGGGATCAAACATTTTGAATCCTAAATGGAGCATTACCTGGACAAGCGCCATGACTACCATGGCATGCATGGTCAGTATGTGTCTTTTCATGATGGTATATAGCCCTCTATATTCATATCAGATAAAGTATCATTTTTTCTCAATTCTCCTCTTTATTCTGTTTTATATAATTTACTGAAGTGTATGCTCAACACTATTAACTGAATAGGGAACACTGTCATGTGGTAGCCTTGAGGATGTCTTTATGATTCACGTCTATAGCTGGCTTACAGAGTATAGTTGTAAGACATATGCACAAATTAATCCCCCTGATCAATAGCCTTAAGCCTTTAATTTTCCGGAGAAGTAACAATTAATAGCAGTTAAACGCAAATCAAGCAGTAGATGTGTAAAGTATCTTTTAAATGGGGAAAGAAGAGAAGTTATATACTGTTAGAGCTGCACAACAGCTGCAGAGGTGTTATTAACCCTATACCATTGAAGGAAATATGCCATGTTGTTCCAGGAGCCCATAAAGTTACTCCCCCTTTATCTCTGGATAAGGCTATTTTCCCAACAACCCAAGAAGTCCTCTCAAAATCCTGCCAACCCCCTAAATCCCCTGGGAGACTTAGCATATGCAACTAATGAGATTTCCATCCAGGCATACCCCTCCCAAGTGGCTCACATGTGGTCCCAACTTCTGTGCCCAGCCATGGAGGGGGCCATGATTAATTCAGGCTGTCTTTTGGCTTGATTACACTCCTATCTTAAACAGGGTTGCCACAGCCAACCAGTGATTGCCAAATCAGAGTGTCAGGGCCTAATGGCAACCTCCAGAATTAACTCATACAAAATGAAATATCCTCCATGTTGACAATTCTCAAAAATATTTTTCTTATTTTCAATATTAAAGATTTTTTTTCTTGATTAAATAATTGCCACTGATAATAGAAACAAGGTTTGGTTTTTGTTTTGAGCTTTTAATTGAAATTATAAGAGATAAAGCAATTTTTTTTGAAATTGTCAACATGGAGGATGTTCCATTCTGTATGAGTTAATTCTGGAGGTTGCTGGCCTAATATGGGCCTGGCAAAGGACTAAATAACATTGCATCAAAGGCATGCAAATTTGCAATTGCGCAATCAACCAACTGGGTTAGAGAATAAAGGTTCAGTGATTCAGACCTCAATTATCCAAAAACCAGAATTGATGCCCTGGAGACGCCTGCACCTGGAGGCATCCACAGAGGTGGTGTTTATCTAGGAAAAAATTTCTTATTGGCAAACCCCTCAGAAGCTGGGGATTTCAGCCTCCAAAATCCATCAAGAGGATCACAAGGTTTGGCCCAAGTTCCAGGCCATAAAAATAGTGTGTTGTCATCCCTGGGCAACTAACCAAATGATAAAATTATCAGGAAAACGGTGGCATGTGACCAGCCAGTCAACCAGGATGCATTTCCCAGCCCAAAGCCAACTTCCCAGCAGTATGTAGCTGGAAAATTTAGGAATTTCCTCCCTATTGACATCACAAAGTTAGCAACTGTTATTTAATAAAATCTGAGAGGTTGAAATTTGCAGGAGTTTAATATACCAAAAAAATCTCATACTGTTGGTCAGCAGAACAGGTCTGGAGGCCTTGGACGTGTTTGCAGGTGTCTTGGGCAAAAACAAAAAACAAAAACAAAAAGCGGGTTCAAAACAAGGGAATTCAATGAAAAACTCAAAGTAACAATAGGTATTATATTGAATTTTAAATGAAATTTAGGGTTGAGTTCTATTTTTGTAAGCAAAAGCAAAAACAGAAGGGGAACTATACACCTGAGCTTCTTCTGAGAGTTCCAGAGGAATTTTGGGTTCAAACTGGGCTGCCACAAGGCTAAGCTTTACAAGCACAATTAGAGCTTTAGATTTAAAACTAGGGAAAACTCCAAACTGGGGCTCCACTGCAAAATTTTAAATTTAATTGAAAACACCAAACTTTTAATCTAATTGGAAAATAGACAAGCAGGGGACTGAAGATTTGCTGTGTTAAATGGAGCAGGTTGAGAGGATGAAATCACATGGCTTTTGGACCTGGATCCAATTGGCTGGGGAAATTTTGCTGGACAGAGACCAGGGGGACTGGAAAGTTTCACCCTAATTTCCACAGTCCCATCTGATTGATTAGGAGAAGCCCAGGCATTTTACATCCACTTGAGTTTTTGAGCTTTGATGTGACAACACTTGATTGGTTGGTTCTGATAGTTTTAAAAGTGGGCAACA
>QTSX02006223.1:0-11532 GCA_014839935.2 Entomophthora muscae
GGGTTCACTCTGGTGAACCAGTCCATGCCTGCTACAATTTTGTAGTTTATGTTGTTCATGACAAGTCCTTTGATGGAATTTTGTATGCCTTGGAGGTCAATTCTGAAGGGAGTTGTTTTGCCTTCAAGTAGAACCTTTGATTTATCCGCCATTCTGGCGTATTTGAAGTTGGATTTGACAACTGGTATTTTGTACTTGGTTATAAAAGGTTTGCTAACCATAGTGTGTTGTTCACCAGAGTCAAATAAAATTTTATGTCTATGTGATTTGTAAGTGCATGGATAGACAAAAAGTTGTGAGCAATCTTTAATTTTTACGTTCATAAAAATGGAGGATTGCGGTACACGTGGAATGCAAGCAGCAAAGTTTGTGCCTTGGTACAGTTTCTTGTCAAGTTGGGGGAGACAGGGGCACTTAAGCCTGTTCCCCCTCCTATTTTCCCTGTTCCTCTGTTTTGAGACCTTTGAGGTCAGAGAATGTGGGGTCAGATTCATAGTGGGTTGCTATTTCAGCATTGTTAACTTTGGCGGTGTCCTCTTTCTTGGGACGGGAGCGGTTTGCGCTCTGACTACAATTGCCATTGTTACAATTGGAGTTGCTGTTGCTATGATTGGTGTTTTGGCGTTTATTGCCATTTTATTTTTCTCTGCCATTGTTTTTTGAGGAGAAATTGCTGTTGCATGCAGCATATTCCATATTTGCGCATTTTTCTGCGCGCTTGGCTTCTGCAATGAGCAAGGCCAAGAGGAGCAAGAGCAGCAGCCACAGGACAACGGTAAGTTTTGAAAGCAGGTTTACTAAACTTAAAGTGTATAACAAGTGAAGTGTAACTTGAAAGCAAAAGAACAAAGATTTTGAACTTAAAGTAAGTAATTATAGTGGTTTTAATACTAATTTTCAAGTTTGAACCAGATTCTCAAAAGCAACTAAGGTAAGTGTAAGCAAAAATACTAATGTTAACCATAGAGGCTTTGAAAAGGACGCTGGGAACCAGGGGAAGACCAGGAAGGTAAAAAATGATAAAGCAAATACTAACAAGGTCAGAAACAATAATGGGCCAAGAAAAAGGACCCAAAATTCAATAAACTTAGTTTGAAAGTATAAACTTTTAATGATTAAAGAATGAGCAAGCAGGGGACCTAAAGTCCCCTGTCTTGCTTTAAAGGTGGTATTCAAAATTCAGGGTCACCTGACCCAGGGGCGCGGGTTTGATTAGCTGCAAGAGAAATTTTGCCAGGCAGATCCAGCAAGCTGGAGGGGTTTACACCAATTTCTGACTTCAACTCTGATTGGCTGGGGTCAGATGAATGGGGCAGCTCACCATTCAATCCAGATGGATTGGCATTTAAAGAATTAAAAGTAGCACAACCTGAATGGTTCAACTTAATTAATTTCAAGTGTGGAAGGGCCTAAGCCAAAATGTAGTCCAAATTAATCAGAGATTACTCCCAAGTGGGAACCAAGTTCATCACACTGGTATTTACCACCTGGGAAGGGTATGCCAACACAAATCTCTCATCAATTGTATGGGCTAAATCCTCAAGGGAATTAAGGGGCTTGGTCGGCTTCTGAGCAGATTTCTTTGAGCGGTGCGGTAAGATTGAACTATCCAAGGCTAAAGGGGGGGAGTGACTTTACAGTATGCTCTATATATCTAGGCTTTAAAGATTATTTGATAAAGTGGACAGGCTTGTAAGGAGCACCTTGTGAACAGAAAACTGTGGGCAGATGAGGATGATGGGCTGGAAGAACTAGAGTTGACCCAACATATTACTAATATCAAATAAGGAAATAATTGGGAAATGAACAATTGGGCAGGCGGTTTGCCCAGGTTTGAGGATGGCAAAATGGCGCAAGTGCAGAAAGGTTGTTTATTGGATAGATCATTCATAAGGGTCTCAGGACCCTTATGTTCCAGAGTGGTATTTTGGGGGGCAGATTGCTGGGCAGCACCTTTCTTGGGGACAGGGTTTTGATTAGATACCAAGGAAGGCATCAGGCACATCAGGCCAATATTGGGGACCTCTTTGTCTCTATTTGGCAAGTGGTCAAGATGCTCAGTATGTGCCACTGCTAATACCTCTGCATGAGATTCTTTGCATCTAGAGCATCTGTGGGTTGAATCCTGGGAGATTCAATCCTAAAAAAACGCAGATAGGAAGGCCCCTGGTCCTCAGGGCTGGTAGCCCACAGTCTATTTTGGCCAGGTGTTAACTCCTGTTCCAAACCTTGCATTTTGAAAGGAGAGGAATTGACATTCCTGACATCATTACATTCTTCTTTCATAGGTTCTCTCTTTAGGTTCTTCTTGCCCGGATACTATTGAATGGTTTGTTTGGCGCTGGTTAGGTTGCTTAGGGATTTCTGAATGCTTTTTTCCTTGGGTAGCCTTTCCACTTGATGTAGTACTGGATGGTTTGGTAGTGGGTTTTCTCACTGTAGTTGTACTCAACTTCATAATCATTGGAGTGGTCCTTATGGATTGGCAGAGGTTTGAACTTGATCTTCTGGTGCGGAAGAGAGTTCCCATCTTTATTGAACAATGGGGAGCAATGGAATGCATTGTGGATTTCTCAAGTGAGAGGCAGTTCTAACTTGAAACCAACTTTTCCAACTAGCTTGGTGATCTTATGAGAACTGCTCCTCCTGTGAGCTAGTTTCCTGCAATGAATGTGTAAGGTATATTTTGGAAGTCTAGGTAGACCTTGTCTCCAACTTGCAGGGGTTTGTAAGTGGTTTGCTTCAGTCTACAAAGGCTTTATAGGTCTTTATTGCTTGGCTCAGGTTTTCTAGGCAGGTGGTCTGGGTGTTGTGGATCTGTTCAACCCAGGTGCGTGCAGAGGAGTTAGTATCTGTCTCACCAATCTTGGGGCCCCAGGCGGGGTCAAAGCCATAGTTGGCTTTAAGAGAGACATCCCAGTTGAGGCACGACCTTTGTTGTTGCAGGCAAACTGGGCCATAGGAATCATATTTGCCCAACTTTCTTGGTTGATTTTTGCATAACATCTTAGTTATTGTTCAAGTATTTGGTTAAATTGTTCAGTCTGACCGTCAGTATGTAAATAGTAAAATGTGGATATGCAACCCTTGATACCTAAGTCTTTCATCATTTGTACCTAGTAGTGAGACATAAATTGGGGGCCTCAGTTGATAATTATTTCTTCAGAAGTGTCATTTTGATTAAGAATTTTGTCAGAGGAAGTGTTGTGATGTTTTTTTAGCTGTGCAGTGGGGTATGATTGGTATGAAATAAGCCATCTTTGTGATTTTATCTATCATGAATAGTATATTATTGAAGTAGTTAACAGGGGCAGTTCTGCAATGTAGTTTATGAATAATGATCTTCATGAGCTAGCTGGTATATTCAAGGGACTTAACAGGCCTTCAGTCTTGTTTCTAATGGTTTTGATCCTTTCACAGGATCACATCCCTTCAGGTAAGCAGTTATGTCTTAGTCAATCTTAGGCCAAACAAAGTTTCTCTTTATACTTGTCAGGGATCTAGCCTGTGGGGGTTCCTGGGAACTTGCAGGCAGACGGCCTGCAGGCCTGGCAGGGAGGGCCCACCACAAGATTAGAGCTAACTTTACAATATAAGATAACAATTTGCCCAGGAGAGCCCAAGGTCTGCTGGCAGGTACCATAGAATCTATAAAGCCAGTAAGAGTGATGTACATCACTCCAAATATCTTGGTGGAAGTGGATTCATTGGTAGCAACAGATTCTTGGCGGTTGGGCTGTGGGGTGAGAGGCGGAGTCATTGGGACCAAATACATGGGCAGGTGGTTGTACTTGTTGCGGAATAGCAGGGGAGGTATAGTGATTTTGTGGCCTTCCCTGTAAATAGTCTTGGTCTCTCTAGTTCTTTCCTCAGGGTTGTAGATTAGGATTTCCTCTAGGGTGAACTCCAAATATGCAGGGTTGGGGGGTACTTGGTGAAGTTTACTGGACTTTAGGGAGCTCTTGGTGGACAATAAAGATCAGGCAGCTGGTCCGCGGTTTCTTAGGGTTGTTGGATGTGAGGTGCAGAACCACAGGAGGTAGACTGTAAATGAAATAGAGCTAATATCAAATATGTAATAACCTGGTTGAACCAAAGGTTCATGTCACTTTATTGCAAGAATGAAAATGGGCAACTTCCTGGCAGTCCAGGGTATAAGTATGCCCATCTGTCATGGGAAAACTTTTAAAAATTTCTCTGACCCAGGTGGTACCGTTTACCTGGGTTTTCTAGTCCTTGGTGGCATCCATCACAGGAGTTATTTAATTGGCTGGTTCAAACTGAGAATACTCAAGTTTCCTTATTGGGTCATGGGATTGGTCATCTCTGGGAGGCCTGCGTTCTATAGAAAGTTTCTTTGTTTCCCCTTTTGTGGTGGCCCAAGTTATTTTGGGGTCTATGGCTAGGCCTGCCTGCTGATTGGTTGAGTTAACAGGAACCTTCAGCATGGGGAGCGTTGATGTGGGTGATTTTGATTCATCAAGCCTTAGAGAATTTTCCAAAGTCAAATCCTGCTCTGGTTCAAACCCAAAAATCTGTGGGCAGCTGGTCCTGCGGGCTGGCGGTCCGCAGGGTGTCAGGGGTTGAATCCTGTAGTTGAGGCTTTCCAGTAAGCATGGTCAATAGGAGTTTGTCACTTGTGACAATACTTGTGAGTGCTTTAAGTCTTTCTGGGTGCTCTATTATCTTATAGTTATAATAATATCTGAGAATGTTAGTCCTGGTTGCTTATTCTGATACGTAGATTTGGTTGTAAAGCATCAGTGTAGCTCCTTTCAGGGAGTAGCCTTTTTTTAGTGTGCTCAATCTAGGGATTTGGAGAGGTTGTTGATCATGAATTTTGAGAACACATCAATTGTCTGTGACTTTAATACATCTGGTTTGCTGGCTTTGATCTTCATGTGGCTCAGGTGAATCCCAAGGCAGACTGGGTCTAGTAGAACGTGGGCGCTGTGATCTTGGGTTTTGGTGTGTGTTGGCATTAGGTTGGCTCTCCTGCTCAAGGCGTCTGGTACCACATTCACTTTTCCTGGCTTGTGATCTATGATCAAAGTGTAGTTGGCCAGTTCTAAGGCCCATCTTGCTTGTTGTTGGTTCAGCTGACGTGGTTTGAAGAAGTAAACTAAGTTCTTGTGGTCTGTGAGAACCTTCATGGGAAATTATGTGCCAAAAAAATAAATTCTCCTCTTTTTAGAGTCTTTGTGATAGCAGGCATCTTCTTATTGTGAATTAGATAGCTTTATTCTACAGGGAACATATTTTTGAATAATATTCTACAGGATGTAGCATATCATCCCCTCCTTCCTGAAGAAGGACCCCACCCACCGCAAAGTTGGACATGTTGGTTTCCAGTACAAATGGCTTGGATGGGTTGGGCATGGCCAGGACGGGGGCAGAGGTTAAAGCAAGCTTCAAGACCTCAAAGGCAGAAGTACATTTATCAGTCCAGACAAACTGGATCTTGTTAGAGCATAGGCGGGTCAGGGGCAAGGTAATCAGAGTAAAATTTTGGATGAAATCCTTGCAATAATTTTCCAGGCCCAAAAAACTTCTCACATCTTTCCTGTATTTGGGCACCAGACAAGATGTTATTGCTTTTACTTTTTCCTGTGCCATAAAAAACCCACTGTTCTTTACCAAGTATACCAGGAACTTGACTTCAGACTTAAAGAATTCATATTTCTTAAGCTTAGCATGTAAGTTTTCTTGGGAGAGTTTTTTCAGTATAAGGTCCAGGTGGCACAGGTGTTCCTTGTGAGTCTTGCTGTAGATGAGAATGTCGTCCAAATATGCAACACAAAAACAGTCAAGGCATTCCCCTAGGACAGTATTGATCATCCTTTGGAAAATGCAGGGGATTTTGCAGAGACCAAATGGCATTAATAGGTACTTGTATAACCCATATCTGGTTTTGAAGGCTATCTTGTATTTGTCTCTGTCCTTGATTCAGATCTGGTTGAAAGCATCACAAAGGTCAATTTTTTAGTACACCTGGGATCTGGCCAGTACATCACAGAGGTCATCAGTGTTAGGGATGGGGTAACAGTTCTTCACTGTAATGTCATTCAGTTTCTGGTGGTTTACAAATGGACTCATTCTGCCATCCTTCTTCCCTACAAATAGCATGGGTGACAAGCAGGGGCCTTAGACACTTGAATAAAGCTCTTCTTTGACATATCTTTTAGATATGCTTTCAAGGCCACTTAATTGCGGTAGTTGCAGCTATAAATAGGTCCATTATGAGGTTGGGTTCTGGAAACAGGTCTTATGTGTGGTCATAAATAGAATGACTGGATAGTTTGACGGATTTTTCTTTGCTGAAAATGTGGTCTCATTTTTTAGCAGTGTGGGTATTATCCTCACGCTAGGCTTCATTATTATGGTTAGAAGTCTGTTTATGATTGCTTGGTTGTGGCTTATTGTAATACCCAGACATTGTTGGTACTACTTGCAAGAAGTATGGTTAGAGGGAGGCAAATTAGAATTCTGTCAGGGCAGTGATAATATGATAGATAGTCATTAACCATTGAAATACCTTGGTGTGGACGTTATACCTGCCAAAGCTTTCCACGAAGTATATCAATACATAGTAGATGGAGGTGTAAACTGGGATGGAAAAGGTGGAGTGAGGTGAAACAAGAGGAGGCCAAGAACCAGCGTGCAAAGATTTGGGGTGGCTGGGGTCTTTGTAGTATCTTTGGCACAACCCTTAAGGTGAGGGGCCAAAGATTCCAGGTTACTGTTGATACCATCCAATCACAAGGCAAGCTGTAAGCACAGCTGTGAAGATGAGATGATTCATCTTCAATTGTTTGGAGATTGAGGGTTGAAAGGTTCAAACTAGTCTAAAGGTTTGCTTAAGGAGTAGATTCAAGATAGATTTATTGAGGAGGGTATTTCTCTCAATAATAGCACAAGCCATCATTGAGAGGGGATCCTTTATTTACAGTTGTCCCCACCTTGAAAAATTTTGCAAGTGGGAGTGAAAACATGGGATTGGGGAACCCAAGAATCTGAAGGGTGGATGTGGGAATTGAGCTCTAAGAATTTTGGCAAACTCTTGTTCTTCTGTTATCTGTGGTTGGTTTATAAATTCTTGAGGTGAGCCAATAACCTCTTGTTGACCTGGTGCTAGGTGAAGAAAAGGGACTAAGTTAATTTCAGAGTCTATTTTGGTCTTAGGAAGGCTGGCTTGGCTGGAGTTTGGCTCTGACCATGTGGCCTGGGCTTCAGATTCTCATTGGCTGGTGGTAGAATTATTCTTCAAATTTAAAACCTGTGCTTGCCCTTGTGCTGGAAGGCAGGAATTATTCACCAATTTTATCCCTGTTGCCAGGGACTTATTTGATTGGTCAAAGGTGGGTGTGCCCTTTGATTGGTTGAGAGGTGGAGACTGGGCCCTGGGTGGGTGGGTGGCTGGGACCCAGGGAGCAAGCAGGTGGGCAGAGGGCTGGCTGGGCAGTGGAGGGTGCTGGAGGGCGGCTGCCCAGATGATAAATTATTCCAGGGTTTACCAAGTCCTGTTTTGACCTCATTTTTATTTTTATTTTCCCCAATTAATGGGGGTAAATCCAAATCAAATTGTGAACCTTTTGGACTGGAATTCCCTATCTTTCCCCAACTTGGTATCTTAGCAGAAATTTGGTTGATGTCAGGAATATTCCTGACACTTATGCAGAAAAAACAGTGTCACATGATTTGGGATGTCACAATGTGACGGTTTTCTTGCAATAGTTCAGGATCAGGCTGTGTTTGTCAGACCAAGAGTTGCCCAGTATTAAGGGGTGAGGTAATCCTGGCAGGTATATCAGGGGCAACAGAAACATGTTATGTCCAATTTTCAAGGGAAGTTCTTTCTCATATTCTTAACCAGTGTCTTGAGAGCTATTTCTCATGATCACTTGTAAGCTGTGCTCAGAAGCCAATAAGCCTAATTCTTTTGCCATACTGGAGTCAATGAAGCTTTCATTAGCTCCTGTATCAATAAAAGCTCTACTTGGTGTTTGATTCCTAGTACACCTACTGTTAATTGGATAAATTTTTAAGATTGAGCAGAGGTCTTTATTTGTACAAAGGGTACAGATGAGCTACTCTTCTTGGGGAATACTCTGGTAAGATGTCCTACCTCATGGCAGTAAAAATGCAACCCATCTCATTAGTGGTGTTGCAAACCTTTTGGAGACATTCCTGGTTAGTTTGAGGTGGTTAATCTAGTGATGCAGGTTGGGAAAGAGCTGGGGCTTTCCTGATTCAAGCTTTGCCCCTTACACAGGTTTAAGAGTTCTTCTAGGATTAGTGTGGGCAGGTGATTCTTCAACAGGTCTATTAAGGTAGTGATCACTCTCTTTCTGAATATGATGAAGGCAATTTTGTATTCTAACTGGGTGAAGTTCTTCAGCTTTAAGAAGTTATTGATGTAATCTTGTATGTAGTGTTGTTCTTGCTTGATATCTAACATTTATGTTAGAATGAGCTTCTTCCAGGGTTAGCATGCCCATCTGGGGCATGTTCACCTTGATCATGGATTAGTTTACTATCATTTTTCACACTTGTAAAGTTGCAGGGCTCTGGGTTTTGGTACTAAGGGTGGTGCTTTTTGGTTTTTTTGATGTTTGGGCTCCTCATCCAATAAGAAATCTGGTTGGTAGTTGCCTTGTGAGTGTAATAAGTGATTGTCATAATAAAAGAAATAAAAGTATTCCCAAGATCTAAAAATATCTCAGTGCCCAGCTTATCATAGTTTTTTAGAATCATTGTAATGTCAGGATATCAAGTGCAAGGTGGGGCAGCAGCGGCCACAGGCAGCAGGACTGCCGGGCCAGTGAGTGATGCTCACCACAGTATTGGCTCCAACTTAATGATATAGGAAAAAAATATTCTTAGCAAGGACCAGGGGTCATCAGATGGGACCTGTAAATTTATGCCTCTCCCTTAGGCCTCCACTCCAAATATTGCCAAATGCTTGGGAATTCCTACCAAATTTTGTTTGAATATTTATCCAAAAAGTTACCAGAAAAGCCCTCAAACTAATATTTGTGAAATTATTCTGAAGATTCCCCCACCTAACCTACCCAAGAGACACCCCTGGTTAAATATCATGTTCAAGAACAGCTGGGAGCAGTGGTAATTGCATCCAAAGCAGGTTCCTCAATTTTAGCTGAGTTAGTTTCCCTTTTGGTTATGTCCATTCAAAACTTGCCAAGATTTTCCTGCCTCAAAAATGCACTCATATTCACCCATATCATTGGTCAATTAGTTTATGACATTTGGTCTTCCATCCCAATCCCATTCACCTCTCTTAAATGGATGCAAGAACTGTAAAAGATCTTGCTTCACCATCCTCTAATCTAATAAAGCTCAAAATTTGTTGGTAAATTTCACCATTTGGTTTTTTGTTGCTTTTGGTGTTCAGTTGATTTCTTTCCCCCCTTTGACCTCCCTGTAATTGTTGGTGATAACTGTTTGGCTATTGCTGAAACCATAGATCTGTTATGGTTGAGAGTATTGTTTTTAATTTATAATCCCTCCCCAATTCTCACAGGATCATAGAGTCCACCAAACCTGTTAGTGTAATATAAATTACACTAAAGAGTTGAGTAGATCTAGTCTCATTTTTAATCCCAGAATCTTGCGGGTAGATGGGGTGGGAAGATGGGAGGGGTTGTGAAAACTAAGTATGCAGGTAGGTAGTTGTACCTGTCCTTGAAGAGGTAGGGTTATACAGTATACCAGAAGCCTTCTCAACCAAAGGTCTCAGGTTGACGGGTTCTTGCCATAGGATCAGCAAGGAAGATGTTTTCTAAAGTAAACTTGGAGTAGGCAAGGCCCACAAGTTATTTGGTAGAATATACTGGGTCAAAGGGAGCACCAAGGAGACAGAATAATTTAGGTATGAGGCTCACAAGATCTACAGGTGTGGTGACAGAAGCAGTAGGGCCTGTGAATTTGGCTTGGAGGTGATAGAAAACAAGTATAATATAAGGTAAGATCTGGATAAACCAAAGGTTCATCACTGCTTTATTATTCAGAATGACAATAGAGTTGGGCTTTGACCTGGCAAGATATAAATACCACTTGACAGGCCTCATTATTAGATTGGGTTTCTGATAACTTGGACAGGTGGGCAGCAGGAACTTGGAAAAGGCAGAATAGCATCAGGAATGAGTGTTTTTATTGACTATTGCTGGAAAATAGACAACTAAATAATTTTGTTCATCAGCATGGTTTAAAGGGACAGGTGGGGCGCAAGACACACACCATTTTCTGGACTTCAGGGAATTTTTTGGGAGTACTTATTAGAATAGCATCAAATTTTTCTGTTCAAACCATTATTTTTATTTGCTGCCATTTTGGAATAACTTTTGGTGCCATTTATTGCTTTTTGCTTGAAATTTCTGGTGATATTGACAAGGATCTTTGCATTGATGGGTCTCATTCAAATCATTTTCAGATTGAGCCTAAAAAGACGCAGGCAGCCAGTCTCTTGACTCTCTGGGCTGGCAGGTTATGAGGTAGATTTCAGGGTTTGATTCCTGTTCTGGACCTTGCTTTATGATTCACAGCAAAAGGTCACTCATGACGTTTTAAGTCATCTCTATGACTCTTTGTATCAATATCTGGTCCCATTTTAATAAATTTCTTTTTCTTTTTCTTTTTTTTACTTTTAATAGTTTTATCTTTTCTTTAGTAATTATTTGTTATATATAGTGTATTTTTCAACTGGTATAGCTAAAAAGAGCTTATTTTGGATGTCTTTTCTTCAGAGCTTTGTCTGTCCTGGGTAATATTAATCAACCTTATTTTTATTATAGATTGGGATTTCTGAGGGCTCTTTAGTCTATGCATTGTAAGGGTTAATCAGTGAGCGGAAAGATTCAGTAAAAAACAATGATGGTGTCAGGAATTTATATTGACTTTGCTCTACCTTGGAAAATCTTGGAGGCCTGCCAAGTCATCAATTAAAGAAGCTTCTGATATATTACTGTCAAGCCTAATTGATCTAAGAGTTTTCAAGAAGTAGATTCAAGCCAATTGATGCAAGACCAACTAGGAGCAACCTAGGCCTTCAATTATGATCAAATCCTGATTGGACAGAGTTATTCCAAAATGCTCTAGCAAACCGCTGGTTTAGCAGCAAAATAGGTTTGATAATGAGGCACCTGGAAGATGATGAGATTCCCCAAGAGTGGCAAGGATTAGGATCAGTTTGCGCTGACAGCCCGCCAGTGTCACTGCAAATTACTGCTGTAAAAGTTTGCTAGGTAATCTGGTTAATAATGCGCTAAAAATATAGCCATTAATTGGCGCCGCCAATGGATAATGCATGGCTATGAAGTAAATAGTACCCAGTGCAGGGTACTATGATATAAAATCACATGACATTGCATGAATGCCTGACTCTGGGGGTTGATGATGGCAGTTTGGGGATGAAAAGACTGGCTGAGCAAGATTTAGAAGCGCCAGATGAAATTATCCTGGCAAGAGGGTGCAAGCTCTATAAAAGCCCTTCCATTGGACTAATGAAAGATAGAC
>QTSX02006224.1:0-11484 GCA_014839935.2 Entomophthora muscae
ATGTGGCTTGTCATGATGCTATATAATATTCTATATTCTATATTCATATTCAATAAAGTATCATTCTCTCTTCTTAATCTTCTCTTTATTTTGTTTATTATACTTCCCAGAAGTATAAACTCAACACTGTGAAAAATTAAACATTGTACTTTATTTGCATCCATCCATTGCAATGCTATTATTAAAGCTCAGGGTATTGCCACAGGAGCCGTCTCCTCTCTCTAAAGTTTGTCAACGGCTGGTGGATAAGCTCTTTGTCTACATGGAAAAGTCAGAATCTTGGCAAGTTATTCTCCTGCTATATTCCATGGTTGAAAAAAGATAAAATGATTTATATTAGGCCAAGTCAAACTTCATGTACAAGTCCCTTGCTCTGGGATTTTCTAATATGAGGCATAGGTTTATGTCTGGAGTAACACAAATGGCCCAGAGTTACCTACAGCCTATTTTCCTGAATGAGATTCCAACATACCAAGACTAAATTAACTTACTAATTGGTTACCTGCCCAGGGATTAATTTATTGCATGTGCTTAGGACTTGAGATTTTCTGATCGGTCTTTTATATTTTTAATTTGAAAATAAATGTGTTGTAATAGGTTTTGATTTCAGTTCCAACCAGAACTTGGTAGATTTTACCGTGGGTGGTACACGACAAGGATAGGTTACCCTTTAGAATGTAATATATCTTTGAGCAGGCATCATATAAGAACAAATTGAAGCAGTATGTCATGGTGGAGTCACTGCAAAATTCAGACAAATTCACAAAATGGGAAATGAAATACCAAATCATCAAAGAATTTTAAAATCAACAAAAATTGTAAAGTTTGAATTCATAGACATAATTCTCTAAGCATAGACAGATGGGCAATACAGCCAAAGAAAACTAGGGCAGAGCAGAATAATAAAATTGATTGAGAAATGATGACTGGATTTTTTAAATACATAATCTCACAAATTGGTTCTCAATTTATTCAATTTCAAAATCAGGGGATCCAAAATCAGTGTGGAGGCTCCAGAAACCGCAAAAATTGAAGCCAAAAACCACAAGGTACCGTAAAGGCACGTAAACAAGAGGAACTTCATCTTTAGGGGATAATTATCTGCGACTTTAAACTTTTTATCTATTTTACTGTTATAGTATTTATTGAACTACTAAAATAATCCTAAGGAATTGGAAGTCAATATGTAAGTTGGGATTTGGTGACAATGTGGCAGGCACTCAACTTGTGTCACCAAGCCTCCAGTAGTTACTGAATTTTTTTTGTAATGCTATAAATTAATTTGGTGCCAAGCATAAATCACCTGTTTTTCAAGGTTTCTGAGCATTTTTGATCATTTTCCAATTTAAGCAAGACCCACACATGCTTTGCCACAACCCACTTATTGTCAGCCAGAGCAGCTTAGATCATCACATACTTTCCATGGGTTTCCTTGGGGCTAGGTCTTGGGCACTTTCTTCCAGGAATAGGCAATTCTAGTTAGTGTTGTGTTTATAATTCTTGGAAGTATATGAAACAAGATAAATGGGGGAATTAAGAACAATGATACTTAATGAATATTAATAGAGGGGCTTATATAGTATCACAGCAAGCCACATGATTTCCATGTACATCATTTCAATCATGAGGCTTTTACAAGTAGTGTTCCACTTAGGACTCAAAATATTTGATCCCCTTAATAGATAGGCAATTAATAAGAGTGCCACTAACTTAGAGGATTAGTTGGGGAATTATTCAGGGAGTTACTTTCCTGAAAGGGAGGAACCAAAGATATTATGACACCCCCTGGGGCTCTGGAAAATGGAACATTAGGAATCTTCTTGAAAGTGTTGGGGGATTTAGGCTTGGTATTGATCCAGTTTTTCGTTGGAGACAGGTAGTTGGGAGTTAAGTTGTGCTGTTCTTTCTTTTGCACAGGCAGTCCTCTGATGAATACACTTGAGTTCGGTACAAGAGCCAATTCATATGACAAGATAGGTGTTATTTGATTTGACTTCCATGACAATTACTGGTCCTTGTAACCCTGGCTCTAATTTATGTGTGTTGTGATTGAAAACCCAAATATTTTCCCCAACTTGGAACATTCCTGCTATAGTGGAATTGCTTCTCTCTCAATAATTTCCTTTTCCTTGTCTTCTTGGTATTTTCTGGTGTGTTTTATGTCAGGATCATTGTTGGCTGTTACTTTCTTAGGGAGAGGAAATGTGGTCCTGGTTGAGTACTGACAATACTATATTTATGTCTGTAGACAAGTTCATACAGGATTTTTGTATGTTGCAATTGATTTGTTTTGGTACACCATTAGTGCTATTGAAAGCATGTCAGTCCAGGATTTTTGGATTGTTAGCAGATAAATTACTGAGGCCTCTACTAGCAAGCCATTTAGCTGTTTCTGCTCCTCCATTTTCTTGTAGGTAATAAGGGCTGACTATGGTGTGTTTTATTTCATTCTTAGCAAGATAGATATGGTATCAATGGCTTTAAGTTCAGTTCCTCCATCTGTAATTAGAGGCCAGGTTTCCCAAACTTGACTATGATTTATTTGCCAATAAATTATCTCACATCATTGCCTTTGTGTTCTTTTGTAGCTTGTAGTACAGGCCACCTAGTTGCATAGTCAATAGCTGTTATAATGTACTTTTTGCCTTTGTTATTGCTGGGCATTTATCCCATAATATCCAGTGACCACACTTTGAACAGTTGTGTGATTGACATTGGTATTACTGACTTGAGGGACGCCTTGTAGTGGGCATACTTTTCACAGACTTAACATTGATCTATTACTTCCTTGATGTTGTCCAGCATGCTGGGCCACTAGTATTGTGTCTTGAGATATTCATGCAAGTTCCTGCTACAAGTGTGTCCAAGATCTCTGTGGTATCAAATAATGATGACAATCTTTTGCGTTCACAGGACGTAGGGTACAGTATCAACATTTGGTAATATGTGGTGTAGAGTACCAAATACATTTTTTGAACAGGTGTTTGTTTTTGAGGACTTTCTCTTGGATTTCCATTGGTGTACCAGGTGGGAACCCCTCTTGGAGATTTTCAATGATTAACATGGCCAATTGGGGTCTCTATTAGTGTATAGTAGGTGTTTACGGTATAGCCTTGATAGATCATCTACAGTAGGCATCTCCTTTCCTGGTTTATACTCAATTATCATTGGACACCTTTTTATGAGGCTCATTCATTTAGCTTGTTGTCTAGATAGGTGTTGTTGCATTTTAAAAAATACCAATGACTTGTGGTCAGTTAATACTTTGAATATTTGTGCACCTTACAGATACATTGCCTTTTTAGGAGACAGTGGACAATAGCTAAAGAGTTTCTTGTCATGTATTTGATATCTTTTTTCACCATCAGACAGTTTTCTTTATTCATATGCTACAGGGAGGAAGTCCTTTTCTGCAGTTTGGATTAGGAGTACACCTCCAAAGGCAAAAACAGATACATTGGTTTCTAGCTTGTATACTCCTCACGGTTTGAGTATTGCAATTTAGGAGCAGTAACCATTTGTTCTTTTAGTTTTATGAAATTTTTCTCTTGATATTGTCCATATTGTCAGGAATTTTTATCAAGCAATGATGCCAACTTTGACAGAGCTCACAGATTAGAGTTTCAGCAACCAACCCCATAAATTGGCAGTATAAAAACTAATGATGCCAACTATGATGGAGCTTGCAGATATGAATTACAGCTTCCAAACAACATAAATTGGTAGTATAAAACATATGCATGTTGGATCAGCAGTAGTCTGCTGACCTGAACCATAAATCAGCCAATGGTAAGCGCTGCCGCGGTGCTTAATAATACATGATTTGCCGCTGCACCGCCTAACAATTAGAAAAGGTGCCAAAGCTCCAACTTACTTTATTGTTAGCACTGCTGCGCCGCCTAATAATTTAGTTAGGCGCTGCAGCGCCAAATTACTATTACGCCAAGCGCCAACTGAAAATAATTGTGGGCACCACAGCACCACCTTACTTTTACATTGAGCGCCAAGGCGCTGGGTTCAATTCCCCATAATCTTGAATTTCCTTATTAATCACATTAATAAGCATTAATCTTGGAGCATGCCAGGAAGGTAGGAAGTGATCCTGAAGTAACTAAATTGTTCCATGTCAGCAAGGATCACCTTATCTGGGTGAAGATGAAGATATTCTATTGGTTGACGTGCAATAAGCGCCAAACCTAGATTAATAATTACCCAAATAAGGGACATGTTAGAATATCCTAGAGAACATTGCTAGAAGACCAGGGATTAACCTTGCAGAAGTTATAAGAATGAATTTATCAATTACAGTAAAAATAATCTTGGATTCATCTTTGATTTATCTTTAATCTGGTTGACCTTTGTCCTAATCTTTAAGTGCTTCTGCGTGATCAGAAGCCATTCCTGGACAATAGTCATGTTTCCATTCAATCCTGGCTCTTCTGATACAATACTACTCATATCTATACATATGACTATATTCAAGCAAATGTCCTGTGCCCAATAATCTCAAATAATTGTGGCACTGTAATGAAAAAAGTGCGGCACATGAATTTTGTTGTTTTGCCAGTGATTGCGGACAGGGGCAGTTAGAGCTCCCCAATCAGAGATGAACCTCCTGACATACATGACCATTCCCAAGAACGTTCAAAGTTCACTCTTGTTACGTGGTGCTGTCATGTTGGTCATAGCTCTTATCTTCTCTGGATCTGGTTTGACCCCCTCTCTACTGGTAATGTGGCCTGGAAATTGTAGCTCTGTTAAGAATAAGTCACAGTTGGAAGGTTTAGCTATGAGCTGGTTATATTTAAGCGTATTGAGAACCACATGAATGTCTTTTCAGTATTGTTCCTTAGTGGGACTGTAGATGATTATTTTGTTGAGTTAAATTGTGGCCCTTTTTCTGATGTGGTCTTTGAACACTTTGTTCATAAAAATTACAAAGGTACTTGGGGCAGTTTTCATTCTAATGTTGAGGACACATTTTTTAAAGAGCTGTATTTAGTTTGAAATGCTGTTTTGGGGATGTCCTCTGGTTTAAAACATATTTGGCAGTATCCTGCTATTAAATCAATTTTCTTGAAGAACTGTGACCCCCTAGAGCATTGAAGAGGTCATTAATCAGGGGCAGGAGATACCTGTTCTTTATTGTGACCTTTTTTAGTGCTCTGTAATCTATAACAAGGTGTAGCCCTCCATTCTTCTTGACTACAAAGAAGACTGCTGCACCAAAAGGAAATTTTGATGATTGAATGAGGCCTTTCTCAAGGGCTTCATCTAGATAAGCTTTCAGTACATCATCTTCTTGTGATGTTAAGCAATAAATGGGGTGTGCTTCTAGTACACTTCCCTTAAGGTTAATTTTGTGTTGTATACCTCTGTCAGGTAGAAGACCTGGCAGTTTCTCCTGGAATACTGAAGGGGACTCTTGGACAAGTTGTTGATGTATTGGGTCCTGTTTGAGTGAGACTTCCACATTTTTGAAATGGATGATCTTTTATGTAAAGGTATTCCATTCAATCTTACTAGCGTTCTTTTATCTTCTGTTTGGGTAATTTTTATGAACATGTGGTATCCCATGTGGGTGTCAAGGTGGGTTCGATACACATGATGGTGTACTTCTTCTTGTTGTATGGTGAGGGGAGCGCCATCCCAATCAATGTGAGGGTTTATCCTTCTCATTCAATCTAAACTAAGTACTAAATTTTATTTAGGTATTGGGATGATGGGACCACCAAGGATAGTTTTTACATCCTATATTTTCCCGGAAAGGTTTTGCCTCCTTGGTGACTGGAGTGTTCATGTTGTCTGTCATGATAACTCTCTTAATTTTGCTTTGATTGTAGGTAGTTTCATGAGGTTGGAAAACTTTTTGTCAATAAGGGATTGGTCTGCTCTAGTATCAAATAGTGCTGTGCCTTGATATATGCAAAAGCAGAAAGGATAAGTGAGGAGTTTATTTTCAGTTTGGCTGGCAAACAGTATATGATTGCTGGTGGGTAATTGGATCATGGTAATTGAGTGCACGTCTTGATCCCTATACAAGTCTTGTAAATTGGGGGAGGGTGGCTCGCCTAAGCACTCCTCTGAGCTTTTCCCTCCTTGAGCTCATTGCCAGTGTTCATCTGATTCACCTGGGTTGTACAATTTCCGACTCAAGGGTGAGGGTTATTGACTCAATTGGGCTGTTTATTGGGTCAAGTACCCTTCTTGGCTTAATAGCTTTCTTTCTGCTTGTTGGTTGCATGCAGATTGCCATATTTCTGATCCACTTGTTTACCTTCCAAGAATAAATCCTGGATATTCTTGCAGCAGCTCATATCAAACTGAGATCCAATGTGTGTGAGGAGACTATTGTAGAAGTGCAGATGTGGTCCAGCCTCATCAAAGTTGATGGTATCGGGGGCCTGGTCATGTATGTCTTCATAGGCTGCAATGTACTCCTCAATAGTTCCTGTCATTTTGAAGGTTCTGAGTTCTGTCATGATCACAACATCAGAGTCCTTTATGGCAAAAATTCCAGGAAGGTGTTATTGAACATGCCCCAGTCTTTGCTGTGACCAGGGTGTTTATCAATCCATTTGCTCAAAAAGCAGGAGGCAGCCCCAGTAACTTGTACAGCAATTTCACTTGCCCAGAGTCTTTGTGGGTAGCCCACTTGTGTGAACTTTTTTTGGGTGATTTGAAAACAGAGATTAGCGTTTTCACGGTGTAGTCCTGATAATGTCCCAATTTCTGTTGAGCAAAGAGGTTGAAGTACAATGTTGGGTATTTCAGGTACATCCTGGATTGGAGGCGGGTTCAGGATTCATTGCATGCTGAGAAAGCTGTACTGTTTGGTAGGTACTAGGATAATGTTGAAGATAGTGAATCCCATGGGGACATCCTGACCTTCTTTGTATTGTCTCCAGCCAGTGGAGAGTGCCATCTGCTGGGCTCTTTTCTTTGGAGGAATTTTTTAAGTTGTGTAGGTGTAGATAACCTACTTGTCTGCCACTGTTGAGTATATACTTCTGAGAAGTAAAATAAATGAGATAAAGGGAAAAATTAAGAAGATGATGATACTTTATTGATATAAGTTTAGAGTATCATATGGTATCATGAGAAGCCACATGCTGTCCATGTACATCATGGTAGTCATGGGGCTTGTCCAAGTAGTGTTCTGCTTAAGGGTTGAAAGGTTTGATCCCTGTATTAGATGGGCACTTGATAAGAGTGCCACTGACCTAATGATTAGTTGAAGAATCACTTGCGGAATTACTTTCCCAAGAGGGAGTAAGCAAAGATGTTGTGACACTTTACTTTGATTTACATATAAAAATTGAAAGAGGGCTCTGTGAATAATATTAATGAAGTATTATCTAACCTTTAAACTTCTACCTTGTGCTTATGTACTGCTGTTTAGATATCCTCAAGCAATAGATGGGTTAAGAAGCCAAAGTGAAAATGAACTGCAATGTGAATACAGCTAATTTATGATGTGGTTGAGCTGATACTCCGAAGCAACCGAGCCCTCTTTATAAGCTTAGAAGGCTCAGACTTTTAAACTCTTTTAAACAATAGAATGCTTTAAATATGCTCAGCTGTAACTAGGGCTGCTTCGGCCAAGCCCCGGGAAGCCAAAGCCAGTTTCTGGCTCTGGGTCACGCCCATCAAAGATTTATTTTAAATTGTAAAAATATACTAGAATTCCGTCTTAGCTATAGCGGCCAATAGCCGGAAGCCAGCCAGGGCTGAGCCGAAGCATCCCTAGCTGCAACTAGGGGTACTTAGGTTGGTCTATTTCTACAGTAGAACTTGAAATGCCTATGAAGCTGCAAAGAAGCCATCAGTTTTAGTTCTGGATGGTGTACTTGATTTCTCAAACAATCCCTTTTCAGATAAATATAACTCTAAGCTGCAGAGTGAAAGCGTTTTGACTGGTATTTTGAAAGGTTTATCTTACTCTAAAAGTTTGCATGCGCCAATGATTTTTGGTGTGTATGTTTTAGCTTTAAATCTGAGACAAATGGGTGAGAGGCAAGTGCAATTAAACGGTATAAAAAGCATTTAATTTTGATGTTTTACAACCATTTAGATTGAGTTTTGATAGGATTTCAACCTGTGTACTTCTGACTAGAAGCTGATAGATATTTGAATTATTTTATATTTAAGCTAGGTATAAGTCACTGGATCACCCAATTTCTATTGTAAAATATCTGTGTTTTCCGAGTGCTCTCTTTTTACACCTTAATAGGGATGGAGTTTAGCGGCTTCTAATTTAAAGTTAATGAAGCTTGGGTGGAGTTTGGAACTATACTTTTCTTTGAATTAGCTAAAATGGGATTTTTGACCTGGAGAAATCAACTCTTCTAAGACGGCATGAGAATTTCACCTTTTTCTTCATGCTGAAATCTATATAGCCAAAATTAAATCGATAGAAAATGCCGAAATGGAATGGTCCAGCCAAGAGCTCACCGATTTTCTCGCGTCGACTATAAACGCTAAAGTAAAAACAATTTTGATTCGACGCTGTTAAGGTGAACAACAAAAATCTAAAATTGTTATAATTTATCAATAAAGCTTATTTCATCCAAATTGAATTTAAACAGCTGCTTGTGTCCACCGCAACAACACGTTTAAAAATATGTGGCTTAAATACAGCCACAAACAGCCGTTGTAGAGTACTTTCATGTCCATATTGGTTTAACCTTAGTTAACCCAGCTATCCCAATCAGTTCTTACTAACGATACAATAGAATAGTGGATTTGATTCCTAAATAGAATAAATGGACGGTTGGCAGATGATATCAGAATCTGTCTTTGGCGGTTAAAAGGAGGACCGATTCCTGCGTGTCACTTGGCCCCTCTAGTGTTTCAGTGCGTGAAATAGAAAAGTCAGTTTTTAATAGAAATTTATTACGCTGCGATGGCAAGCAAGCCTAGTGTTACGGCCGCATCGCCTCATACTTTTCGTGGAGCGAGTTCATATCTGCAAACCCGCTGTTTAAACCTAAGGAACATAGGAAACATTTAATAAGTCAAATTGTTAGACATGCTTATCACAAGTGGATATTCCAATGCCATCAAAAACATCTTCTCTTGAGAGGAACAAATATTGGTCGCCAGGTAATGAGTCACATTCCATGACATGATTGGTATTTCGAAGCTGTGCTTCAACAGTATAAAAAGATGCCTGGGGTTAAACCATCAACATGCAACTTCACTTTATCATTGCAATTCTATCTGCCACCGAGGTATCTTTGGGGTCGAGTCTTCCTATGGGGCGGCAGCTCGCCCGCCGCCAAGGGAGAGCTACAAACAGAGACAGAGGAGATGGAAACAGAAACACTAGGAATAGAAACGCTGGGAACAGAAACACCGGAAATAATAGAGGTTCCAGAAATGATGAACGCGAAAGCAGAAGCAGAGGAGTTAATCTCGCCGATGACATCTTGAATATCGTACAGAAGGGAATCAGTTTGGGCGAGCGTCGCTTCTAAAGCTGCTGAAGAATCTCCGCATAATTTCTGGTTTAATTGTTGAGAACTCAAGAAATAAATACTTGAGAATTTTCAATCTTTCTCTTCCGTGAATTTTGGATCCACTAGGGTCTATGAATGGTGCCTTGCTTACCCATTTTTTTAAGATTAGGCAGCCATCGGATGAAAGATTTACAAACATCCTGCTTTTTAGAAACCAAAACAATCTGCCAAAGTCAACTGGTAGGACAAATCGTCCCAAAAGCGACAGTTTGATTTAAGACATCACAATTCCTTTTTTAAAATACCTTTTTGGCTGAAATATTCCTAATAAAAATAGGATTAATATAGCTATTGTAGCATCTCTATTACTCCCTCTCGGGGAATAATTTCCCTACGAAATGACTTGGTCCTCTGAATAGAAGGTGGTTTCAAGACTAATTCCAGATATCCTACCTATATCAATTCCTTTTTTCTTAGATTTTCTCTACCAAAAACATATGATATATATGGATACCATGTGTCATGTTTTAGCTTTAAAAGCATTTCTGCCTTTCACAATAAAGATACCATTCTCATTTAGATCTTGCCCTTTCCACATTACAGTAGTTTTAACCTGTCGAGATAAACGAAATAGAAAATCAAGGTATTTAAATTAAATTTCAATAGATTTGTATCTACTTCGATCTCGTTTTTAGACTAAGTTCATTTCGTTTATCTCAACATGTTATAAAACTACTGTATATACTTCCCAGAATATATTCATAACAGTTTAAAAATAAAATCCATTTATCATGATAAGATTTGCCAATAATATTGAAAGGGACAGGATGATATTCTATTTATTACTGTATAGATTTTTCATCTACTAGAATAATCTTAATCCATGTTTTTTTTGGATATTTCATGTTGAGGTAGACTATTGATCTATATGGCAACATTCTAGTTATCAATATGGTGTGTAAGCAGAGAAATGACAGTGGCAGGTTGGAAGTTCAGAAGAGCCAATTAGAGAAGGGATACTTCAAGCCAGTTGGCAAGTCACCGGCAGAAATGGTATTGTAGATATGACTATCCAAAAAAATCAGTAAATAGTTAGCAGCAGCTCCTATTGGTCCTGGTGTACTAAAGCTAATTTTCCATTAACTAGCCGAGTGGCTTTTGGGGATTAACCCCAAAATTAACATTGGTATATATTTATGAGCTCTCATATTTTCTTTCTTCCTTTGTAAAAATATCATATCCATTGTGAATATTTGATCTAGCTATCCCTTGGGCTTAGAGTTATTCAAAATTGCTTAAAACGCTATATTTAGCGATTAAATTTCCTATAAATTAGTAAGGCCCTGTACACCTGCTCTTTTTTCCTTCCATCTTTAAAAAAAGAAACCTGGTTTTTATTTTTTTAAATATCTCAAATTTACCCCCTATCTGCTGCTCTTTTTATAAAGCCAAGGCAGATGTTTGTCCATAAAGATTAGCATGACACAACGCCTTCCTACTGTCAGGGTGATGTAGAAAGAGCTTGTTGTAGTCAATCAAATGGGAAATGTACACCTAAATTAGGATGACATTGCCAATGAGGAGGAGACTGTGCATGTTTACTCTAAAATGGTAGCCCTTGAAGAGTGAATAAGGAAAGGTGAAGCAGAAGATTATGTACAGATACAACAAGAGACCTTAATTTGACTCAGAGTCAAAGAATTGATAAGGAGCGCCTTTTGGGGAAGCTTTGAATATGGAATTAAGAAGAGAAGAAGTATATTTTATTGGATAATACTTTAGACTTATATAGCTTTAGCTGTGGCAGAGATTTTAGTTAGATCAAACCTAGGGGCTGGTCATGTGCAGGATGGGTTTAAGTCGCTGGATACCTGGACAGTCATGTGATATTGGTTTGTTGCCATTTTTGGTATGGCAAATGGTATATTGGAAAGGCACCAAATTGGGTGATGACTGGATGTTAAGTGGGATGGCGGTAGCCAGAATACTTGTATATCCAGATCCTTGACAGAATCAGCTGCAT
>QTSX02006225.1:0-11418 GCA_014839935.2 Entomophthora muscae
CCAAGACTGCATCCCTGACATTTTGCCCTAAATGTAAAGCTCAAACCAAAGGAAGGATTTGGAGGGGTTAGCTACGCCTTACTGTAAAGCCAGGAGGGGCAGGATAAGAATAACTGGTCCGTATTTATATTGGCTGAAATCCAGGCTGGCCCAGCTGGCCACATTATTTCTGCACCAAAGCAGGGGGTCTAACCTTATGTGGTTTTTATAAGAGAGCCTTGCAATGTAGCACTGGTTACTGAAGGGCTCTGGGCTCAAGACATTGGTCTGGAGTAAGGCAGCAATTTCCGCACTCACATCCCTCAACCAGCAGAGTCAAGTGTGGCCTGGGCCACAACCCAGGACTAGGCAGCCAGCGGGGCTGCTAGTTGGTGGAGGTGACTGTTCACTTAATCAAAGCTACTCTAATTCAGTAGTTGTGTGGGCCTTTTATCTTGGAGTGTTTGGCCTGGCAGCCTAATTTATAGTGAACTGTTCTAGATGTGTAATACCCTAAAATGGTGAGTACCACTTGGAGTATGTATGGTAGCAAATTGGATAACTGGAAATCTGTCAAGGCGGTGATTATGGGATACACCATCATCAGCCAATGGAATACCTTGGTGTGTGTTGAAACCGCAGGCTTGACCTACCAGCAAGGTTCCAACCAAGCAGGTTTGTGACCCGCAATCTGATTATCCGGTCACCCAAAGCCAAACTAGGAAGTCAACTCAAATTAACAAATCCAACAACATGAACAGATGATGATCCTTCACAGTGGATACCTCAATTTAGCGCTTGAATCATTATCAGGATTAAGCCACCCCCTTCTTCCATTCAGCTGTGTGATCACCAATCTTGTTCCTACTATCCTTGATTCACATGAACTATATAATCATTATCTCTCAATAAAGATTATTATCTAGCTTCTAAATATTTTTCCCCGTATAACTCTGCTAAAACAGCAAAGTTACAACACGTGTATGTTGAAGTGTCTGAAGCTCCCGGCAAAGTAGGTGAGGATGTAGTAAGCAGACATATACATGGCTATGGGGAGTGTCAAATGAGGGGGTACCAGAGGCGGCCAAGGTCCAGTGTGTGAAGAGTTAAATTGGCCAGGGTTGTGGTATGGGTCATAACCTAGTCCTTCTGTGGAGGGGCCAAAGAACTCTGAACTCTGTTGATAGCCTCCAATACCAAGGCAAGCTGTGAGTACAGCTGTGAAGATGAGGTGATTCATCTTCACTGGGTTGGAGGGTTGGCAGGGGCTTGATCTGTAAGTTTAACTGTAGTTGAAGTTGGAAATTTCACTTTATTGAGGGTATTAGTCTCAATAATAGCACAAGCTACTACTGAGAGGAGATCCTTTATTTATAGTGGGCCCCCACTTGTAAAGTTTTGCAAGTGGGAGTAAAAACATGGGACTGGAGTCCCCAAAAGTTTGGTCACGGGAATTGGGAATTGGTGTTTGAAGGGATGGCCAAACCCTTGTTCCTGGGCAATCTGTTGGGGTTTTAGACAGTTCTGCTTGGGACCAATAATTTCCTCTGGATGGGTGGTCAGGTGGTGATGACAACTCTTGGGTTCAAACACTTCTATTTTTGGTTTGGGGATGCTAGTTTGGTTGGAGTCTAGACCTAACTGATTGTTGCCAGCCACCTGGTTCCATTGGCTGTAGGTCTTGTTATTTTTATCTTCTGAAGTTATTTTTGGCTTTTCATTGATATTTTTAGAATTTGACCTGGCTTGTGAAACATGAATTTGCCCTTCTTCTTGGGCCCAAGAATTATTTTTGAAATTTTCCCTTGTTTCAAGGGACTTTTTTGATTGGCTGGGTGTCATGGTGGGTTTTGGTTGGCTGGGGAGTGGGCCCTGGGACCCAGGTGGGCAACTGGCAACTGGCAGTTGGCTGGGGCCCAGGGAGCGGGCGAGTGGCCTGGGGGCAAGCGGCGGGTCCGCTGGGGGAGGGGTGGGCAAGCGGGTGGCCAGCAGGGCCTGAGTTGGCAGCTGGGTGGCAGGCGGGCGTCTGCGCGGTGGCGGCAGGCGCCTGCCTGGATGTTAAATTATTCTGGTTTCCATAAAAATCCAGATTTCCCAAATTTTGATTTTTCTTTTCCCCTGATAGTGAGGGAAATTCCCTATCAAATTTTGCCCCTCCTCTTGGGAATTTCTCTACTTGTTTCCAACATTTTTCCTCAGTAGAAATCTGGTTTATGTCAGGAATATTCCTGACAAGATGTAATCCAGGTGACGGCCCATATGACAGCCTACTGTTCTAGGATATAATTAAAGTTTAGAATAGTGATTATTATTCAATGTATATTTGGGTGCCTTTTGAGGTGAACCAATCAATTGCACAATATCTGCATTTACCACCCATCAATTAGGGATAAGGGCTTTACTAATGCCAGGAAGTGGTTTGGTCATTGATTCATCAATCCTGCGGCTCAAGTTTTTTGTTGACCCCATGCTTAGGCTGCATATCTACACTTCTGCAATTATTGGTTGTATCAGGTAATCAGTAACTACAAAAAATACCAAAATTAATCAAAGGGCTCCTAACTTAGGGTAGAGAAAGGCCAAAGCTTAACATTGAACTGAGAATAGCATTGGTCATAAGGTATGACTTACTTATAAAGGAAGCTTGTCAAGATCCTTGACCCTGAGAAGACTGTGTTGGCTGTTAATCTTTATTGCTTTTGTGTCTTTAGCTTTAACTTGGTTGAAAGGGCAGAAATCTGCCAGTGAACTTTGCCTGGAAAGTACCTTGGTTGAGAGTCCTCAAACCATCCAGATAAAGATTTATCTCAACCTAAATAAATTCAGCAGTTGAAGATACATATCTGGAAGATCTTATGTATGTTATAGCCGCTAGTTACAAAGAAGGGGCCTCACTAGTACTGAAAAGATAGGTCTAGCATCTATCTTACACATTTTTATTGGGGAGACTAAGCATGCATGGGCTTGATTCTAACCCAAAAACTAAGTTTATAACAAGTCAAAAGGTATCCATCAAGGATCAATAAGGTATTTTATCCTAAAGCCATATTGTTTGCTTCTGAATAAACTACTTTCTCTAGCTGTGAACTAACAAAGTATGTGATACTCAAGAAGACACATAAGGAAGAGAAAATAACTGTGATGGCTCTTTAGGACCAACCTAATGAAATAGTCTTTGGCTTTACCACAAAGATCTACAAAGCTAAAGAAGTCAGCCGCTACCTAGATGGGTGAAACCAGAATTTCTGAGCAGATCAAGAATCAATACAGTACAAGTTAGCCCTTTTTTAGCAGTTGTAAACGCCCAGAGATTGTCACAGCCCATACCAGAGTCCAGATGGACTCCCGTAGGGGAGGCAGGCCAGGCCTGAAAGGCCATGTACACAATAGGCGCAATAAGGACCAGGTAGTTGACTGCAGTAGCTAGGGGGCACCAATTCTCAGTATGGGGAACAACCTGGTTGTCTAGCCCAAATACTGTGATATAGACAAACTCCAGCTTTCTGAAGTACTGGGCAGGAGGAACATTAGGCAGGGGGGATTGAGAGGAATCTTCTTTATGGTAAGTGGAATGGTCACTCTATGGTGGCCAGGAGGGAGATCCAGGTGATGAGGATGGAAGAACTCCAAGTCGAAGGCGTGAAGTGGCTTAATCAATGTGACAGGAGCAGAACCAGGAGGGAACAGATAGGCAAAGTTGTATTATGTAGTGGACTCGCAAATAGATACAAACAGAATAACTATATTGGTTCAAAAATAGTTAATTCCTGTAAGAAAATAATGGGTCCTGTGCATAAAGTTGTTTATTTTATGATTTCAACAGTGAGGAAGGCTTTCCCTCCTCACTACTTATACTTACTAGTGAATATTTAGCCTTTTGTGCCACCAGAGGGCTGATGGCATTATTTTCAGTGATACTTGAAATTTGGCCCAGAAATTGCGCACTTGAGCCTGGGGGTGGAAGGGCATTGGCTGGTATAACAGAAACCTTGATTTGGCTGCAGCATGCCAAGTTGCCACATCTATTATTATATCTCATGAAAAATTGAGCGCCTTATTGCACAATCAAACAATCACCTTCCCAATGTACTATTTCCTGATAGTAAATGGACTCAAATTTGTTATTAGATTCAATACCAGGGATTCACGTTTGTGGGCCTCTCAAATCCCAGGCCAGTCATGATTTGAAAGGGGGCTTTCTCTCTGGAAGGCAGTTGGTAATGTTTGCCATGCTGTGGGTTGCTTTGTCTCTAGGAAGGCTAGCTGATTGTCCAGAGCATTCTGGGCCCTGACAGAGATGAGCTTGAAAATTTACTCAGCCAGTCCAGACTCAATTTCAGGCTTTTCTCAGGCCACATTAATAATATTTAAATAGTATTATTAATAACATTTCCCTTTTTAAGGTAGAACATGGGTAGGATTTTCTTTAAATATAACATGACATATAAATATTTAAAAGGGTGGATATAGGATAATTCTTATAATTATTCTAAGTGGCACATCTAAAAGCAACCTTAAGAAGTCTAATATAAGGACAATCTACCTTTTGTGCATATCATTATACTTAATCTTAATAAAGCACTTTGTCACCCAAAAAGTATCAAAATGAGGATATTCTAATGCTATATTAAGAGATAGTTCTAATAGATTAGTTCTATAAGTAGCAATATATGCAGTGGCCTAGATGCCACTAATAAAATTGTCAAGGCTTTTGAGCTGTTCCTAGGATCATATGAAGTGTCTATTGATAAGAGTACACTTGAGATAAAATAAGTGTTTCTTTTATTAGTGTCAGGGTTTTGGAATGTTGAATAATTGACAGATTTAACCAATAATTGCAAGGTGCAGCTATGCGGCCTAATAATGGGTTCAACAAAGAACTGTGGGCAACCGGGCTGCAGGATCAATTTATCAATGACCAAATCATATCCTGGCATTAAAAAAATATGTTCCTAATTAATTGCTGGAACATGCAGATATTGTGCAATTAATTAGTCCATCTCTACAGGCATCCCAATATGCATCTCATAATAATTACTACTCTAAAAATTTTTATTTCCCAGAAAGGAGGACATTCATAGGAACCATCACCTGCATTACGTCTAGAAGAGTCCACCATGGATTGGGATGTCAGGCTAAACACTCTAAGATAAAAGGCCCTGAGACTATTGTATTAGAGTAGCTCTGATTAAGTGAAACAATCATTTCCATCAACTAGTTGCCAATAAGGCTAGCTAGCTCTGGAACGTGGCCCAGGTAGACAGCTACTCCACTCAGGTTGAGAGAGAGGTGTACATTGTCAGGAATAATGTTGAGCTTTGGAAGTAGTCAAGTACGCTTCCTTTCAAAATCTACCCCTCAAGGTTGAGACGCTGCTATTCTGCCCTAATGCTAATTCATTCTCTATCTTAGTGTTGTAAGCTAACCTTGGAAATAACGTGGGCAGCTGGGCTGACCTCAGTATTAGTCTATGAATAAAGGCTAGTATTTCATATATGTTCTTATTAAATTTTAAAATGAATTGTAGTATATATAATCACCAAATCCATTACTACCAATCAAAATATAATAGAAGAGCAAAACAATATACTCCTATCATACATTACAAATTACTATAGTAAAATATAGATCCATAAATATGAACTTTAATCCAGAATCAAGAAAAAATGTCCCATTGCTTGCAGGCTGAAGGCCCTGTCAGACTTGTTACTTCTTATGAACACAAAAATTCTTTCAGGCTGCAGGTTACACCAAATTTGCATATTATCCTTTATTTTTATAATGTTAAAATATTTAGGTGTCAGCTTGATGGATGATAAAATACCACAGTCTATGGATTTTTGACATGTAGCATAGCAAAACAGCAGAGCCCAGTGACCCTATTTTATCAAATTTTTATGAAAATATAGTGATATATATGCCAATCAGTGATTCATTATATTTTATTATTATCTCAATTGAAATAAAGTATTTTTGCAACTGAACCAATATCAATTCACTATTTAGATTGGGAAAGACAACAGTCCAAATAGAAAGGACAAGAATAAGAATAAGAGGTGTTTATTTTAAGAATAGTACAGTTGATATACTATATTTGGAAGCCACAAGTTGTCAGGGGGTGGCATAGTGGGAAGTTCCATGTAACGTTTTGGCTGAGAATAACTTGAGGGAGAGATCAGCATGTTGAATTGGTAGCACTTTTAATTAGGAGATAGGGCCTGTAATTTGACATTGCACTAATATTGATCCATACTGTTAGTCAAGTCATGGGGCAACTCTTTGAGCGCCCTGTGAGAAATGGGGAGCAGATTAATAAGAAATAAAACCAAGCTCTCAACCACAATACAATTGTGGTTTCAGCAACAACAAAAATGTTGTCACCAACAATTCCTGGAAGGCCAAAGGGGGAATTAATCAACTGAACACCAAAAGCAACAGAATAAACCAAATGGCCAAATTATACTAACAAATTTTGAACTTTATTAGATTATGGAACAATGAAGCAAGGTGTTTTTACAGCCCTTTCATTCATTTAAGGGATGTAATAGGATTGGGGGTGGTAGGTTGAATGCCACAAACCAATCAACTAATGATATGAGCAATTACAGATGCATTTCTTGAAGCAGGAAGATCTTGAAATTTTTTGAATGGACATAGTTAAAAGGAAAACTGAACCAAATAAAATCAGAAATATGCTTTGGGTGTAATTACCACTGCTCCTGGCTGCTCTTGCACATGATATTTAGCCAGAGGTGTCTCTTGGGTAGGTTAGGTGGGGGCATCTTCAGAATAATTCAAAAATTTTAAATTGAGGGCTTCTCTTGGGCTTTTTCAGTAACCTTTTGGATAAATATTCAAACTTAATTTTGTAGAAATTCCCAAGCATTTGGCAGGGATTGGAGTAGAGGCCTAAGGGGGAGGCGTAACTTCACACGCCCCCTGTGTATTGTAAGATACATTGGTGAACAAGGGTATAATCTTGGTTGTAACCATATGAGTTTTAATTTGACATTCTTTAGCTGAAGGGTTATATAGAGAAGAGAAATATCAGTGGGTACTCATAGAACCAACTGCTAAAGTAAATAATTTAGAATTAAAGTTGGTACAGCAGTTTTAAAAGCTATTGCAACAAGAAAAAACAACTCAGATGTAAAAAATTGAAATTAATCCAAATCTATTTTAAATTAATATAAATTTGTTTCTTTTTTAATCTTGTTTACATCTGAGTTATTTTTTCTTAAATCTGAGTTCATTTTGTTTAAATCCAAAATATTTTTGCTTGTTGCCATAGCTTTTAAAATTACTGTATTATTTTATAATGATAGCACTTGTGAACATTCATGTTAGTTGAAAATTTGAAAAAAGTAGTCTTGAGCTTTTTTATAATGCTGTGAATAGCTCTATACTCTGTTAAATCTATGTGAATTGTTTTCAAATTCAAGAACAAGTTATGAAAATAGATGGTCACTCTAAAATCAAGAAGAAGATAGAGCTGTACACTGGAGCTTTAAACCAACAAATATTTTAAGATGGGGTACAAATGCCAAATAAAAATGCAGAAGAAGGCTTCAAAAGAAAATATGGATGTGTCACAGAAAAGAATTTTTTGGTAAAGAGGATACAAATCCTGATGGTGATTAGTGTAGGTTCTACACAATCACACTAATGCTATGTCAGCAACAGCGCTTGGAGTGAAGTTTAAGCTCTCAAGTAGCTCTTCATATAACTAGAAGGCAAAATTCTATTGTTCAGTAGGTAAAAGTATTTATAAACAAAGTTTACATAGAGGTAGTGGAGGGCTATAGCTCCTCTGGGCAGATAGGCTTGTTGATGATTAGATACAAGAAATATATTTTTCCAGTATTATGGAGCTTTAGTAACAGCATTGTGAGAAATAAAAGCTAAAAAAATATTATAGCTCTAATCCTGGGGGATGAACAACCAGGACATAATCTAGTGTAGGGCTGAAATATCTACTATTAGAAGTATCCACAGCAAGGATGTTGTAGGAGGAGGAATTAGGCATTGAGCACCACAAAGACCAATACTGTCAGTAATAATGAGACACAGTTTTTGGGGCAGAAAGCAGATAAGATCTCTTATCAAATGAGAGTGGTATGCTACCACAGTTTTTCAAGTTGATCAAAACAGTATCCAGAAGACTTATTATGAGCCTCAACTACAGTGGGTGAGAAGAGATTATTAGAAGCCAGGCCTTTGAAGAGGCACTTATCAAACACCATCAAAGTGTGAGCTCTGAAAAAATATCATCAAAAGCAGTAAGCATAAGTTAGGGATTGATCCTGTAAATTCACTGCCCCCTTTGGCCTTGGATAGGATTGTCTTTCCTTGTTGCACAAAAAAGACCACTAAAAGTCCAGAAATACCACTTAATTCACTCAAAGATTTAGCCCACACTGTGAATCAAAGATTTGTGTTGGCATACCCATCAGAACCCCCGGCTTTGGTTGTCCTGGCCTGGGAAGAAACACTGGTTAATTTGGACTATTTGTTAGCATGGTATTGTCCTCTTTTAAAAACAATCAGGAACACCCAATCAAATGGGGCTACATCTATGACCAGAAAGTTAAATGAACCTGAACTAGTTGAGGTGTCTTCCAGCCAATCAGGTGGATCCGCGGAAATTATCCTGAAACTCTCCAGCACCCCTGGCTCTGGCCAGAAAATTTTATCACCCAGCCAACCAGATGCTAGGAAAATTAGTCATGTGACCACCCCCCAGCAACTCATTCCCGTTTAACAATGTCAGGGGATTTTGGGTCCCCTGCTTGTCAATTCTCAAATTTATTAAATTTTTGGTTGTTGCACTTATTTTTGATCACTTTGTTTGGACTGAAACTAAGTTTTGAGTCCTTATCATCTAAAAGATTAAAGTGTTAGCCATTTACTTTAACCTTACCTTGACCCGCTTCAAACCTGGCACCTCTTCAGACATCATTGGAAAAGGTGTTGGCGTATAGGCGTCACTTCTCTTTGCTCTTGCTCTTAAAACCCGCTCTTGAACTTAAAATTTTAACTAATTTTCAATATAATTCCTACTGTTATCTTGAATTTTCTTTAATTTACTTATTTTTGAACCCGCTTTTGTTTTGCCTGTCTCAAGACACCCAAGTTCACAACCAAGCTTCCCAAACCACATCTGTTGCTCCTCTTTGGCTTTCTTCTTGTGGGTGCCCTTGTTGGTCACTGTTTTATTGCTTAAAATTTTAAAAATCCCATCAATCTCCCTCAAATTTTGCAGAGATTATTATTATGATACTCCAAGTCCTAAAATTTGTTGTGTTTTCTTTGGCCTTATTTGTGTTGCTTCTATGGTTGACTTTGCCAGACTTGTGGTTTAAAATCACCTCTTCCGCTTGGCTCATGGGCAAGGACCCCTCCAGTCTCTTAAATCTCCCAAATGATCTTCTGTTCTCTGGGAAGGCTGTGGTGAAGATCTTGACTTGTGACAACCTGAATTTTGATGATGTTAACCATGCCTCCTTTTCTCCTGCGGGTGAGGAGGTGCCAATGCCCTTCTTTCCTGATCTGGGGAAGAGGGATTTGGTGCCCTTGTGCGCTCCTGTGTTGTCTCCTCCCACCCCCACTTGTACGCCCTGGTTGCTCACCAGTCTGGTGCTGATGGGACTGAATGTATATTTCCCTCAGCTATCCCCCGTGTCCTCTCTGTGGTCCCCTCTCCAAGCGGCTGTCCCAGTTCTCCACTGGGCGGCATCCTGGTGGTTTGTCTCACCAGGATGGGAGCCAAACTTAGTTAGTTTAGCCCCCTCTCTCACAGATACCATTGGTTTAATCCAGGAAGCTATTTTACTCCCATAATTTGGGGGATAGCATACCACAAGAGCATTATTACTGCTGCTAGGGAGAAGAAGAGGGGTTTTAACAGATAAATCAACATGTTTAGAGTCCCTAGAAGATTTTGAGGTTAAACATGTAATTCTGAGGCCTGTGACACTAAAACTTAGACTTCAGATGTTTTAAACATGAGATTTTGGACTAAAGAAGTCCAGAAAACAATTCAAGACCCTTTACTGATCCCAGTGATGAATTTAAATGAAAATTTTAACCTGTAGCTGTTTAAAATACTGTGAAAACAAGTTCTGAACTCAAATTTAATTTAAAAGGGGAGCATCAGAAATGGAATTGCTATTCAAGAACAAGATTCAAGTGAAATCCTGGTTGGCAAATAATTTTTCCCGGGGCCACAGGTTTAAGGCCTTTCCTAAAATGGTGAAAGATTATAAAATAAGCTATCTCAGGTGTTGGGATTTAAGTTTAAAAATAAAGAAAGCTAGGTACTTTCTGCAAAAAGGCATTTAATAATCCATCCAAAAATTTATAGTTTATGATAAAAAATGTCATACAATTGACTAAGCCTAAAAGATTATGTATAATAAAGAATTAAACAAAGATTTTTAGTGACTAGTTGTGAGAGAGGGGAGCTAAAGTTACAAAGTCTGGCTCCCATCCCAGTAGAACCATTATTCAGGATGCCATCAAGTAGAAGACTGGAATGTTTTCTCTGAGGAGCCTTCAAGGGGAGGCAGTGTGAGACAGGAATGGAAAGTAGGCATTAAAGCCCATGGTCAAAGCACCAACCAGCAGCTAAGGAGATCTGTCCTGGGTGGGGTGGGAGTTAATGTTCTTAAGGAGGGATTGTAAAAGGGAAAAGTTAGTGTGATTCTTAGGGAATAATAGACTAGCATCTGCCTGTGTTTTGGAAGGAGATAACTCTACATCTATCTCCTGAAGAGTGAGAAAATATTCAGAATACATTCCCAGTCATTTGGATCTCATAAGAAATCTCAGAATTGGGGATCATGAATGATATATTGAAGGGGGTTCAAGAGAAGCCCAGGGTTGGTAACAAAATTCTGTGCCACTAGAGAGAGTCTTCCCCATAAATCCAGGATAGAATCTGTGGAGTTCCTGTCCACCAGTTCCCAAAGTGTGCCCTGGATTGTAGCTGGGGACCGTCTGGAAGAGATTGTCATTCTCTAGTAAGGGAAATGTATCTCAGAAATATGTATAGGGGTTGAAATGGGCTTTTATTCACTCTCAGAAAGAATATCCCCTTAGAAACCTTCTAGTATATAGCCCGGGGGTCAAGGAAACAATATGGATTTGTCAATACCTGGAGTCCTCTGACAATATCTTGGAATCCTTGTACTTGGTCTTGGACTCCTTTACCTTAGTCTTGGACTCCTGCTCCTTAAACTTGGACTCCAGCGCCACGCTTAGGATCCAGCTTCTTATTCTTGGGCTCCTGCTCCGTTATCTTGGGCTTCAGCTCTCTGTATATCTTTGGTGGCCTTGGTATTCCACTTGTATCAGTCCAATCAAGCTCCTGCTGGTGATTAAAAGGCTTCCAAAAACCTCTTGGCAAAAACTCAAAAGGTGTCACAAGTGATAAACTCC
>QTSX02006226.1:0-11349 GCA_014839935.2 Entomophthora muscae
CGCTTGGCAGGTTGGCAAGTATAGTAGTAGGTCCTTCCTCACTCTCCTTTAGCCAGACTACATCTCCTTTGTAGGCATGGGCTTCATTGGCACCAGTTTGGCGGCAGTCTGGCAACTATTCAGGGAATCCTCTGTAGTAGGCTGGCGGGTTGTGGAGTAATTTAATAATTTGAGCCTGGGACTTAACAAATCAGCGGGTCCTGGACCGTCCTGGAGGGATTGACCAGCCTTCAGGGAACTGGGGTTCAACTCCTGGGTTTTCAATACAAGTATTGAAATGTCATTCATGACAATAATATATACAATCCCAAGAAACTTGCTTGTGTGTTCAGTTGGTAGGTCAGGAGAGGAGGTGGGCATTGGCTTGGGGGTCACAGGGAGTTCCCTATCAAGTTGATAGATGGGCAAGAAGTTGAACTTGCCTTTAGACAGCTTGTGTTCTGATAGGATCCAGGGACCTTGACAGTTGTATCTAGTTGTGGATTTTATGTGGGCCAAGGGATATAGTTCAAGAATCTTTTCTGGGGTATAGACCTTATACTCAGGCTTTAATGGGTACTCTGTGAAATGAACGGGGCCAAAGGGAACACCTGGAGAACAGAAATCTGTGAGCAGAAGGGCAGGAGGGCCAGATGATCTTGTGCTGATTTGATAGATGGTAAAGAAAAAATAAAGCAGTAGCTGGATAAGCCAAAATAACATAACCTTTATTTCAAAATGACAATAAGGTTGAAGCCACAGGGTCTATAGGTCTATATAGCACCCTGCCTCTAACTTAGTATTTTCCAAGGGGGCTTCATCAAAATATTGGGAAATGTGGGGCCGGGTGGCCAGGAAGCCTGGGTACAGAAGCAGCAAAATGGCACCTTGACTGGGCGTTCTCTCATTGGTTGGAATCCCCAAATTGGTTACCTGATTCACTTGCTCTTGAGTTGTGGTCATGGGGCCAGGTCTGAAGCCTGTGTTTTACTCTGGTACTGAACTTGATTGGTTACCCATGAGGACTTCAAGTTCATGAAGTTTACAGAGGGACTTTTCTTGCCTCCCTTAGGCAAGTCAAGAAGTTTCTACTTAGGTGCCACTGCTCTCAAGTCTTTACTGGTATTCTTACTTTGGGACTTAGCTGGTTGCTTCATCTAGCAGGGGGCTCAATCTCAGAAAAACGCAGGTGGGAGGCCCCTCAGTCTGTGGGACTGGCAGCCTGCAAGCATTCAGGGTCAGGTTTTGAATCTCGTTCCCAGGCCTGGTTTTCTAAAGGTGGAGAATTGTTAATCCTGACACTTAATGATAAATTTTAAGCCAATCAAGAGTCAAGTGAGAAAGTGATTGTTGTGACATAAAGGGTCATTCAATAATTCTGTGATGTATGTGCGCTAATTAATCTGATTGACTGTTTTTTTGCCATTGCAAGTGTGGTGCTGGGTGCCACTCCCTAGTAGTGCCTTATTTGAAATGCCTTCTTATTTGGAAAAATATAAGGGAGCTACTGCCCTTTTTTGTTATTATTATCAGAAGGTGATTCTCCAAATTACATAGCGTTGTCTCTGATTATAGGCCAATTGACGCACCTGCGGCTAGCCGCAGATGCGTTGGAGAGCAACCCATCAGAATGGGTTTTCCTATGGCAATTAGTGACCAATCAGAGCATCTGCGGCTAGCTGCAGATGCATTGATTGGCAACCCGTCAAAAGAGGTTTACATATAACAATTAATGACCCATCATTTGTGCCCACTATGTAAATTGGTATAATGATCTTCTGCCCCTCTTTTGCCAAAGTAGAGACCCTGAAAGAGAGTAGTCTAAAACCTTATTCTACCCTCTATTCCCCAGAGACAGCCCTACTATGTGCTGCAACCACCTGACCTCAGATCACATGCCCAAATGTTCACTTCTTGCCCAATCCAATCCATTTCCTTCTGAATATTCCCCCAGTATGTTTCAGCCCTCCAAGAATAAGCTCATTGCCTGACAGTCTAGACCCTAGTCAGCATGACTCACCCTTTCTTTTCCCTCCTCCTCCCCAAGTATAAAAAAGACCCCCTAGGGTCCTCAATAAACAAGAAATTATACACATACACAACCATTGACTTACATATCTTAGATTACTTACAGAGCCCAAAATTAGAGGTTCTGTTGAGTAAGGAGAATATAGTCCTGTTGTGTATCCAGTTGCTCAGCTACTTCCCAACCATCCCTCCAGCCCTTGAGCACCACAGTGAGTCATTGCTGCTGTGGTGAGTTTTTTGTGGACCAGTGTTAACCCAGCATCTGATTGAGCAATAAGTCCACCAATAAATTTACACAGCAGCAATGGTACACAATGGCAAAACAACCAGCCAATTATATTAATTAGCGCACATGCATCAAAGAATTATTGAATGACCCTTTATATCACAACAATTACTTTCTCACTTGTCTCCTGATTGGCTTAAATTTTGTCATTAAGGTTTTGAATTCAGATCAGTAACAACTTTATCTAAACATAGTTAACATATAATTTTCTAATTAAAATTTAGTTGATCACCAAATTGTTTTTAATATTTTCACAAGGGGTATGTTTAAGTGCTAAAAAAAACCTGTGTTTTGGATCTAGATACATGACATATTAAACACATGATTTTATAGAAATAAGCTGAAGATAAAAAATAAAACCAACTATAAACAAAGAGAAAATAAACAATTGAAATTCAATATAAAGGTAATATAAATAGAAAATGTTTGGCAGAAAGGAGTTTATGTGAGAGGGGAAGAGTGATGCCTATTAGGCAGAATAGCACAGGAAGGAAGGCGTAGAGGCAGTGCTGGCCTGAAGGGTCTTGGATTGGGTGGGTGAGACTGGCAGGTGGGGGTGGTGGTGGCGGGGGTAGGGGTAGGAGGATTGCGCGTGATGGCTTCCATATAACACTTGTCATATTCCTTGTCTGTCATTGGCTGGATGGGCTGATAGGTGGCAGTGGCACATGGTGGGAGGTGCTTGTCTTTCTGTGATTGGTTACCCATGTTCACATGGAAAACCATTTGCGCAAACAAGTCAGCCACCAGTTGATGACCAAAGAGAGAATTGTGGTCAAGGACCCCAAGATAGAGGTCGTTGAAAGCCTGAGGGTGGCGCACCCGGAGTGTATCTCCAATATTAAAGAACACAACATCAGCCAGATGGATGTCAGCATGACCAGCTGGGTACACAGAGTCCTGGTGCCCGCGTTCCTGGATGGCCTGGATGGCAGTGGAGCTACCCTCCATCTGGTGACTCAAGAAACCCCGGTACTTGGAATTTAAGCCATCCCAGGAGTTGAGTAATCCATTGAGGATGTAGCTGTACTTGTAGCCATTAGTGAAATCAGGGTTTTTCCAATAATAGACAAACCCCTTTGCCAAAACAGCCAGAAACACACAAATGAACGTCCCCCTCTTGACCTTCTTCCTTCCATTCTTGGTGGCAGCTTTTCCTTGCTCACCAAAATTGTCAAAAGCTATTGTTAGCTTGTAATAGGCAATGAACATGATGTCATTGGATAAACTTGCCAGTTATCAGATGAGAGTGAACTCAATGGTAAAAATTTATGGGGAATCCTCACTGCCATCCCATTGATTGCCAGCAACATTGGTCAACACTCTGACTGAAGCCACTTTGCCATACATCCAGAGCTGCACCATGCGCTCAGACACCCAAATGACATGGTGTGCAAGTTGCTTCTGGACCTGGGTCAGGGGAAGCTTGGGGTCCCTGTGGGGTTCCTGTCCACCAGTCCCCAAAGTTTGTCCTGGGTCATAGCCAGGGACCAGCTAGAAGGGGATGACATTCTCTAGTAAGGGAAAATGTATCTCAGATATATGTATAGGGGTTGAACTGGGCTTTTATTCACTCTCAAAGGGAAGATTCCCTTAGAAATCTTCTGGTATATGGCCTGGTGGATCAGGGAAATAATATAGATTTGCCAATACTTGGAGTCCTCTAAAAATATCTTGAACTCCTTGTACTTGGTCTTAGACTCCTGTACCTTATACCTGGACTCCTGCTCCTTAAACTTGGACTCTGGCGCCGCGCTTAGGATCCAGCTCCTTATTCTTGGGCTCCTGCTCCATTATCTTGGGCTTCAGCTCTCTGTATAGCTCTAGTGGCCTTGGTATTTCACTTATATCAGTCCAATCAAGCTCCTGCTGGTGATCAAAAGGCTTCCAAAAACCTTTTGGCAGAAACTCAAAAGGCCTTGGAAAGAACCCGTCAAAGACCTGGAAAGACCCTGTAACTTTCCAGCCAGCCACCTTCTTATAGTGTCCTTTTCCCAACAGTTCCGCCTTCAAAATGGATTTCTTCAAAAGCTTAAACCATTGCCGCTCACTTTTTTCTATAATAACTTAAGCTTAAATACTTACTTCCTCAAAAGCTTAAAGTATTAATTCACTATTTCCTTGCTTATACTTTAAGATTTTAGCTTCCAACCAATCATATTCATCAGGAAGCCTGCCAGAACTCAACTAATGAATGAAGAGCACAAAACTAAACCATTTCTAAAGTTCCACCGCAATCCAACTAGGAAATCAATTTGCACTGCTCAAACCGCTCAAATCAACAACTCTTTGTGCACCAAAGCGTTAACAGGTCTATTGTTCTGGCAACATTCCACTCAATCAGCTCCAATAAAGCTAAAGTTCAAACACTGTAACTTATTTCTTTTTTCCTTTCTTTTTATTTATATGATAATTAATTCCATTTTTATATCATATCTTTTGGAAGCATTGATTAATTCTTTTACTGATTCTTTCTTATAAACATCTAAATTTCCAAGAGTCCCAAAACAAGCATCCTAGCTCCTGCATCAACTTATGCAAGTCCTTCTAAGCCATCTTTAAGTTTTTCAGCTAGTCCTGAACCATTATCTTCTGGTTCTTCAGCCATTTCTTCAACCACATCTTCTAGTTCATTAGCCTAGCCAGCAATCAGTCCATCTCAGTCATCAAACACCCAATTTCAGTCACCAAAGAGCTTAAACCAGTCCTTCAGCTACTCCTGCATCCTGATCTTTTGGTCCTTTGGCCATTCCTGCACCATGATCCTCTAGTCCTTTGGCCATTCCTTAACATGAACCAACTTGTTTCCAAACTTCAACATGAGCCAACAGTCCCTCAACTAGTCTTTAATGTGATCATAAAGTCCTTCTTACTAGTATTCACAGCTGATCTCACACTATAAACCACCTTGGTCCTAAATCTCAGTCCCCGTTACCAAAACCTGTAGACCCAGACATGAGTCTACATTGTTATTGGCGTTTGACTGGGACCTTGCAAGTGGCAATCCACTTAGGCCCTCCAATCATAGATCAATAAAGTCTATACCATTGTCTTTACTCACCCAGGTGATGAAGTATAAGCTTTTAGTTGCAAAGTAATCAGCTTTACTTTCCAGAGGCCTGATCACACCAAGTTCTGCAGCTGCTTCCTGAGCAACCGCCTTGTTGACACCCCTGAGCATATCTATGCCCTCCAATGCTCACTTTGGGATCTCCCCAAAGCTCCCATAGGGACATAAACAAGGATACCCTACCAGTCTGTTAGGTAGAGTGCTTGCTCACAGACCTCCTGTAAGCGTATCAGGGTACGTAGAGCCCTCAGAGCTCCTCCCCTCCCTGACAGCCTGTGTTATCTGCCAGGGTCTAAACAACATCCAACCTGAGTAGCACATGCTACTCACCAGGCTGGACCACTCCTCACCCCAAGCAGCTAAAGTTCCCTGCTGAGCTATCTTATTTCTCACCCCTAGCAGCCACAGTTCCCTGCTGGGTGAGGACCTCTAGCCCACAGCAGCCAATATCTCCTGCCAGGTGGGGACAACATTTGCCTCTAGGAGTCCTTTGTTACCTACTAGCCAGGCCTTACCTTCCCTAGTAGTCATTATTCCCTACTAGGCCTCTACCTGCAACAAACCACCAAACTTTCACTTGACCATCATTAGCACCACCTGCAAATCACCAAACATGACAAAGTCACAGTCCTGCTGTAGGAGATTGAGCATGATTGGATATGCATCATTGATCTGGGACTCTGGGGCCTTCTTGGGCTTTTTGGCTGTCTAATCAGGTTTTCTTTGTTCATCAGGTTGTTGAATTCCTGTATGATAGTAGCTCAGATAAACTTTAATTGGTTGGCAATCTGATCCCAGATCAGGCAACACTGGTTGAGTGCCACAATTTCCTGAAGAATTTGGGCAGTGATGATTTGACGCTTGGTGTGCTAGGCTGCAGGAGCTGAAGCCTGATTGGCTGAGGTGGGGACAGGTTGGTTGATGGCAGGAAATTGTTCTGAATAAGGGTTGCCATTCTTATTGGTTGGTTGGTTGGTTGGCACTTTGTGCAGTGGTGGGTGTGGAAGCAGGGGAAGAGCTAGACACTAAGTGACTATTGAACAAGTCAAAGCCATAGGGGTTGGGGGGTCAAGTACAGGTCAGCTTCCTTGTTACCTGAATCAAAGGCTTGGGTGTAAATGGGTGCCTCTATGTTCTGAGCCTCACCTCCATTAAAGCTGTCTTGGCTGCTGCTGGCTTGGTTGCTGATGCCATCAAAAATGTTGCTAGTGTTGAGTATATACTTCTGAGAAGTATAATAAACGAGATAAAGGGGAAAATTAAAAAAGAGAATGATACTTTATTGGATATGAATATATGGTATTATATAGTATCATGGCAAGCCACATACCGTCCAAGTACATCATGGAGGTCATAGGGTTTATCCAAGTGATTGTTTCTCTTAAGTCACAAGGTTTGTTTAAGTAGTGTTCCTCTTAGGACTCAAAATGTTTGATCCCTGTAATATATGGTTGTATGATAACAGTGCCACCGTCTTAATGATTAGCTGGGAAATCATTTGGGGAGTTACTCAGGGAATTAAATTCCTGAGAGGGAGTAATAAAAGATGTTGCAACACACTCTATTGCTTTTTTTCTTTTGTGACTTTTCTTTTTTTATACTTTTTTGTTTTTCACTTTTATTTATTTTTTCTCTTTTTTTACTTGGATCACTTTTCTCTCTTTTTTCCTCTTTTATTTGACTTTTCTCTTTCTTAACTTTTTTTCTCTTTTTTCCCTTTTTTCAATTGTTTCAATTTTGTCACTTTTTCACTTTTTTCAATTTTGTTTCACTTTTCTCTATTTTTCTTCATTTTCCCTTTTTCCCTTTTTCTTTTTTCATTTTTGCTTCCTTTTTCTCTCTTTTTTCACTTGGTTTGCTTATCTCTTTTTCCCTCTTTTTCTCTTTTTTCATTTTTGTTTCATTTTTCTCTCTTTTTTCACTTGGTTCACTTTTTTTTCTTTTCTCCTCTTTTTTTTTGCTTTTTCCCCTTTTTCAATCTTTCCCTATTTTTACTTTTTTCTCTTTTCACCTCTTTTTTTCACTTGATTCACTTTTTTCACTTTTTTGACTTTTTTCTTTTTTTCACTTGGTTCACTTTTCTCTTTTTTTTCTTTCTTCACTTTTTTCCATTTTTTCTCTTTTTCCCTCTTTTTTCACTTGGTTTACTTTTCTCTCTTTTTCCCCTCTTTTTTGCTTCCCCCCTTTCCCCTGTTTTTACTTTCCCCCTCTTTTTTCACTTGGTTCACTTTTCTCTCTTTTTCCCTCTTTTTTTTGCTTTTTCCCCTTTTTCAATTTTTCCCTATTTTTACTTTTTTCTCTTTTTCCCTCTTTTTTCACTTGGTTTACTTTTCTCTCTTTTTCCCCTTTTTCACTTTTTCCCTGTTTTTTTCTCTTTTTTCCTCTTTTTTCTTTCCCCCTTTTTGCTTTTCCCTGTTTTTACTTTTCTTTCACTTGGTTCACTTTTCTCTCTTTTTTTCCTCTTTTTTTTCTTTCCCCCCTTTTTTCTCTTTTTCCCACTTTTTTGTTTTTCCCCTTTTTCACTTTTTCTCTCTTTTTTTGCTTTTTCCCCTTTTTTGCTTTTTCCCTGTTTTTACTTTTTTTCTTTTTGTTTCTTTTTTTCTCTCTTTTTTTTTGCTTTCCCCCCCTTTTTTTCATCTTTTCCCTATTTTTACTTTTTTCCTAATTTCTTTACTTTTCTTTCCTTTTTACTTTTTTTCTTTTCTGCTTGGTTCACCTTTCTCTCTTTTTTCCTCTTTTTTTGACTTTTCTCTTTTCTTCACGCTTTTCCCACTTTTTTCTCTTTTTTTGACTTTTTTATCTTTTTTCACTTTACTCCATTTTTTATTTTTATCTCTTTTTATCCTTTTCCCTCTTTTAATTTTTCTCTTTTTTTTGTTATAAAAGTAACAAGTTCAAAACACCCTATGAATCAAACCTGCTTCCTGCCACCAGGCGGGGCCCGCACCTGCATCTGAATTTTCTATAAAAAGCAAATATTCTGGTGTGAGAATTAATTCAATTATGCCTGCTGCTGTGGGCTCATTCTGGGCCCTGGAAGCAATGTATAAGCCTTGAAGAGCTCAACTGAACCTAGGCAAGCTAATTTTTATGCCCAGTACCTTGAGTTTAAGTCTACTTCTATTAAATAATTTGGGGATTTTTTTGGAACCCTCTTTTCATTCAAGAAGATCTAGCTAATCAGAGCTTGTCAGGCCAACCCCAAATTGGCTATCAAATTGACTTTACTCTCATGATACCTGCAACCAGTTCTGTTACAGCCAATGAACAGACAGACATAGATAAGCTACTAGCAGGCCAAACAACTGTTCCTGAAAACATTAAAAATAAATACAAGCCTGCCAACCAGACAACAGAATTCAAGATGCCCAAACATGCCACAAAGATAGCCCAGGAAGAATACCAGGAGGCACTTACAGATAATAAGCCATATAATCCAAGAGCACATATGAGAATCAGTACTGTCATTTTTATCCAATAAAGCTTGTTATGACTCTTTGTTTCATCAATCTATTTTCCATAGATATTTTTAATACTCTTCCATCTGCATACACCCAAGCGTCAGTACCCACCCACTGGGATATATAGCCAGACTCCAGTTGAGAAAACCAAAGCCTTTGACTACTACCATCCACCCAGCGCACCATTTGGCCCTGTGCATTTCACTGAGTATCTCCCAAATCCTGAACACAAATCCTGGACCTTGGAAGACTTGCAGTGGTACACCCGCCCAAGCGCACCCCAGGAACCCTACCAAATTGTCTGTGACGGCAAAGCAATCACCATCTACCCTTTGATCTTCAACGGAAAGTACAACAATCCTGCTGCCTACCTGGTCCCCATGGAACCACCCCCAACACCCAAACCAACTACCTCAGCTCCACCCTCTTCAGATGTTACTGGACAGATCAGTCAATTCCCAATAGTGCTTTACCTGGCACTTACAGGACTGATTAGCTCTGCCTTGCCAGCAGCTGGACTATGGGCCGTAGCTGGGAAGGCTCTTTTTTACCTGATAAAGTTAGGTCTAATCCTCTGGTAGGCATGCTTGTACCTGCCTCTGCCCCTACATCATCTAGTGGTCAGCGCGGTACACTTAGTATCCTGACATTTTCTCTCTTTTTACCATTTTTCTTTCCTTTTCTCTCTTTTTTCACTTTTTTCACCTTTTTACTTTTTACTTTTCCCTCTCTTTTCTTACTTTGTTCCTATTTTTCCACTTTCTATCTTCTTTTTTGTCTTTTTACCTTTCTCTCTTTTTTTCACTTTTATCTATTTTCTCTCTTTTTACTTTTTACTTTCCCCCTTCTTTACTTACTTTGTTCCTATTTTTACTTTTTTACTTTTCCCCCTCTTTTTTACCTTTTCTCTTTTTTACTTTCCCCTCTTTTTATGTTTCTCTCATTTGCTTTTTTTATTCTTTTTATATCTCTTTTTGCTGTTTCTCTTTTTAATTTTTCTTTTACTTTGATTTTTTGGTTTTTTATTTTTCTCATAAGTACAACATTACTATGACAATCCACATTTTGAGCAGTTTTGCAGGCATGGGCTGATTTGGGTCAAACAGAGAATAGTTGTCTGAGAGTGATAGATGTTGGTTGTGTCAAGTATATACTTCTGGGAAGTATAATAAACAAGGTTATTGAGCAACTTGTGTTATTGCTGATATGTTCAAAGCTACAGATAGATGTTAGCCTTGCCAATGTACTCTACCTAATCCTATGCAAGATCACTACAGACTACAATAGAATAGAACTTTGAAGATAATTACGTTTATTGATACTGGAGTATGATCTAGCCAGCGGCTGCAATCTATCCAGGTGTAACTATGAACTTTTTTCCTCCTTTCAGGCGTCTGTGTCACTATATACTGCAATAACCCTAATTCTTGTCCTTTCAGACAGTTTTCAGTGGCTACCTTTGCAATAGGTCTAACTTTGCTGGCTGTGCTCATCCTGATTGGCTGACCTTGGCACGTGATATGCTATTGGCCTTAGCAGGCATCCATGGCACTTCAGCTACAGCCTACGCTCTTCTTGAGCTAGTCTACTGTCATTTATTGATTGGCTGTATCTTACACGCCTATTATTGCGCTGGGAAACTACACTGTATTTAGTTGATGCTTAGAAATTGTCCCTGTTCAGCCCTCCTACATTGGAAGGTAGAATTCCGGTATTCCATTTGTAGGGCTTAATCAGTGATCCTTTTCTGGCTGGCAAACCTTCTGCTTATTAATACAACAAGTCAATTCAGGGATTATACGCCGTATAATAGCAAACTCAATCCAATAGTGACTCGTGAATTATCTGCCGTGTAATGCTGACTCAAACCAATAAGGAACCCAATTATACGCTGTGTAAGCTGATCCAAACTCGGTATTTCTTAGCCATTTGTATATCTCTTGTTTGATATGATCAAACATGTCCATCAGGCTGTGTGGGCTGAGTTGATACAATGTCCAATAGAGTGAAATGAGCAATATACAATTGATGATCTATAGATTACACAGCGTGTAATCAACAATCATCACTGTATTGGCTACATTTATTTGGCGTATAATATACTAAATATCAATTATAATACAGCAAGCAATACACCACATAAAATCACTACACATTGGGGTGATGATCAGTGATAATATGGTGTATAATCATTACATCTAATCTAATAAAGTAACAATTATACAGCATATAACTGTTATAACCACTATAATATATTGGTGATTATACAAATATAAATACTTTACTAAATAATATTGATCCAGTGATAACACGGCGTGTAACTGATAAGATCTCAATAAAATCACGGCCTGATCATTTGTGGTCAATCAGCCTAATCTCATGAAAGTTAAATGGGAAAATTAAGAATAGATAGATACTTTATTGATAAGAGTTTAGAATATTATATATCATTAGAAGCCACATGTTGTCCATGTATGCCATGGCGGTCATGGGGCTTGTCCAAGTAGTGTTCTGCTTAGGACTCA
>QTSX02006227.1:0-11304 GCA_014839935.2 Entomophthora muscae
TATGCGACACTTGACTACTTGGTACTCGACAAAGTGTGGAGTACCAGGGAGTCGAACTTACCACAGTTGCCGGTTACATCATGCAAATTTACAATCAAAATTTAATTGTTTCACTATTCACATTCTGCTTAACAAAACTATGTAAAAATTTTACACCTATGTTGTACGATGTTGCGGGGAGCGAAAATATATAAAGTTGGTTTAAAACTTATCAAAACAGAAAGATAATGTTTGCTGCAATCAAATTAGGTACTTTAGGAGTCTTTGGGGCTTTTGGATATCGAATAATGGAAGCTCGATTGTGTTCATCACGACATCGACTGAACCCTAGATTGAACTTTAAAACGAACTTTAAATTTTCACTCGTTTAACTATAATACGATCATTTCAACATCGCATTTAGATAAAACCTTGTTTTGAGTCTTTTTCTAATCCCACCTCTCCCTCCCACGAAAGTACATTGTTTTTTAATTAAACAGGTCAAGCCAACATTTCGAAATCTTGTTTATCTCGTTGGCTTGTTAAACCTATATATTAAAGCTAGCGACGACGATAATTTCAGCCACTTTATCCTATACACTTTTTATTTTATAAAATAAGTACTTCTTATTATTACTCTTTTTAAAACAGCACCAGTTCTGGGTAAATTGTCATTTCGAACAAGTCTCTAAAGGCTCCTTGACACTTTACTGAGAATAGTTAAAAGTCATACGTGCTTTTCATTATCTCTTTTTGTTTTTTTTAGATGGTAAAGATCAAAATAACTTCGGGCTCTGCTATCAGCAAATTCCTCGTCTTGGGGTCTGAAGAGATGATAATCATCGAACTTCAAGGTTCAATAGAAACTGATGAAGGCTCGAGCCTAATTGGAGAGACTGTCGGGGAGATCACTTGGGATGGAGGTTCTTCACCTTCTCTATTAGTTGGAAACCATAAGCTATTCGGAAAATTAGTTGATATCAACCCTCCCCTTGCATTTCTTCAGAGAGCCGTCACCGGAAAATCAGCCTTGGATTCCTGCGATAATGAATCTGAATATAAAGTCAGGGCTGTTATCACCAAAAAAATGAAGTTTACAACCCGCCCCATAATCGTGTTGGATAATGAATAGACAGGTTTTAAAGTCATTTAAATTTGTTCGAAATATCTTAGAAAGGGTATGTTGCTAAATGCCAACTTATGTTCCTTTTATTTACTGAGCTTTTTTATACGCCCAGCTCTATATATAAATATTTACACTTTATGTTTTAAGAATTTCACAAAGATCCAGAGATTCTTATTATATCTTTAATTCGCCAGTAGCACCCAAGTGTTTACTTCACTTGACTATTACTTTCACGTATTTTATAATCTGCTAAAATTTTGCCTATCTACTGTGGTCGGAGCTTACTCTTTAATCTAACTATCTTCAACATACTGTGCTTTTCACAGCTGTTAAGATGGACGCATCAAAGTCAGATTAAAGCAAACTGAAGTCATACACAAAACGAAAAGAATTAATCAACAATTTATATTAATTAACAATAGAATCGGTTCGCTTAAGATTTGTTTTGTGTGCGACTTCTATGCGCTTTAATCTGACTTCAATGTGTCCATCTCAACAGCTGTGAAAAGTACAGTATGACCTAAATAATATATGGTCATTTTAGACTATTTTCATAAAGCCGTACTTAAATAAAACCATAAAAATCAAATAGCCTAGTCTTAGTATTCTAAAATTAGGATACTCGAAAGAAAATTCATCTTGATACTAATCATTTGAATTATGGCTTTCTTTAATTCGCATGTAAGTATTTTTTTAATTTTGCATATACTTTTGATTTAATTTTAAATGCCCATAAATTTCTTAATAAAAAGTGCTTGGTTTACCCAAGCCTTTTTCTATTTAACTTATTATTTCTTATAAGTTTATCAATCTTCGACTCTAATTGCTTAATATAATTTTCTGTCTTATGATGTAATCTAGGTAAACCCAGGATATTGGGATCTCCAATTACAAATTGCTTTTATTGTGTATTAAATGACCCTTGCTTTAAAAACAGTCTGAACATAAATAACTTCAATACTAAGCTATGGCAATTCTACCTGTTTTTTGGAATTATTCTTTTTCGAGCGAGTACTACTATGTTGATATATTTTGATTTATGCTGCTTGATTTTGTTACTTCAATTTTATTGCCTCTTATTTAATGTCATATTTAAATAGTTAACACAATGACATCTTTGAGTGTTTTCTTTTTCAGATCTGCTATCTCAAAGCGCCACGACATAGGTTATCTATGTGTAACACATCAGCTTCTAGTAGTAAGATTGAAGATCCCAAACTAAACTAAAGCAATCCTCAATGTTACTAACGGCTCATGGCACATACATCCCTTAGAAAACCACCTGTTTGTCGAGTTCTGTGATGATCATAGATTCAAAGGTATATTTATTACAATTATAAACTGAAGAAATAGAAATAAATGGCTTCCTTTATTATGGGAAGAGCTACAGTGCTATGAAATTCTATCTTGTGATACAGAGTCCTTGTAGGGGTGGCTAATCTGATATAGCTAATCTAAGATGGGATAACCCGTTTAGGAGATGATGAAAAAACACCTAAAAACAGTTTATCTTCTGCATTAGGCCTTAAGCTTTTCTTTAAGTAGTTATGACATAAGAATTTATTTACCAGTACTTCAATAGAGCTGCAATTTAACAGAACAGAGAAACAAAAAGATCAATAAGTACTTTAGATCAGCAGGCAGTTGCAACTTAAAAAGTTGCTCAAGTGGGTAGTTATACAGTAGTTTTCATAGCTGTGAGGGTAAACAAAATCAAGTCAGCCTAAAGAAAATATACTCAACTCAGACCAGAATCAACTGAGATCAAAGAGAAATAGAGGCGAACCCAAATCTATTGTTAATCAATATAAATTCATCAATTTTGAAAGTTTCTTTTATCTCAGCTGGTTTTGTTCTGAGTTGAGTGGATGCTGCTTCAGGCTGACTCAATTTAGTTTATCCTCACAGCTATGAAAACTGCTGTTGCAATAGACCAAAAATCATGCTGTAAAATTCTTATACCTTAATATACCCCTCCCAGAAAAATAGAGTAAGAAAGATTATGATTGAAATTGAAAGAAAGGATATTTATGGTCTTCACAGGCTTTCACAATCTATGTTTGTATTTCAAATATCATATTATTGTGTACAGTAGTTTTATAACCTTTGAGATAAAAAAATACATCAGCCTAAAACAATCAGCTTAGTCCAGAACAAAAGCAATATGTTTTCACCTGAAGGTCAATCCTACACAATAAAATTAATGGCCAGATGGGCACCAAGTGGCAAAAATATTCAGTCATACAACAAGAGGATCAAACACACAATCCCAAAACAGGACAGCCAGCAAAAGAAAACCAAATTTAAAATAAAATTGAAAGAGTCAAATCATAGGTGCAATGTGAGTAAACCAATATACTTATCATCCAACAAAAACACTACAATCAAAGAACAAAGTTGGGCCAGTGTCAAAACAATGGGACCAGCCTCCCGGAAAGGTTCCAACTAAGCATGCTTGTGACTCACAATCTGACTTCCCAGTGACCTGTAGCCAAATGCAAAAGTCAACTCAAATTTCCAGAAACAGCAACATGAGCAGATGATGATCACATATGGTAGATGCCTTGATTTAGCACTTGACTCATTACCAGGATCAATCAACCCCCTAACCATACAACCAAGTGATCACCATAATCATGTTCTTGATATCCATGATTCACTTGAACTATATAAGTCATATCTCCCAATAAAGATAATTATCTAGCTTCTAATCATTTTCTCCCTTGTAACTCTAGTAAAACACACAATTACATCACCAGTCCAAATGTAATAGTTTTATACATAAAAGAGCATACCATAAATTCAGAACCCAGTGAAACAAATGTGGGACTGTCAAATCCTACCTCCAAATTTCAAATCTCATTTGCAGTTTGGCCTTTTTTAATTAAGTTGATGCCCTTGTGTTTTATTTGAATTTTTAAAATTGCAGGAACTCATAGGCACTTTGCATATTTCCAGCCAGGCTGCATATTTCAAGTGGACAAAAATGAATCAACTGGAATCAGGATTGGACCGTCTAAAGCTGTCTATTGTTTCCATTAACTTACTATGTTTTTTGAGATTGTGAGATTGTCAAATTCAATGTCCAAATTTCAAATCACAAATAAATGCCACTAGTAACCTCAAATAATAATTGCAAAAATTTGAATCAAATTTGAATCAACAAGCGGTAAACCAGGAAACACTGAACCAAATTAAGAAGCTCCCCTATAACTAAAATCAAATAGAAACCCCAATTTCAATTATCACCTTTAGATGCAAAAATCAATTAAAATGTGAAATTTTCTAAACCCAGACCAAACAAAATATTGTAACTTTCAAATCATGGATATAGAAACTGTGATAATATTCAAGGCTAAACAAAGAGTAAACAGCAGCCCAAAAATAGACCAATAATTTAAATTAAACACATGTTTAACTCAAAATATTTTATTATATTTTTACAGACAGACTATCCCATGCCTGACCAGCTTCTGCAGCAGGACTGTAAGACTTCAGACTTTTTCAACAACAGCTGAAGTTGTATCAAATCCTGTGCTCAACCATCACCAACAACTTACTATTTCCCAAGGATACAAAAGATACAGCTAGGATTAAGACAATAGTTTTATTGATGAGCCTAAACAGGAGAAGATTGAATTGCTTGGAATAATAGAGCTGTGAGGGGTTTTATACCCAACTCTAAGAAAAGGAGATGGTAAAATAATTATGTTTACGCGAGATTAACTAATACTTTTGAATCAGAAATATATTTTCAGGAGTTAGATCTGAAAGCTGGAATTCAGGGCTTTTGGCTGACACCAGTTTGGGCTGAAATAGCTCAGTATTTGCAGAAATATAGGTAACCAAAGATGGTAAAGGAGAAATAAACAAACAGAAGTCTTTGCATAAATATCAACAAAATAGAAATTATCTTTTGAGACTTAAATTCTCAGTCCTGAAAATAACACAGGGTAGCCTTTCTAAGAAGATACCTGTCAGAGAGCCAGCCTGCGGCAGGTTTAGGAGAACTGGCAGGCAGGTGGCCTGTGGGCCCAGTGGGGAGGGCCCACCACAGGATGTGAACTAACTTTACAATGTAGGAGAGAGATTTTCCAAGAAAGGTGCAAGGACCATTAGCAGGCACTATGGAATTGACCAGGCCTGTGAGTGTTATATAAAGAACATCAAACAGTTGGGTGAAGGTTGATTCAGCAGTGGCCACTGTTTTTTGCAGGCAGTCAGGCCAGGGGGTCAGGGGGAGTCATTGGTACTAAGTACACAGGCAGGTAGTTGTATTTGTTGCGGAATAATAGTGGCTGCTTGGTGTACTAAGAGCCTTCACATCCAATAAGTTCAGGCTCTCTGGTACGGGGTTCAGGATTGTAAATTATAATTTCTTCTGATGTTAACTCAGATTAAGTATGATTTGGGGGATATTCTGTAAAATTTACCAGGCCAAAGGATGCTACTGATGGGCGGTATAACTTGGGTGGCGTGTCTGCTGTTTCTTGGGGTTGGCTAAAGAGGGGAACAGAGCCGCAGAAATCATTCTGAAAATGAAAAAGTGCTAAAATTAGGTATGTGATGACCTTGGTGAACCAATGGTTCATAACACTTTATTGCAAAAATGGAAATGAGTAAATTTTTGGCAGCTCCAGAGTATAAGTATGCCCAATAGCCATGGGAAAACTTTTGCACAAACTTTTGGGCTGGGCAGTGGCATTTACCAGGGCTTAGAAATCTTTGGTGGCATACAAATTAGACAGTTCATAATTAGCTAGGCTGGAACAGAGAATCTCATCTTCCTTCTTCAAGATATAAGATTTGTCATCATCTGGAGGACCTTATTTTTGGGGAAATTCCTGCAGCACTCTATTGGTGGTGGCCCAGGTTATCACAGGAGTATTTCTTGGGTTGGTGTTTCTATTGGCTAGGCTAAAGGATCCCTCAGAGGGCAAGGTTCAATTGTGTAATGCATCTAATATGTCATGGCCCAAGCCAGAGTCTGGCTGGACTCTCACAGGGGGAGGCAGGACAGGCCTGAAAGGCCATGTAAACAATTGGCGCTATTCTGACCAGGTATTTTACTGCAGTAGCTAGGGGACACCAACTCCCAGTATGAGGCACAACCTGATCAGACAGTCCCAATACTGTGATATAAACAAACCCCAACTTGCTGAAGTCCTGAGCAGGAGGTGCGTTGGGCAGGGGGGAAGTAGTAGGAATCTAATTCATGCTAGGCAGAACAATCCCTATTGGGTGGCCAGGAGGGAGATCCAGGTGGTGGGGATGGAAGAACTCCAAGTCAAGAGCTATAGGTGGCTTGAACAAAGTGATGAGAGCTGAGCCAGGAGGAAATGGATAGGTGCAATTACAAGGTGTGGTAGATTCACAAATAGATGCAAACAGAATAATTATATTAGTGCAAAAATAGATGATTACTGCAAGAAAAAATAGGTCCTGGGCATAAAGTTGTTTATTTTATTATGTCAACAATGAGGAGGGCTTTTCCTCCTCACTACTTATACTTACTGGTAAAAGTGCAGCCTTTTGTGCCACCAGGGATCTGGTAGCATCATTTTCAGTCAAACTGGCAATTTTTCCCAGGAATTGCGTACTTGAGCTTAGAGATGAATGGTTATTGGCTAGCATAACATGAACCTTGCTTGAGCTGCAGCATGCCAAGGTGCCACGGCTATTTATAGAACCAACAAGCAGTTGAGTGCCTGATTGTGTAATCAAACAATTGCGCTCCTGATGTATCATTTCCTGATAGTTAAGTGGGCCAAATTCTTTAATAGAATCAAAGCCAGGGATTTGAGGCTTGTGTGCCTCTCAAATCCCAGGCTGTTTTTTTATTCAAAAGAGGGTTTTTTTATTCTGGGAGACAGTTGGTAATGATTTACAGGCTATGGGTTGTTTGCCTCTAGGAAGGCCAGCTGATTGTACAAGGCATTCTGGGCCCTGACATCATCCCCTACCATAGTCAAGCTTGCAGAGCACAACTATTTATTCCAAGACTTGTATTCCTTCAGCAGAGTAGCGGCATTCTCCAGGTTTGATTCTGGTTCCAAGGTATTCTTTTCATTGGGGTACCCTTTTCATTTGACCAGGAAATGAGGTTTTTGGTATCAGAGTTTGTGTCTCAGGATGGCTTTGACCTTGTGTTTTGTGAGGCTTCCTACTTTGATGGGTGAGGGAGCTGTTTTTAATATATGGTGCAGGAGAAAAGGTACTTCCTTTTTTAATAACAGGGAGCAGTGGAATACATCATAAATCTTCCATCTGGGGGCAGTTCTAACTGGTAGGCTATGGCACCAATACGCTGTAAGACCTTGTAAGGGCCTGTTTGTCAGGGGCTCAAGCTAGCACACAGGGCAGTGGTCTTGATGTTCTTTGCAATGAGGTACACAAGGTCTCCTACTTCAATTGGAGGGCCAGGGCTTTATTTCTTGTTGGAAAAGTCCTTGTATACTTGTACTGTTTTTCTCATGTTCTGGGCACATTCTTCTTGGCAATTGTGGATGTTGCTGACCCAATCACGTCCCTCTGGGTTGTCAGCTTCCTCTGTGGGAGGGGTGTCCCATGTGGGGTTGAATCCATAGTTGTCTTTGAAGAGGGACATACCGGTGGAGCTGTGGTCTTTTTTGTTGTACGCAAACTGAGCCATTGGCAGGTGTGTTACCCAGTTGTTCTGTTCTGAGTTTACATAGCATTGTAAGTACTGTTCAAGGACCTGGTTTACTCTCTTGGTCTTCCTGTTGCTCTGGGGGTGATATGCATTAGACAACAATCTTTTTAATCCCAAGTCCTTTAGAATTTGGGCCCAAAACTTGGAGGTAAATTGATGGCATCTGTCTGAGACAACTTCTCATGGGAGTCCATGGTTCATGAATACTTGGTTCCTGAATAGAGTGGCTGTTTTCTTTGCATTCCCTTTAGTTGTTGTTGGGATGAAGTGAGCCATTTTGATGAAACAGTCAAAAATTACAAAGATGACATTGAATCCCTTTGAATTAGGCAGTTCCACAATGTAGTCCATGGATACTGACTTCCAAGGGCCTTCTGCAATCTGGAGGGGTTATAGTAATTCTTCTGGCTTTCCTTGCTTAGGCTTTGTACGTCCACATGTCTCACAACCAATGAGGTATCATTCAATCTCTGGCTTCATCCTGGGCCACATTAAGGTTCTCTGGATTCCTCTGAGAGTCTTTGTTTGCATGGGGTGTCCTGACATGGGGGAGTTGTGTTATTCCTTCAGTATCTCTAAGCGCAGTGGGCCTTCTGGTATGTAGGTGTGTCCGTGTAGTTGTAGGGTGTTTCCATGTAAGGAGTATCCTGTTTGATAGTATTGTCTGTTGAGATCTTTCCTTAAGTCTTCCATGATGAAGATGAGATGCTGGTCTAAAGTCTGATCTAGTTGGATTTCTTCCCTTCTACTGGCTAGTCCCAGGAATAAGAGCATTGGTTCAATCATAAAAGGAGACAGCAAGGATTTAGTGTTGAATTTCTTGATCTCTTTGGCGCTAGGAAAAAGGTCTGCTTTTTGGCTTAGGGAGTCAGGTACAATGTTGATCTTTCCAGGTTTGTAGCTGATTGATAAGTTGTAATCTTCTAGGAATAGGTTCCATCTAGCTTGGTGCCGTTTTAGTTGTTGCAGTTTGAAGAAGTATGTCAGGTTCTTATGATCAGTCATGATTTTCACTAGGTGGTTGGTGTCATACAAGTATCTTCTCCAATATTTCAAGGAATGGATGATAGCAAGCATCTCTTTATTATAGATGGGGTAGTTCAACTCAGGTGGAGTGAACTTTCTTGAGTAGTAAACTACAGGGTGCAGCTTACTATCATGCCCCTCCTGAAGCAACACCCCCAAATGCAAAGTCAGAAGTGTCTGTCTCCACAATTAAGGGTTTATTGTAAACTGGCATTGCCAAGACAGGGGCAGACACAAAGGTGTTCTTCAGCAACTCAAAGGCAGATCTGGCGGTGTCATCCCACACAAAGGGGTGTTTCTTTGAGGTAAGACGGGTCAAGGGCAAGCATATTAAAGAAAAAATTTGGACGGATTCCTGGCATAAGTTTGCCAGGCCCAGAAAACTTCTGACCTCCTTGCAGTTCTTAGGTTCAGGTCATGACATCACGGCCTCTATTTTGTTGGGTGTTGTAGCAAATCCTCCTTTCAGTACATTGTATCCCAAGAACTCTACTTCTTCTTGGAAGAAATCATATTTCTAGAGCTTAACAAAGAGTCTGTGTTCCTTGAAGCTTTGTAGGACCACTTGAAGGTGTTTGACATGTTCTTCAGGGGTGCAGCTATAAATTAGGATATCATCTAAGTAAGCTACATAACACTGATTCTTGAGTCCTCCCAAGACCACGTCCACCATAGTTTGAAAGGTTCTGGGTGTGTTGCACAACCCAAACAGCATAACCAGGTATTTTTAGATATTTTACCTAGTCTTGAAGGTGGTCTTCTATTTGTCACCAGGCCTGATATGGATCTGGTTAAAGGCATCTACCAAATCAACCTTTGAGAAGATGTTGGCTCCTGAAAGCTGGTCTGAGAGGTCTTCAGGATTGAGTACAGGGTATCTGTTTTTTACAGTGATACAGTTTAGGTTCTGGTAATTGATGCAAGGATGTAGGTTGCCACCCTTCTTTTTAAAAAACAGTAAAGGGGACAAACAAGGAGATTTGGAGACACGTATATATCCCTTCTTTAACATCTTGTTCAAGTACTCTCTCAAGATAACTTGTTCCTTCATGTTACAACTGTAAACAAGTTTCAGGGATCCACTCATTGGGGAGCCTTTCTCCAATTGAATGGAGAAGAGCTCCCAGGTTAAACTTAACTAGGGTGGACCCTACTGGAATTCTTATCATTAACATGTGTAAAAGATGACCAAATAAGCAGAATCTTCCCAAAAAGGAAGTAAAGTGATTTAGAAGGTATTAGGCACTAGTGTATCCCAAAACCAACCAAGGGGCCTAGGGATGGATAATAGGAGGGAACCAAGCTGTTTCTACATAAGGGGGATGGCAGCAGCATGGACCAAAACAATACCATATGGAGTCTTCAGACTTATACATGGGAGTTGGTTCAGGACTTTCAAAGTTCACATTAGCCTGGCCTTGACCAATTAACACATAAAAAGCCCAGATCAAAAGAATGAGCTTCATGTTGTTGGGGGGAGCCTGATTTATCTACTAATCAAGGTTTAGAAGCTTTGAAAATATAGATTTATTGAAATAAGCCAGGAATAAAATTTTTGGAGCAATTTGCTCAGGAGAGGAAGCTCAGCTTAAATACTGAGTTAAATGTGGGGATACTCAAGGTTGTTACCCTAGCTTGTTGCCAGAATTAATTGTGAAGTATTATCTTGCAGGACTGCAGCAAGCTGCAGCCTTCAAGACTTGAAGCAGTGAAGTTTGGCTTTGCTTGATGGCTGCATTTGAACTATTATCATGGATTTGGGTGTTCTTAGTTAGATGAAGGCTATTCCTTTGGCTTGGGTGGAGTACTGGTTCTTATTGGCTGTTTGGGATGACAGGAGTTGCAGTGGAGGCATTGGTTGATAATTAGAAACTTTGATTGGTAGGTTTCAACACTGAGGTGTTTTTGGTTACATTAGATTTTATGTTTGGAACCTTCTTATCATTGTTGTTGTTGTTCTTATCATTGCCCAAAACCAAGTTTAATGAGTTTAGAGTAGAATATATAGGTTTTGAGAGGTTTTCAGAGTTTTTTTGCATTCAAATTTTAAATCAGAGCATATATCAAAACCACATTCATTATTTGATTTCAAATGTGGATTTGAAAACTTGTTTTAAATGATTCTAAAATTAATTGATCTGTTTCTGAATTTATAAATGTATTGATTCCAGCATCTTTTGTGAAAGCCCCCATTTTCAGATTGTTTTGTGTAAGAGGAATGTAATTCCTTACAACAGGTTCATGCTTAGGTTGGCTTTCTGGGAGGAAGTCAATGGCGTGGTCAAACTGACTGTTTTTAGGCAAGGTGGTGGCTTCTTCTTCTGAAAAGACAGATTCCCAAGGCTTCAAACATTTTGGGATCTCAGCTTTCCAAGCTTCCATGGCAATGTTGTTTAGCTCAGGGGTCTGCTGATGGTTCAAGCAGGGAATCTCTAAGGTTTGGCTCTCATGAGTGACAGTCACCTGATGGTTCTTATAGTCTAAGTTCAATTGGTGGTCA
>QTSX02006228.1:0-11234 GCA_014839935.2 Entomophthora muscae
ATGGAGCAGGAACATCTTACCATTCTCTGTCTTCTTGAGGGCATCTGTGAGGACCAGGTCTTCAATTTTAGTGGTGCTCTTGGCCAGGGGGTTTGAGGCTTGACGCCTATCACTTACAAACTTGACCACCTGATTGTGGGTTGGCACCCTCTTCAAGTTGGTTGAGGAGAGGTACTTGTAAGCAAGCAAGACCATCTGGGTGGCAGAAAGATCTTTGGAGGTGGGCATCACCTGGATGAGATACCACTTGAGGAGGCAGACAATGGTGGTATTTAGCATGTTGCAGGTATGCTTGCCCTTGATGGTTTGGACCAAGTCCCAGCTCTCAGTGTTGAGCCGTACTGGGCAGGAAAAGTCCTTGCAGGTGTAATGGCAGCTCTTGAAGCCCTGGTTGTCATTATTGGAAGAGAAAATATACCCATTGACCACCATGGCTGGCCCACCCTTTACGCTCATGATTGGGAAGTATTTGGGCAAGGAAGAGGGAACCTTAAATTTGCCATCAATGTTGCAGATGTTGTGGGCCAACAGAGGGTCCAAGGGGCCAGCAGGAGCATGGCAGAAGCCAGGGAAGTAATCAGGTGGGGCTTTGAATCATCCCCAGATGAGCTTGAAGGGGGGGAGTTTGGTGGTGGTGGGGAAACAGAAGGGGGCTTATTGTGGTGCTCCTCATGTGCAGGAGATTTATCCTTAGGTGGGGACTTTTGGGCTGAGCGCTTCTTCTTGGTTGGCTCCTTGTCAGAAGCCAAGTTGTAAAAACTGTGCTCTGTAAGGGAGCCATCAGATTCCTCTCCCACAGTGGAAAGAGCAGAGCTCTTCTCAGGGGAGGGCTTTGGTGAGGGCTTTGGGGATGGTTTTGGAGTGGCCTTCTTTGATGAGACAGGCTTCTTTTTGGTGGGTTTGGTTGGCTTTGAAAGATGCTTGGTTCCCATGGGCTGTTTAGAAGTGTTTTTGTTCTAAAATAATAAGTAAAATAGTTTAAAATAAAGCAATGTATGTAAAAAACAAACAAAACAACTTAAAAAGTAAATCTTAGATGGTTTTTATTGGCATTTAAAAGTTAAAAAATACTTGTATAGTTTTTATTTTATTAAAGTTATAAATAAAAAATTAAAAGTTAAGAGAAATATGCAAAACTATTATATTTAGATATAGATTTTATTTTAAAAATTAGAAGATAAGAAAGAGAAAAGTTAAAAATACAATATATCAAAAAATGAGAAGTTTTTATTATGTAAAGCATAAAGTTTTATATGTGAGAACTGAAAAGCGTTGACATTATGAGTGACAATTAGTAAAAAAAGATGAATTCTCACTGTCAATTACAAAAATTGTAGACATTATTTTTGACAAAATTGTCACTATCAACATTTTTTTAAAAATTTACTATATTTTTTCATAGTACACTTAATTAAATTTATGTAGGCTAGCAAAAATGAACCGTTTTCTGTGTATTTTTGTTCACATATAAAAATTAAAAAAATATGAAAATAAGTAAAAAAGTATCAAGGTTCTTTATTTCTTTATTAAAAATTATATTTGGGTAGTGATAATATGTTAGTTTATCATTGTGTGTATGTGAATTTGTTAAAATGTTGGCTAAGATATTGAAAAGAGTAAAGTGTCGACAACATCACTTATGACATTCTTTATATGAGGTGACATATTAATCTAGGCTTAATTGCGCCACTCTAATTTGCTTAACTCCACCCCAGAGGATAATCACAAGCAAATAAACAACATTTACAAGTGTCAACATTATTTTTAATAATAAATTCTATAGTAACTTACATAGTAAGTCACACTTAAATTATTGGATCACTGTTAGCATCCAATCCACTTAATATATTAAAGCCGTAATAAGTGCCACATAAATATATATAACATGATTATTCCAACAATCAAATATATGTGCACTATGTTTTTCAATATAATAATTCAATAAAAAATATTTTTAAATGCGCACTTATTTTTTTACTGTAGATGCTTCAGTTTTGTTATTAAAAATAAGTTCGGCTTAAAAAGTGTTGACATTGACACTTTTACGTTGTGAAATCAAATAAAAAAATAAACTAGTTTTTATTAGTAAACGTAAAGGAAAAATCAGGTTAAATCAAGTTTTTTATTAAGCTTAATATTAAATTGTGTCAAGATGGCCACAATTTTGTTGTGTTTTCTGGGTTTGCACCCCTGAACGCTTTAAAAAAAAGAATTAAGCTAGCACAACTAGCAAAAAAACATAGGAGATTTAGAGTATTGAGTCAACAGTGGCCATGTCAACAAAGTGTTGACATGGGCGCTATTGCCTATTTTGACATTCTCAAAGAACCCAACAACCTGATTCTAAGAGATACAGTATTTTTCCAAGTCATAAATCAAGATGACTCTGAACATCTAACTAAAGACAGTACCCTCCACATAATGAGGTACTCCGAATTTAATAATATACAAACACAAAAGATCCAATGCCCAGAACTTGCGCACTCCTATATGAATACACTCATGTATTCAAGGAAGAACTCACAGAGTTACCCCCAAACAGGAGGTCAAACATAGCATCAACCTATGTAAGGCCATTCCCAAACCTGCACCTCTTTACAGACTCTCCCCCATGGAGACCCAAACCCTCAAGACCCATATTGAGGACAACCTAGCCAAAGGATTCATTTGCCCATCTGAATCCCCATGGGGGCAGCAGTGATCTTTGTAACAAAAAATGAAGGCTCACTCTGTCTGGTAACAGACTACAGAGCTTTCAATGCAAGCACAGTGAAAAATAAATATCCCCTTCCATCTATAGAGGATCTGTTTGCAAGACTCTCCAGAACCAAACTTTTCTCCAAAAGTAACCTCACCTCAGGTTACAACCAAGTTGAAGTAAAAGAAAAGGACATATCAAAAACTGCCTTCCAAACATAATTTGGATCCTTTGAGTGTAGAACAATGAACTTTGGGATGACCAACTCTCCTGCAACTTTTGTCACTATGATGAACCAAGCACTAAACAGTCTTTCAAAAACATTATGCTACTTTGACAACATTATCATATTTTCAAAAACCAAAGAGGAACACTTCATGAACGTCTGCAAGACACTCAATCAACTTTCAAAACACAAGCTCTACATAAAGCCTGGCTAGTGCCAATTTATATAAAAGGAAATCCTGTTCTTGGGCCACATTGTCTCTGATGCTGGCATAAAAGCAGACCCAGATAAAATTAAAGCTATAAACAAAACTTCTAAATCTTTTTTTGATGTGGCTGTCTTTTTTGTAGAAAAGAAAGATGTAAAACTCCACATAGTCACAGACTACAGGGCTCTCAACAATGTCACAATTAAGAACAGATATCCCCTTTTCCTGATTGATGACCTTTTTGACGCCCTGGGGGGTCACAAGTCTTAATAAAAATTGAGTTGACAGCAGGTTACCATCAAATTTGTGTGAAACCTATAGATAACCCCAAAACTGTGCTCAGAACTAAATATGACTTGTTAAAATGTTTTGTCTTAAACTTTGGTATGACAAACGCCCCAAGCACCTTTATGATCTTCATGAACAAAGTCTTTAAAGAACATATTGGAAAAAGGGCTATTGTTTACATTGACAATATAATAATATACATCCTGACTGTAGAACAACACCAGAAAGACATCAGACTACTTCTTTTTATCCTTCAGGATAGCCAACTCATAGCCAAACCCTCAAAATATGACTTTTTTCAACAGGAATCCCATTCATGGGACACATTATCAGCAAAGATGAAGTAAAGCCAGACCCAGAAAAGATACAAGCCATAACCAACATGCCAGCTACACAGAATAAGAGTGAGATTTGTACATTCCTAGGCATGGTAGCCCATGTCAGAAGATTTATCCCTGAATGGGGTGCTTTGACTGCACCTGTATGCAATCACAGGCAAGGCAACAAAATTTGGATGGACACCGCTGAGAGATCAACATTTTTGACAATTGAAAGAACAAATGGCCACTGCCCCATCTTACAATATCCAAACTGTGAAAGGATATGCAAACTGGAAACTGATACATCTGACTAATCAATAGGAGGAGTACTCCAAATTCAGACTTCATAAAAGCTTCCTCCCTGTAGCATATGAATCAAGAAAGCTGTCTGATGATGAGCAAAGATATCCAATACATGAAAAGGCACTGGTAGCTATTTTTCCCTGTCTAATGAAATGATAATGTTACCTGAAAGGTGAAAAGATGTTCAAAGTGTTAACTAACCACAAGTCATTGGTATTCTTGAAGACTCAACAACATCTATCAAGATAACAAGCTGAGTGAATAAGCCTTATCCAAAGGTATCCCATGATAATCAAATATAAACCAGGCAAGGAAATGCTTACTGCGGACGCTCTATCAAGGCTATAGTGTAAAAATCTCCTATGCACTGATGAAGACTCTGATTGGCCCATGTTAATCATGGAGAATCTCCAAGAGGAATTCCCACCTGGTACATCAATGGACATCCAAGAGAAAGTCCTCAAGAACAAAAATCTGTTTAAAAATGTATATGTTACTCTACACTCCATATTATCAAATGGCGACACTGTACCCTACGCCCTGTCAACACAAAAGATTGTCATAATCCTTTGATATCACAGAAATCTGGGAAACTTGTATCAGAAACTTGCATAATTATCTCAAGACATACTATTTTTGGCTCAACATTCTGGACAACATCAAGGAAGTACTAGATTAATGTGAAGTCTGTGAAAAGTATGCCCCCTCCAAGGCACCTCCCAAGCCAGTAATACCAGTCTCAATCCCACAGCCTTTCAAAGTGTGGTCACTGGATATTGTGAGATCAATGCCTGGCAACAACAAAGGCAAAAAATAATTTATCACATATATCAGCTATGAACTAGATAGCCTGTTGCACAAACTACAAAATAGCACAAAGTAAATGATGTAAGACAGTTTATTGGTAAAGAAATCATAGCAAAATTTGGGAAAACTGAGCTCCTAATCTCAGACAGAGGTACCAAACTTAAAGCTATTGACACAAAATGTCTATCTTGCTAAACACAGAATAAAACACACCATAGTCAGTCTCTATCACCCGCAAGCAAATGTAATAGTAGAAAGACTAAATGGCTTTCTTGTAGAGGCCCTTAGTAAGTTTTCTGCTAATAATCTAAAATCCTGGGTTGACATGCTACTAACAGCACTTATGGTGTGCCAGACACAAGTTAACCGTAATATAGCCAAAAGTCCATATGAACTTGTCTATGGGCACAAACCTGTCATTGTTAGTACTACCGCAGGACCACAATTATCTCTGCCCAAAAAGTACCAGATAATAATGACTCAGATGTACAACGTGCCATGGAGGACCAAGAAGACAAGAAAAAGAAAAGAATTGAGAAAGAAGCAATCCTATTATAACAAGAACTCTTTCAAGTTGGGGACAATATCTGGGTTGTTAACCATGACATGCACAAGTTGGATCCAGGATTACAAGGACCAGGAATTGTCATGGAGGGCAAACCAAATAACACCTACCTCATCAAAGGTACTGGCGCTCAAATAGAGCTCAAGTGTATGCACCATGACCGCCTTGACCTATGAAAAGCAAGAACAGCCCAATGTAATTCCCAACTTTCTGCACCCAACAACAAACTGGATTAATACCAAGCCCAAATCCCTGATACTCTCAAGAAAATTTCTAAGGTTTTACCTTCTAGCACCCTAGTGGGAGATATTGCAACATCTTTAACTACTCCCTCTCAGGAAACTAATTTCCCGAGCAACCTTCCAAATGATTCCCCAACTAATCAATAAGTTGATGGCACTACTATCATTCAGACATCTATTATGGGGATCAAACATTTCAAGCCCTAATTGGAACAACACTTGGACAAACCTCATGACCTATATGGAGCATTACCTAGATAAGCCCCATGACTACCATGACGTGCATGGACAGTATGTGGCTTTCCATGATACTATACAATTCTTTATATTCATATCAACAAAAGTACCATCCTCTTCTTAGTTTCCCCCTTTATTTTTTATTATACTTCCCAGAATTATATACTTGAAACAATTAATTTTAAAAACTATTTGTTTTAATAAACCAAATCAAGCTTGATATTTAAGAACTTACTCTGGAGCTAGATATCAGCTCTAATTGATTAAATCATATACACATTTAATTAACTATAATTAATTTAATTTAACAATAATATATCTATTTATATCTTATTTTCATAGCTGTGGGATAAATATAATCGAGGCAGTCTAAAATGAAATTATCTAAGCTCAAAGCAAAAAAACGCTGAATTTTAATAATTACAATAGCTTTGGAATCACTTCGATCTTTTGAGCTTAGCTGATTTCGTTCGGGGCTGGTTTGATGATGTTCATCCTCCCAGATTTGAAAACTACTTATATCCATTTTTAAACTATGCCTATTAAATGATTTTCTTCGCGTATGATTTTTCCTTATTTTGATGAAGAATATATATGAGTGATATAAATTTTTAAATCAATCAGGCGATGAGCAGTCATCGTCTAAAAGCCCAGCAAAGTAGAATGGTTTGGTATTAAAATTCAACTCTACATCTATCCTTTGTTGGGCCAGCCATCAAGTTATGAGATAATTAATATCGATTTCAATTTGGCCGCACTCGGTAGTCCAGTAAATGCATGGGTTTGTATATCGTGGCTGGCAGCTATAGCATGATGGGTTTAGTTTATTGATAAGCATGCTGGCCTCAGCACTTGAAATTAAGAACAAAAATATTTTTAAAGTCAATTAATGGATATGATTTTTTGAAGGGAATTTTTGCTTGGGCTTAGGAGCACGGGTATGCTGATTGGATAGAATTGGAATCCTGCATATGATTGGCCCGATAAAATATCATGCTTGGATAGGAATTAATTGTAAACAGTGAGCGCTGGATAAAGCCGACATGTGTTTCATGGGATGATGCACCCCTGATGGTAAAAATATCTGCATGATGGCGCAATGATGCTATTTTAAATGGCGGGTTGATTCTCAGGGCGAGGGATGAACTCTGGCGGAATTAGACATACAGAGACTAGATGGTTGAGGAACCGCTTTGCTTTAAATACATCAATCCATCATATGTTTACTAGAGCATGTGGTGACTAATACTGAAGGGGCTAGGAAATAAACATGCATGTGTAGAATGTCCTATAAAGAGAAGAAACTCAGATCCAAGGTCTTATGTACATGTTTGGACTATTTGTTGCAGGTGTGCTGGGGCTAGCGACGATTTCGAAGGAGGTCAAGCACGATGCGCACAAGCAAAAGCTGGTCTCGGTTCTTGTTCAACTGACACCAGCCAACATCCCCACGGCAAGCTACGATTCACGCCTGGCTACCGAGGCAGAGATAGACACCTTTGCAAAGGCACTCTACTCCGCTATCAACCGCCATGCCAAACGCTCCAGCAAAGGGGTCAAGGAAATCTTGGACGAGCAGGTCGCCCTGAAAGCAATCCCACCCTACCGCTTCTACCCCATCTCCAATACTTTTGCTGTTGAGGCACAGCCTTGGTTAATCAAGCAGCTGGCCAGTGCACCCAAAGTCGAAGAGATCACATCCAACAGGCTTGTCCCATCAGAGGTACAAAGAGATGACAGCAAGTTTTCCCGATTGGAATACAATTCCCTGTGGACCGGAAGCGAAGCCCATTGGTCTCTCAACTACATCAACGTCACTTCCCTTTCATGTAGCATCTTCAAGAAGGCAGCCCAGCTGCGATATGGCAGTGCGGACACTGGCGTCGAGTTTACCCACCCTGCTCTTGCCCAAAACTACTTTGGCCTCCAGAAAGATGGCTCCATTGCTCACGACTATGCCTGGTGGGATGCCAACAAGTTTACCAACGACAACGCCACCCAAGTCGCATGTCCTGTTGATATGCAGACACCCTGTGATGACAGCGACCATGGCACTCACACTACGGGCACTGTTGTTGGATTGATGAATCTAGGCGTCTCTCCCTCCAGCAAGTGGATGGCATGCAAGAACATGTACAATGGGCTAGGGAGCCCCGAAACATACCTTGGCTGCCTGCAGTTCTTTCTGGCTCCAACAAATTTATATGGCATCAACCCTAAGCCTGAGCTACGTCCCCATGTAATCGGAAACTCTTACGGCTGCCCCGGAAACGAAGGATGTTCCCGTGCCTCATTCAAGTATGCCCTTCGCGCACTCAAGGCATCGGGTATCTTCATGTCAGTATCTGCCGGGAATGATGGAAGAGGGGGCTGCTCCACCATCAATTCACCGCCGGCCATCGACCCCAACTCCTTTACCGTCGCCGCCACAGATTACATGTCCAGCAGACGAGCCCGATTCTCGAGCCTCGGCCCAGTCCCCGAACGCCCAGATGGCGCTCTTGACGTTTCTGCCCCTGGCGTCAACATAACTTCGGCCATCCGCGGGAATCGATATGCTGCTTTCCAGGGCACTTCCATGGCCTCGCCCCATGTCAGCGGGGCAGTCCTTTTGATCATGGCAGCCTGCCCCCATCTTCTACGCAAGGTGGAGTTGGTTGAAGACCTTCTGCGCAACACTGCCACTCCGCTATACCCTGTTTTGGGATGTGGAAACAATACTCTTACCGCACTCCCCAACAACGAGTTTGGTTACGGCATTATCAATGTTGCCCAAGCGATCAACCAATGCCGCTCGGAGTTATACATCAAATAAAGCCAAGACTAGTTTGCCAATGCCTTGTAGTTAACCTCGTCCAGAAACCATTTGGCCCACTTGGAGAAATTATTATGACGACAATACCTCGGGATAACCCCAAACAAAATCTTCTATATAAAACTCAACACTCTTCAGCTGCCGCTAAACCAGACCGCTCCCTTACCAGAAAAGGTCCTCGCTGTCTCCTAGGCATTCCTTATGGACCAGCACTTAATACCAAGCAAATAATATCTCAAAGCTCGTAGGCTATTTCGCCAGCAAAGTTCTTTGCCAGCTTCCACAACCAGAGAAATCCTAGATATAATCAAGATTATAAATCAAGCTAGGATAACGACAACCGTCCATGTCAAACCTTTATCAGCCACTCTATACCATCTCCATTCTGTCCAGATCAGGTATATCTGAGATTACCAAGGCAGTTCAACGCTTAAGGTTTCATATCATGCCAGTGCTTCAGGGAATAAGTAATTTAATCATCCCTACTTCAGCAACTGATGAACTCCAAAACAACCTCTACTGAACCACCATCCCTGGGGACATATCATTGCACACTGGAGTTGAGGTAAAATAGAACATACCTAGAAATCTTTATGCCAAAAAATTGTTTGGCATTAGGTTAGCCTTCAAGGATGAATAAAGTTAGTTACTGTAGTTTTAAGAGCTGTTGAGATAAATGAAATCAAGTCAATCCAAAGCCACAATAAGCCAGCTTAATACAAAACAGAAGAAACTTCACATATATTGTAATTCAATATAGATTTTTGGTTTTATTTTTAAGCTGGGCTGATTCTGCTTTAGACTAACTTAATTTTGGTTATCTAAACAGGTTATAAAACTATTGTAATGTTTTGTATTCATCCGTCTAGTCCTTCTGGGTATGTCTTGGTAAGTTGCTGGATTAACAAGAACAAGAATTGCCATATTTATGATGAAGAATCAACAAAAAGATGACTTTGAGTATTTTTATATCCAGAGGAGGTAGCAAATAAGAGTGATCAAATGTATATCAAGTAGGTAAGTATGTAAAAGTATATATGTTTTTGTAAAAAAGAGAGTTTTTATACTATGTTGGCTGCAGAAGTGTTGTTAGCATCTGAAAAATGAAAAGAAACATGCTGTAATGTCCAGGGATTATTAATGAGACTTTTATATGTCAGTAAACTAACCCTAGGCATCTGGTTTGTCAGTGTCTGGAAGCTGGTGGGTTGTGGGAAGAGTGAGCAGAGCCCACCACAGGATTAAAGCTAACTTGATAATGTAAGATTGGGAGCACCCAAGCAAAAACAAGAGACCAGAATTAAGCACCATTGAGTTTACCAAGCCTGTAATAGTAATGTAGAGTACTTAAAACAACTGGGTGGATGTATTGTCAGCAGCTGTGATTGGTTCTAATGGGCGGTCAGGCTGTGGAGTCAAGGGGGTCATTGGCACAAGATAAAAAGGCAGATAGTTGTGTTTGTCACAGAACAATCTGGGTGACAACACTTTTACACAGCCAACAATTTTGATAAATCTAGCTCTTGCCAAGGGGTTGGCAATAATTATATTCTCCAGGTTAAACTTGATTTAGACAGGATTTGGAGGGTACTTGGTAAAATGTATGGGTCCAAAGAATCATCCAGAAGAATGGTATAGCCCAAGATTGAGGCTGTGGTTTGGTCATTAGGAAGAACAGGCACCTTGGTGTCTTGGGAACTAGAGAAAAAGTGGTAAACAAATAGAACTAGATAAGGTAAAATTTTCTTCAAACAAAGGTTCATTAATCTTTATTATCAGAATAACAATGTCATCATACTCATACTTCCCAGGTTTTTATACTTTCAATTTCTGCCTCTCCAAATTTTGCAGACTTTAGCTCCATGGACAATTTGCTGTCAGGGTGTTTTTAATGAGTCAGGGCTTCAAGGGCAGAAAATTTTGTGTTGGTTGGCTCTGGTTAACAGAAGTGATGGCACTTTATTTTTCTGCTTCTATTCTTTGTGTTGCTTAAGTTATCCAATTTTATTACCAATTTTGCGCCAGGAACTGACAGTGGCTGGTGCTTATTAGAGAGTTTATTTTATGGTCTCATCTCAATCTTTTTTTTGCAAGCAACAGCCTCTGCATAAGTCTGAGCTCTGGGTGGCACACATTTGGTGATAATCTGATCTATTCAGGGAATCTTCCTCACTAAGCTGAAGGGTTGCAAGGCAGCTTACCAATTTGAGTCTGCAACTCAGCAGGTTGGCAGGTTTCTGTCCATTCTTGTTGGAAAAAGGCGTTTCCTGGGGATCAGGGTTCAATTCTTGAGTTTTCAACACTAGTATTATAATTTCATTATTGGCAGTGATGGTTCATATGACTTTCCTTCTTTTAGGTAGGACATGCCATTTCAAAAACAGCATCTCAAAAAATGCCATCTCTAATTTAATTTGAGATGGCATTTTTTGCGTTAGTAATTTTGAATCACAAAAAAATAAAATAAACAATAAAATAGTTAAAATTTACATATACCTTTATAATGTGCATCTCAAATTTATGCC
>QTSX02006229.1:0-11193 GCA_014839935.2 Entomophthora muscae
CCATTTGGTATTGCCATCAGATTAATTCATAATGTTAGATACGTCAAGGGGCAACTCATCAAGTGCCCCCTGTGTATTGTAAGATACGTTAGCAGGCAAGGCTGGAAACTCGGTTGCAACACTCAGGACTGGCGGTTTGCCACTGGCCGCTTTGGGGTGAGAAGACTTCAAATCCTTCTGTTTATTGATTCAGGTATTGGGTGCCTCTTTGGGTTCAGTGTCTTCCCCAGGACTTTGGGGGAGTTTGGAATAACTTTCAGGGAGAAATTTGTCTATTTCACTGGTCAAACTGCCTGTGTCAGGCGTTGGCACCTCAGGGAAATTCCTGGCATCTTGCACTGGCGGTTTGCTTGCAGAATTCTGCAGGGCAGCTAAGGGTTTGGGTCCTGGCAGGCTGGCAGCAACTTCATCAATTAGTAGTGGGTTATTGTGTTCCCAGCCTATGAGTCTGGCAGTCTGCAAAGGGTTTTGTCCAGGGTTTGACTCTGATTCCGTATTTTGAAATTTAGGAGCATCCAAATTGTCATTCCTGACAGCCCAGAATATTTGGATATCATCATAAGTAGCAAGTCTGACAGGGCCCAAGGCCCAAAGGGTTTGGGACGGTTCTTCCTCTTCTGTATATAGGTTCATAAGCTGTTGTTTCTATATTTCACTATAGACAATTATACTGTATGACAACAGTATCATCTTTTGCTCTCCACTTAAAGCCTAAGAGGTGATTTCATTAAGGAAATAGGACTTGGATTAATCATCAAGTCAATAAGAAATCAACTGTCTTTTATTCTAATGGACTGGCTTTAAGGCAGCCCGCCTGCCCGCGTGCTATCTGAGTTAGCTCACAACGCTAGAAGAGACTTAAGTAGCATCAGGGCAACATGACAGGATGGCCAGCCTTTTTGGGAGTGGTTTTAACAGAAGGCTAACTTGACATCTTCCACAGATTGGTATCTTTTCTGTCTACCTGGGCCACTTCCAGGGCTAGCTAGCCAGTGGTTGGCTACTAGTTCAAGGAGATGATTGTTTTCACTTAATCAGAGCTACTCTAATACAATAGGCCCAAAGCCTTTTATCTTAGAGTGTTTGGCCTAACGGCTCAGTCCATGCTGGACTCTTCTAGATGTAATGCAGATGACGGTTCTTATGACAGCCCTCTTGTTCTAGGATTCACTTAAAGTTTAGAATAGTAATTATTATGAGGTGATTGTTGATGTGGACTAATTAATGGGCAACAATTGCATGTTCCATTAATTAATTGCAATTCATGAAATTGTTAATGCCAGGACATGATTTGGTCATTGATTCATTGATCCTGCGGCCTGCGTCATTCTGTTAAAACCATTCCTAAGAGTGATTGACAGCTGGCCTGCATTAATTTGTTGAATCTTTTAATTAGTCAATATCCCAAAATCCTGACATACTGCACACAAAACTGGTTTGGGGTTTCCAGGATACATTACAGTTCAACCAGGATACTGATGGGGCACCAACATAATACCTGAACAAAAACAAAATCAGAGCAGCAAAAAATAAAGTTTCACAGAAAAAAATAGAGCCATACAATATGTGCAATGTTTACATCCTAAAATAGTCAATAAAGTTTTAACTGTCACTTGTGACACTATCCAATTTTAGAACAGAAGCATCTTTACCAATTTTCAAGCTTTTTATTTGAGTGTGGTGATTTTAGAAACCACCCAAATCAGGGCTTGTGATTACAATCAAATCAATATATAAAGCTTTAACCTTCTTTTTTAGTGATGCTTAGGTTGTTTTAGTTTTACTATGGTCTTTGCTAGTGACTTTGATTTTGAAATTCTTGATGAGCAAACTAACAACCAAGCCAGTTTCAGTGAACAGGTAACCTGTTATGATGAATGTCAGGGAACCAACCCTGGGTGGCTAGCCTGTCAGAATTAGGGATTGACTGGGCCACAGGATGGGTGGACTGAGCTCATCATAAGATTGGAATTAACTTGAAGAGGTACAACATAGATCTTATAAAACAGGACCATCAGCATGAACTACAGTATCTATCACCCCCAAGAGAGTGATAGATACTATTCCAAATAGCTTGTTGGTATTATCCATAGGAAGTTCAGCAGCAGACACAGGCGCCAGTTTGGGAGTGAGGGGGTTCATGTCCAGTTGATAGGCAGGGAGGAAGTTAAACTTGCCTTGGAATAGGCAGGGTTCAGTGATATGCCAAGAACCATTTCAGTTAAACCTTGTCAATTCCTTAGTGTGGGCCAGTGGGTCACCCATAAATATATTTTTGATAGTGTATCCTCTATAATCAGACTTTAAGTGGTATTCAGTAAAGTAGCCAGGCCTGTAGAGAGCACCTTTCAGATGTAAAACTATGGGCAGTGAGGCTGGCAGGCAGGGAGGACTAGTATAAAACTGACAGATAACTAAGACCAAAAAAGAAATAATTGGGACACACAATTAATATATATAAGAGTGACTCTGTCTGTCTGTCTGTAATTTTGCCTCAAGTGGGCTAAAGCCGTAAGAGATTTAAATGAATTGATTTTTCTGTAAACTTAATTTTAAAACTTGGTGATCAATCCAAAAGCTTGATTTGGCTCATCTTTACATTCAATCCCTTATATGCACCTTTGAAAGTACTCAGGTTGAATTCAGTGGAGTGTGGTCTAAATTATATTGAACTGAGAATATAAGCCACTCAAACTACTATAAATTTGTATTTATTTACTTAATTTTTAAAATAGTAGTGTCAAGTATATACTTATTGTGAAGTATAATAAACAAGATAAAGGGGAAATTAAGAAGAGAATGATACTTTGCTGGATATGAATATAGAATAACATATAGTATCATGGAAAGCCACATACTGTCCATGTACATCATGGAGGTCATGGGGCTTATCTGAGCAATGGTCCTCTTAAGTAACAAGGCTTATTCAAGTTGTGTTCCTTTTAGGATCTGGATTTTTGATCCACATAATAGATGGGTGAATGATAGGAGTGCCACCGAGTTAATAATTAGTCAGTGAGTTGTACGGTGGGCCATTTGGTGAACTACTCAGGGCGTTATTTCCCCAAGAGGGAGTAATCAAAGATGTTGTGACATCTCCCCCTGGGGTGCTGGAATGCAGAGCCTTGGGAATCTTCTTGAGAGTGCTGGGAATATGTGCTTGGTACTGATCCAGTTTGGCGTTAGAGACAGGGAGTCTGAAGTTGTGTTGGGCTGTTCTTGCCTTGCATAGGCAGAGTCGGTCATGGTGCATAAATTTTAATTTAGTTTTCACACCAATTCCTTTGACAAGGTAAGTGTTATTGGGTTTGACTTCCATGACAATGCCTGGTCTTCAGAACCCTAGATCCAACTTGTGCTGGTCATGGTTGACAATCCAGATTTTGTTCCTAACCTGGTATCTTTCCTGCTGTAGGGGGATTGGTTCTCTCTCAATACTTTTCCACTCCATATCTTCTTGGTCTTTTCTGACACGTTTTACATTGGGATCACTGTTGCCTGGCACCTTTTAGGTATAGGTAACTGTGGTCCTGCAGTAGTGCTAACAAGGGCAGGCTTCTGCCCACAGACAAGTTTATATGGGCTTTTGACCATATTACAATTGACTTGTGCTCTGCACACCATGAGTGCTGTTGGCAGCATGTCGTCCCAGGCTTTTGGATTGTTAGCAGATAACTTACTGAGGGTTTTCAGTAGTGAGCCGTTTAGTTGTTCTACTTGTCTATTTGCTTGTGGGTGGTATGGGCTGATAATGATATGCTTTATTCTGTTCTTGGTGAGTGTTGTGACCTGAGGCACGGCAAAGATACACAACAGGGAATCCTAACCTTAGGATTGGATTTATACTAAGTCTTGGTTAGAATGACAGGGAAGGCTATGTGATTACCTTGTGGCCCTGATTGAATAATATCTGCTAGATGCGGCTAGAGAGGCACCAAAGTACATGAAGACACAAAGACAAAAATGTTAATAGAACTTAATTTTTATTGGTAAAAGAAAAATTGAATATATACTGTGTAGCTTTACCACAAAACAGTACATGGACGGTAGGATCACTTGCCACCAGCATAAGTGGGGCAAGTGAGTTGCAAAGAATCAGAAAACTGAACAATTAAATTTCCCAATTTGAAGCCAGACTCATTTTGAAGGGCAAAAGCAAAAGAGAGAGATTTGTCCTTGAAATAACCCATCAAAGGCAAAATTGAAACACAGTGAATGGCGGCATTCCCAAAATTGCCCCATCTAGATTGGCCTTAGGGGATAGTATTTGCAGAGGAACTTGGCATGCACTTGGGCAAACAGGCAACCACTAGAGAGGAGCTTCACAGTGTACTCTGACCCTTGCTTAGAGGTCACTTCCAGAGGTCCAACCCACAACATATCTAAATTATGAGTGTGTCCTCCTACTCTATGCTGATAGTAGAGAATGTGGTCCCTAATATTGAACTCAGGCAAGGGAAAGCGCCCAGCATTTTTAGGAGAGAGCTCAAACATCTTGTTCTTGTACACAGAGGTGTATGCAATAGCTTGTATATCAATGATACAGTTGACTAAATCTTTGATATGGTCATCTGGGTTCACAGCCTTATCAGAGGAGAGGAGCCCCCAGGAGCAACAGAGTGGTGGCCTCACGCCCATATAGCATAGCAAAGAGAGAGTACCCAGTGACACAATGTTTGCTAAGGCAATACACAAAGAGAGCAGCGGGTAAGTATGGATCCCAGTTTGCAGCGTCAGAGTAAGTGAGTTTCCTCATGATAGAGACTAGAGTCAAATTTGCACGCTCAACCACCCCATTGGTAGAGGGATTATAGGGGGAGGAGAAAGACTGGTGAGACCCCAAGGTTTCAACAGCAGAGATTACCAATTTGGTGTTGAAGTTAGTCCCATTTTCAGATAACAACACTTGAGGACAGCCATGGCAAAATAATATGTCTTGCAACAGAAAGGCGTGGTTGTCTTGGCAGTGATGTCCTTAGTAGGGCAAGCTTCTAACCACTTGCTAAAATGATCAACAGCAATTAGGATAAAGTGGCAACCAGAACAAGAGCGGGGGAGAGGCCCTACAGCGTCAATGCTGACAGTATGAAAGGTGTGTTGAGGGGGAACTATCTTGAACTTGTGTGAGGCAGCTCGTGGCCGCTGGAGCTGGCAATCATGGCAACTGGCAATAATATATGGAATCAGCAGGCAAAGGTCTCCCAGAAATATTTTTTCTGGAGCCAGTCATAGGTCTTGGCAATGCCTCCATGTCCCATCTCCTTATGATATTGAAGCACCAATGAAAGGCAAAGACTAGGCTGTACATAAGGTAGGTAGCAGTCTTGTACTTTCTTGAAAAGCTGGTTGTCACAAATGAGCGTGTCTTCAGATAGTTTGGATAGGGCAATACAAACTTCTTCTGTCTCTTTCTCCCAAGAGGAAGGATATCCAATTAGTTCACATAGTTGATCAGCCTCAGCAGGGTGTAGTGCAAGGATGGGCATTCTGGACAATCCATCAGTGTTTTGATTTTGAATCCTGGGACAGTGTAGCACAGTAAAGTCATAGCCTTGCAGGCGGAGAGCCCATCTAGCTATTTGTCCTTCTGGTTCCTTAAGCTGTTGTAACCACTTAAGCAAGGCATGATTGGTGACCACTGTTAGATGGGTGCCATATACATAATGGTGGAACTGCTTGACGGCATGCAACATAGCAAGACATTCTTTCTCTGTGACACTGTAATTCTTCTCATTCTTGTTGAGAACACGAGAAGTATAAGCTACAGGATGATCTACACCTTCATCATATAGTTGAGCCAATATAGCCCCAATATCCAGGTCACTAGCTTCAGTATATAGGATGAATTCCTTATTGTAGTCAGGATATACTAGGATGGGAGCCTCTTTGAGTTTTTGCTTGAGGGTCTCAAAGGCTTGTTGCTGACTAGCAGTCCATTTAAAAGGGACATTACAAAACAGTTGGACCAAAGGATCACTAGTGTTGGAAAAGTTGGGGATGAACTGTCTTTAGTATTCCATCATACCCAGAAAGACTTGAAACTCTCACAGATTGGTGGGCGGAAGCATTTTGTCAATGGTCTCAAATTTCTTGGTCATTGGGCAAATCCCAGTCTGGGTTACCTCATGGTCCAAGAATTCAAGGCGTTCCTTGAAGAAAGCACACTTAGATGATTTAAACTTAAGGCCTGCCTCTCAAATCTTTATGAACACTTCCTTGAGGTGATTCAAGTGATCTGTAAAGGTAGCGCTGAAGACTGTGATGTTGTCTAAGTACACTAGGACACATGAGAGTTTTAAATCACGGAGGATGGAGTCTATGGCTTGTTGGAAAGTAGCCAGAGCATTGCAGAGCCCTTGCAGCATGTATGTAGGCTAAAATAGTCCTTTGGAAGTGATGATAACAGACTTTTGTCTATCCTCAGGAGAGATATCAACTTGCCAGTATCCGGAAGCTAAATCCATTGCAGAGAAGAACTTGGAGCCGCCAAGGCAGCAGAGAGCATAATCAATGTGTGGTAGGGGATAGGAATCCTTTTTGGTTAAGGAGTTCAAGCGTCAGTAATCCATCATGATACAATGACCTCCATCCTTCTTCTTCAGTATAAGCAGGGGGGATGCCCATGGACTTTGGGAAGGAGCTAATAGCCCAGCATCTAATAGTTGCTTGAGCTCTTTAGACACTTGAGCGTCTTCCACGCAACTGCGGCAATAAAGTTTAGCGCAGAAGGGGGGAGCCTTACCAGTATTGATCTGGTGAATGAAGCCTTTGGCTAGACCATAATCAGTGCTATCTTTATCAAAGATATCTTAAAACTGATATAGCAAATCCAGCACCTCCTTCTGTTGTACTGGGGATAGCTGCAGGAAATCTTGAGCAGTAAACAAGGACAGGACTTGTGGCTTGTTTGAGGTAATTTTTATCCTGAAACATGCCAAAGGGATGTAGAAACAGGACATCAGGAGCATTCAACAACTTTTCATAGCCAACAACCTGCCCTCTAGACACTTGTATGGGGAGAGCGGTTAAGTTGGCAACCAGCAATTGAACAGGGTCTTTATGAGAGACAGCCAAGATTCCCAGGCATAGGTAGGGCTTGTTGCGTCCTAGAGAGGGAAGAGAGTATAATGCTAGAAACATATGCTCAGGTAGCTCATAAGATATTTGTGAGTCTAGGATAGCTTGAGACCCAGGGGGAATGATTACAGCGGAAGTAGCCAAGAGAGGAATCACTTAAGACACAGGGCAAGCCATAGGAGGACACTTCATGTTAGATGAATGTGTAAAGTATTTTAGGGTGAAAACACCAGTGAGATATTCTAAGGCAAACATATTGAGGCGCTTCCCTGGTACTCTAACAGGCTCTTCAAAGATCAGAGGGACTTTGTACCCTAGGATGGAGAGGTAACCATCCATCAAGTTGATGATCCCATTGTATTCCCTAAGGAATTGAGTACCAACTAGGAGGTCATAACTCTCATTCTCTGAGATAACAGCAGGCACAGCCAAGAGTAGCTTGCCAAACTGCATGGGAAGAGCAGAATAAGCCCCTATAGCGCAAGTCATGGATAGCCCAGCTGTGCCATACAACTGGTGATAATTAAGGTTGGGGGGGCAAGTTTGAGCTTCTTGACAAGCTTTGAGGAGACAACATTAACAGGAGATCCCAATGTCTAAGACAGCCTTGATTTTCACTTTTTGGATGGATATTTTCACATGAGTGGTAGTACAACCAAAGAGAGAGAGGACAGCCAGAATGTCTTGGTCTTCTGCTAGCTTTTCCCCCCATTTTTTGATCATGCATCTCAAGCCTGGAAACTCCTTATAGACAGTCTGGAGAGGAAGCAAGACTGAAACATTCTTGAATACAGTGTCAGCAACCTCAGCAGCTTCCTAAGATGACTCTACAAGCACAGGGGAGCTCTTAGATTGAGTGAGGCAAGGGCAAGAGACAACCTCCTTGACTTCTGGCAGCGGCTTGGTTGTTGTTGTAGATTCCCCAGAACACAACTTATAAGGGACCACAATAGTTTCAGGACAGCAAGAACTGAATACCCATAGGCGTCAGGATCATCAACGTCTAAATACATGTCAGCAAAATCAGAGATATTGTGGAAGGTCAGCAGAATGGGAGGAGCCTCAGTGTCAGCAGGCTCAGAGTTGGCTATGAAGGGGGGAATTGAAGGAGACTGGGAAGAATTGTCAATCAAGAGTGTCTCTGCCTCTAGGTTGACTGTTCTTTTCCTGCCTGCTCCTTGGGATCAGCCCCTTCAACCCAAGGATTGGTGCAGACTCAAGAATAGTGACCTATCTGGCCACAGTTGTGGCAACCTTGACGTCTAGGAGGATTTTGCAAGTTCATTGTGAGGATTCAAGGGCCACAGGAAGACAAACCAGAATTAGAGGTGGCACAATTATCCCGCAAAACTGCTCCAGAATGGGTAAGGTGCATATCCTGCAACAGCGTCTTTATGCTCTTCATAGAGAAAATAATGGTCTTATGGGCTTTGAAAGAGAAGGCACAGAAGTTGGTTAACTTTGAGGGCCTGAGCGCAAGCCATGTAGGCTTCATGGGCTGTCAACTGTCTGCTCGTTATCAGTTGCTGTCCTTCCATGTAGAATCTGTCTGCAAACTCAGCTAGAATCTCTTTAGGCTTGAAAGCAATATGCATGAAGGTGTCCTTCTTTACTTCCAGGCTAAGGTCACCACCAAACTTGTTAATCAGAAGCTGCTTCATATCTTCCCAGGTCTTGATGATGGGCAGCTCTGGCACTACTACCTCTTGGCAGGTTGGGTACAGACAGGTTAGAATGTGTTCCTTCTTAACCTCATCTGAGGCTCTTCTCATGGCAGTTTCCTAGATAGTTAGGAAAGTTGCAATGGTCAGGGTTTTGGGACCAAAGATTTGCTTAAAGGTAGGCTTGAAATGTGTTTCTGGAGTTGGGCCACCATTGTTGCTATCAAGTAAATTTATGCGTGGGGATAATTCTGCTTCAGATTTGGAGGGGGGCTTTCTGGCCCACAGCTGGTGAACACTTTCCTCAAGAGTATTCAGGGTCTCAGCAGTGCGGGTACCAGTATTATTAGCTAGGGTAGTCTGCTGCTCAGTAACATCTAGGCATTGGCCCTATGTTGTTACTACCGAGGAAAGCCCGGCCAGCCAGGAGGTAAGGGAAGGCCCCACTGAGAGGCAATGTGAAAACCTGTCATTTACTGAGTCAATCTATTCACTAATTTCTTGCACGTCCCTATTGAGTTTGGTGTGGTCTTGTTTCAAATGGTCCACCTCATTAGCTAGAGCAATCAACTCTCTATCACATTAAATTTAAGGGGCTCCTGACAGGCCAGGGCAACAGCCATCTTCATCAATAACTCTAACTGGGCTAGCAGCAATTGACACCATTTTGCGTAGGGCAGCAAGCTCTTGCTGTAGCTCAGCAACTTGGGTTGTCAGAGCAAGCACTTGGGGATCTGGCTGAGGTGCTTTAGTAGGGCAATCTTGACTGCGGGTAGACGCTTGCAGCTCTTGAATGGCATCCCATAGCCTCTGTTCTCTATACACCAAATTGTCAGATGGGGGGAAGGCGGAACATCTGGCTTGGTTGTAGACAATTCATTCACTTGAGTCTGGAGCTTGGTAATAGCAGCAGCAGTAGCAATCCTTTCTTGATCAAATTTTTCACTGAGCCCACAAAGGCCTTTAGCCATGAGGTCTGCTACTTGTTGCAGTTGCTAAAAGGAGAAAGTGATGAACGCATTAAGCTGCTATACAAGCTGTTCAAAATCAGTGAGATAGGCATTCAAGGTGAAATCTACTTGGGTTTTCCAGGGTTTTTCTAGCTGGTGAAACTCATGCAGACGTTCTCTGAAATATTTGGGGATGAACTGGTGCATTTGCTTAATGGAATTGACCAAGCAGGTTTGAGAAGTAAGAGTCACGCTGATTGTCTGACACCAAGGAAAACAGGGAGTGGATCCATTGTTGATAGGCAGCAAATTGATCCCATTGGTTTGTGACAGCTGCTTGTAGGAAAAAATCTCCTGAACGTGGAGCCCTAACACCATTTGATGGTGGGCTAAGGCGGGTTTTTACAAAGGATGACAATAGGTGCTCAGTGGAGTCAGCCACTGAGAGGAGATGCTGTGGACATTGTGAAGCCACAATCAATTTGTAGTATTCTGCTTGACTGAACTGTAGCTGGAGGCAAGGGATGGCCCCATCACAGGCTAACCCCAGGGCTACTGCCATGACTTGTTACAAGTCAGGGGTACCCAAAGGGTAGGACACTAGGCAGGGACCATTCCCAAGGTTCAGCACAGTAGGGAAAATAGGTGGGTCTGTGATGTCTTCCTCAATAGGAGGACTGGTAATTTCAGGTGAAGTTGGCTCTTGTATAGGCGGAGGCAAAAGACCTGAAAATGTAGTTGCAAAGGGGGTAACCAAGGGGCTTACAGCCCCTGTAAAGAGCACCATTTGTGTTGTGACCTGAGGTGCAGCACAGATACACAACAGGGAATCCTAACCTTAGGATTGGATTTGTACTAAGTCTTGATTAGATTGGCAGGGAAGGCTATGTGATTACCTTGTGGCCCTGATTGAACAATATCTGCTAGACGTGGCTAGAGAGGCGCTGAAGTATGTAAAGACACAAAGACAAAAATTTTAATAGAACTTAATTTTTATTGGTAAAAGAAAAATTGAATATATACTGTGTAGCTTTACCACAAAACAGTACATGGACGGTAGGATCACTTGCCACCAGCATGAGTGGGGCAAGTGAGTTGCACAGAATCAGGAAACTAAACAATTGAATTTCCCAATTTGGAGCCAGACTTATTTCAAAGGGCAAAAGCAAAAGAGAGAGGTTCATCCTCAAAATAACCCATTGGAGGCAAGATCAAAACACAGTGAATGGTGGCATTCACAATAGTGAGGTAGATATTGGTGGCAATGACCTTAAGTTTGGTGCCTCCTTCTGTGATCAGGAGGTTGGGTTTTCCAAACTTGGCTATGATCTCTTTTACAATAAAATTTCTTATATCATTGCCTTTATGTTCTTTTATAGCTTTTTCTATAGGCCACCTGGTGGCGTAGTTGATAGCTGTTATGATGTACTTTTTGCCTTTGTTCTTGCCAGGCATTAGTACCACAATATCCAGTGACCACACCTTGAAGGATTGTGTGATGGATA
>QTSX02006230.1:0-11121 GCA_014839935.2 Entomophthora muscae
CCGCCATTTGTCCCTGTTTGCTGACAAGCCTGATACTACGCACAGCCATGACAGCGTCCCAGCCCCCATTATTAGGATGGTGGCAATGTGGTGTGATTAATCTATGATGACAATGTCATGGACCACTAACTGTGCATTTATGTGATTAATTACACCAATTTTCAATAAAGCAATTGATTTGTTCTCATTGGTTTTCCATTAATTGCCTAATTAATTAGGCTGTGCATAATCCCTGGTCAGCAATTTCTCATGCCGGCAAAGATGTATGTTGCTTCATAGGCAAAGAGATCATCTGCAAGTTTGGGGAGCCAGAACTGTTTATTTCAGATGGAGGCAAAGAGCTTATATCTGACAATACAGATGTTTATTTGATTAAAAATAAGTGAAACACATAGTAACTACACCATATCACCCACAGGCAAATGTCATAGTAGACCAGCTAAATGGCTCCCTAGTGCAAGCCCTTGTCAAAATTACCACTGGGACGCCTGAAGAACAGAGTAAACAGTTACCTGCAGCTCTCCTTGTATGCTGTGCCTGAGTGAACATATTCACTGGAAAGAGTCCTTTTTAATCAGTCTACAGCGCACAGACCAACATAATCCAAGCCCTGGAAGGACCTAAGCTTGAGATGCCTAAGAATGTATCACCCAGAGACGGGCCAGATATGTACCATGCTGATTGTGGTCAGGAGACCTGGGAAGGAAAGTGGCTTCAAAGCACAGCAACCCCTTGAGGAAGGCATAAATTTGGGACAAGGTCTGGGCAGTGCATACCAACAAGGGCAAACTACACCCCAAAGGTATCCAGCCCGCCACTTGTCTCAGATCTGGAAGTGATCCCAAAATCTGGCATAGTTAGGATATTTCAGGGATTGTTTCTTTGAACATCCACAGGTGGATGTTTTTTTTCTAGATTTGTTTTAGAAATAAGGGCTATTTCTCACTCTCATATTTAAAACAAAATATACTATAATTTGAATCTAACCCTTTAAATTGAAAATGAAAGTTTCATAAAAAGGTTGTATAGAGAATTGGCTCACCTAGAAAAAGTAAAGCCATCTTTGACCCTTTTTTTTGAAAATTTTGGATCCCCCTAGGTAAGGACAATCCATAAACGCAACAGCTTGGATGCAAAACTTACGCAGATGGAATAATTGGCTTGGTCTTAATCTGATGCAGCCCTACCGCTGACCTGCCCCCAAGAAGGCTGACTCTTAGCAGGGGGCATGCAAAGCTACAGAGTTGACCCCTGGCAAAACTTCACATAAAAAACCACTTGCTCCTCAATTTGACTAGTCAGACACTTGCATCCAAAAGCATAGGACAGCTCAATTTACCAAATAATAAAACATGAACCAACAATAATCCAACCCTAGGGGCAAGCTCAATTTGGCACTTGACTCATCAGTAGGATCAAACCACCCCCTACCCATCCAGATAGTTGATCTGTAGGCATCTGGTTTCTTCTAAAGAGTTCACTTAAGCTATATCATCTCTGATACCTCAATAAAGGCACTGTCTAGTTTTTTAAATAATCTCTCTCTTTTAACTCTGTTAATACAGCATGGTTACAAAACATATATCACAGGATATTAACTTGTGACAGCATAGCATGTCTGTGTCTATTTTTTTAGGTTTGAGCCTTTAAGAGCCAAGTAAAGAGTTGATTAAGCGTTCTCAGATATCCTTTAACTTGATAGATCTCATCACTCTGGTTAACAGTTTCTATGGCAAAAAAGTTCAGCATGGTTATTGCTGCCTCTAGTCTGGTAGAGTGGTTGCACTTCCTCTGGTTAGCTCTTCCCCACGCTTATCTGAGGAACCTTTTAGGGTCCTTGTTTACACTTCTAGTTTATGCTCTGTTGATTTCTTTGTTTTCCCTGCTGGAGTACCATTGACTGTTTTCTTACCTTGATGAAGGGAAAGCTCAGAGCTGATTCAGATCCTCCCCCTTTCTTTTCAAGACAATCAATATGGGCTCATATTGGGTAGGTTGTTGGGTCTAGGTGCTAGTTTTCTTCTCGTGGAGCTGGATTTATGTTTTCTTTTCTCCATCACCTCCTTCCTATAGAGACCCTTTTAGAGTGGCTATCTCAATGGTGGACTGAATGGGAGTTGGGCTTTGTTAGCTTAACCTCTCATGAACAAGCATAGTGATCTGGCATGTATGTGTATTCTGTAAAGCCAGGATTTGGTAAAGCATCAGGAGCTTTTAGGGAGCACTGTGGAAAGAATCTACCTGCATTGGATGAAATCAGACAGTAAATTCCCTCTTCCCAAGAAGAAAAGTAAAAACACATATTTAAGAGGCTTTCTGGTGCTGTTAAAGAAGCCATTCCAATCCAGTTACAGGTGCTTGCCTTAGTGGACTGGCTAAAGCTATCTTGTTTTAGGGGATTGGTGAAGTATGGGAGTAAACTGCTGGATAACTTTTGTACAGGTGTAATTTTATGGCTGGGTGAAGGATATTGATTGGCATAGTAGCTGTGCCAAAAGCTTGACAGTAAAGACTCTACAAAGAAGATGATGGCATCCATTTGTTGTAAATTTAACCATTGATGCTATTTTGATATGTCCTTCAAATAGAATATGTGTGAATATTTGGTTGGTTTTGCTTTTGATTTTGGGAATTCCTTACCTTCTGTAAATGAGTCTGTTCCAATATCCACCCATTTCAGAATACTGTACCTGCCCTTGTCTGATCCTGGTATGACCTCACCCTAACGTGACCCCTTCAGTCACTCTGTCTACCTATTGAGTGATCTCCAACCCTTGTCTACTATTTAAGTAGAATCAAATCTCCTAATAAAGACAAGTTTATACACATTTGTGTTGGCTTTAATATCCTTCAATCCTTTTCCTTTCATTTTTGCCAAAAGGAATTCCTCTTCTTGTATTCCAGGAAATTAAGGTATGTGCCCTTAATTTTGCCCTGAAGGCTAAACCAAGGCTAGCTTTGAACCTCAAATATTTTGTTATAAAGATTTTCTGCTGTGTCCTACTGAATGTTGTCCCCAGGAGCCAAACACAAAAAAATATTGTTAACTACAGGGTATGCAAGCCCCTTGGTTACTCCATTCCCCTGTGCCTTCTCTGGTCCTTCTTCTTTTATATATGAAGTACCTGAATTTCCCAAAGTTTCTAGTCCTCCTCTTGAAGAGGATATAACTGACTCTCCCTCTATACCAATGATAATGGTGTTGTCTCTTGGGCCTGCAAGGGCCCCCCTTTGTGCTTTCTCTCTCAACTATGAGCAGGCCTGTGACGCTGCCCTCTCCCTCCTCCATACAGACACTGTGGCGCTGGACACTATTCCTGGCCTCCACCCTGGTTACGCTTAAGAGTATCTTTATTCTTTCCTCTTGAATTTTGGTCTCCCCCCTGCTTTGATGGAATCCATGGTGACTATTGGCATGCTGGTCAACTAATTCATCCTGACTTCTTTAGCCCATCATCAATTAGCGCTAGGATCTCAAAACCAACTTCTGACTGCTGTAGCCTCTGCTGTCTCAAATAACCATGCACAAAACATGGCCTATCAGGAGTGATCTCATAGCCTTTTTGCCTGTATCTCAGACAACCAGTGTGACTTGCTGGCCTCACAAAAAATACCTGACTTTGTCTCTGAACTCACTTTGCTCCTTGCTCACCGGATCCATCAGGGAGCAACTAGGTGAACTAAACAACCACCAAGCTATGTGACAAGGACAGATTGAAGCAACTCTCTTTAAATATTGTCAAGACTTTGAGACCTTGGCCAACAAGTTAAACCAATTTTGTGAACATTTCAACCCTCAACTTGAGTTGGTTGGAGCCCATGTTGACAATTGGGGCCAACATCTGTGCATACAATATGGTTTAGATAAAGCCGCACTAGGCAACACTCTGACCCAAGTTCAAAACTACGTAGATGACAGAGTGGTCTCCATCAAGGTGGCTCCTCCTTCTCCTCCAGTAGAGACCTCCTCTGCTTTTGAGTTCAGGGTATGGGAAGCCATAGCTGACCTCAAAGCTATCACTCAACACCAAGCATCTGTTCCAGTCCCCCGCCAGTGGAACCTATGCCTGACCCCTGCATTGCTTCCTTGACAGATCAGTTAGCTACGCTGCGTGGTGAGGTCAAGTATTTGTGACAACACCTCTCTGACCCAGGTGAATCATCTTCTGAATCTGAGGACAAAAAAGGTCCTGAAGTCACTGAGGTCCCTACCTGAGTAGACAATGGATGCTGTCCTGGGTTGGAAGGTCAACCATGTGTTTATTGCACCCTCACTTTGGATCAATTGGCATTGGTTACCAATGATGTTGCTGATAGACAGGATGCACTAGAAAGGGAGGTACAGAATCTTATTCATTTGACTGAAGCAATAGATGAGTGTGTTACTCCTTTGGCATCACAGGCTATCACTTTGGCCTCCTGTGTCAATGGTATTGCAGGCACTTTTTAAGTACAACAGATATGAATTGATGAATTTGAAACTGTTGCCACTACCACCAGAGATTTCAGTGGTCAAAACAGCTCTACTCTTGACACCTTGGAGGAGAGCCTTTGACTATTATGTGCTTGCCAGACTGCCACAGAAGCTTAGTTTGAATTAAATCCTCATATTAATGTTCTCAACCAAGGTAACAACAGCCAATCCACCTTGTTGTCTTTTGACTCCAATTACAAACCCTCCTTCAAGAAAATTTTGATCCTAAGACCTCCACCATTGCTGCTTTCCTAACAATCTACAAGACTGCAATGTGTAGGGCCACTGACAAGCTTAAGAAGGAACATATCTGTGGGGTTCCTGATTGCCAGTCCCCAAAGTGTGTCCTGCGTCATAGCCAGGGACCATCTTGGAGGATTTGTCATTTCCTAGTAGTGAGAGGTGGCTTGCTAGAAGCTTATATTTAGCCTGCATGACTGCAAACTCTTTCAGCACTTTTCCAATTACTAGGCGGGCATCCCCACCATGCACCTGTACTTCAGCAGGTGCTAACCCCTCTGTGGTCCTGTACCAGTCCTTTAAAAACCTATTAAATTCATTCCCTATAAACTCCCTTCCCCTATCTGTCATCTCAAGATGCCTAGTTAACCTTTCCCACTCCTCCTGGGAAGACTTACTGGTGGCAAATCTTCTGCAATTTTGACAATAGGAATCTTCTTCCCTTTGACTGGGATAAAAGATATGGGGTAGCTCACTCATAGGGCTTGTACTTTGATCACAGAAAAATTTGGGCAGGGGTCATAATGGGCTTTTTATTTACAGTCAGAAGTAAGATCCTCTTAGAAACCTTCTGCTATAATGCCTGGGTAATGTCACAGTAGATTCCATAATGCCGGGTATTGTCTGTCCAAGTAAGAAGGCTCAGAAGGCTGGAAAACCTGTATCAAAATTGATCAAGTTAACGGATTTAAACCAAACAGTCAATCAAAAATGGGTCACAGCTGCTCCAGTCTGCCAGCTGAAACCAGCTCCCCCTTTCAAACTGATGTTGATAAATCAACGTAATATAAGGGTCACCCTATATGAGCTTGTTAATCAGCATGGTTGTCAGAAACTAGTCACACAAGGGTTCTTTGCAACCTGGACCAGATACTTACTTGACAATGTGGAAGGAATAGGAGGTCAAGACTCAGGTGGTATTGCTTAGTCAATTTTTCTGATATATATTGAATCATTTTCCCTGTTTCAACTAAGAGTTGAGTCCTCCTAAATTTACTCAATAAAAATCATTTATCCCAAGTTCTAATTTTCAATTTTAAAAATGTATCCTGTGATTGGGCTGTTGTGGTATATTATTTACAATCTGATTCTGAACCAAATCATTTCTGGAAGATGGGGCCCTGCAACTGGAACTTTGTTGTTGGTGCCTCCCAATGTCAATTTCATTCCAGCTAATTTTGCAGCTCCTTCCCCCTTTCTTGAAAATGAAAATTGTGTCAATTCCTGATGCCCAGAATTTTATGCTGAAGATGCATTGATGCTTTCCCAGGTCATTTATCTTGGACTACTCTGGTTAGGACTAATTGTTCTACTTAATCCTGGAGTTACAATTGGAAATTTCACAAAAAAATATCTGAAGCCGTGTTGGTGGTTAATCATCAATTCTATGTGGATTTGGGTGGTAATTCCTCATCACTTAGAAACAGCTTCATAGTATCCAGTGATTTCCGTCACAGGTAAGGGAAACAATATGGGTTTGCCAATACTTGGAGTCCTCCAACAATCTCTTGGGCTCCTTGTACTTGTTCTTGGGCTCCTGCACCTTTATCTTGGACTTCTGCACCTTTAACTTGTTTGTCAGCTCCTTCTGTAGTCTTTGTAGCCTTTTTAATCCACTTGATCCAGTCCCTGAGAAGCCTCAGATAGCTCCCCCTTTTATAGCTCCTTTTCCAAGTCCAAATTCTTTCTTAGGACTCTTGTCTTCCAAAGCTTAAACTATCCAGTTTTTCTTCCTCTACAATATATTAAACTTTATAACTTACTTCAGTCAATGAAACCCCTGAATTCTCTGCTTCTGTACCTCATCTTTTAGGCTTTAACTCTTAAGTTGAAGCCCTCAAAACACTAATTAAATAAACTCTGGCTCACAGCCAATCATACACCTTGATTCAACTGTTTTGCCAAAGAGTTTGCCCAAATGACTTGCTCTTGACTCTGGTTCAAACTCAAAGCTGTCTTTCTCCAGGTAAACAACTGCTCCGTGTTTCAAATGGTTTTGCTGTGATTCCTGTCACGTTTCTCTGGCAAATCTTGAGCGCCTCCACCTATGTTTTACATAGGGGAATTTTGAACCCTCAATTTTTCAACATTTCTCTGTATTTCACCAAATTTTCTTCAGTGTTTTGCGCCTTCAAACTTGCCTGTTGCTTGCCTTTCATCTCTCCTAGTTGTTTTCAGCAAAATTTGCTTATTTGTCTTCACAGTTTCTCTGTTCTGTTTCTGGCCTCTTCTTGAATTTTTTTCCACTCAATTAAGTCTAAATAAAATCCAATTTAGCCACTGTAAGTTATTTCTTTTTCCTCTTTATTTTTATTTATATGATATTTTAATTCTTTTATATCATATCTAGGCAGTATTAAATCATTATTCAACTGCTTCTTTTCTTAATAATTCTCTCTCTTTAAGAAGCCAAAACCAGCATTCTAGCGTCTGTATCCAGTCTGGCTAGTCCTTCTAAGTCATCTTTTAGCTCCATAGCTAGTCCTGCACTATCATCTTCTTGTACTTCTGCCAGTTCTTCAACCACATCTTTCAGCTCTTTGGCCTAGCTAGTAATCAGTCCATTTCAGTCCACAAAAACAGTCTATTCCAGTCTTCTGCCAGCTCATTTCATTCATCAGACCTACAGCTTATCCTCACTATGAACCACCTTGGTTCCAACTTCACAATAAACCATCTTGGTTCCAAACTTCAACATGAACCAGCAGTCTTAACTAGTCTTTACTGTGATCATACAGTCCTTCTTACTAGTCTTCTCTGCTGACCCCATACTATGAACCACCTCAGTTCTTTATCTCAGTCCCTGTTACCAGAACCTGTAGACCCAGGCATGAGTCTACATTGAACTAGCGTTTGACTGGGCCCTTGCAAGTGGCAATCCACTTAGGCCATCCAACCATAGATCAATAAAGTCTATGCTGTTGTTTTTACTCACCCAGGTGATTAAGTCTGGGCTTTTAGTTACAAAGTAATTAGCTTCACTTCCTAGAGGCCTGATCACACCAAGTTCTGCAGCTGCTTCCCCAAGCAACCGCCTTGGTGACACCTCTGAGCAAATCTATGCCCTCTAATGCTCACTTTGGGATCTTTCTAAAGCTCCCATAGGGACATAAACAAGAACACCCTACCATTCTGTTAGATAGGATGCTTGCTCACAGACCTCCTGTAAGCGTATTAGGGTACATAAAACTCTCAAAGCTCCTCTCCTCCCTGGTAGCCTGTGTTACCTGCCAGGGGTCCAAAAACTTACAGCCCTGACAGCCAAGTTACCTACCATGCTGGCACACTTTTTTACCCTGACAGCCTGTGTTACCTGCCAGGGTTTAAACATCTTTCAGCCTGAGTAGCAAACGCTACCCATCAGTCTGGATCACTCCCCTCCCCAAATAGATAAAGTTTCCTGCTGAGCTATCTCATTCCTCACCCCAAGCAGCCACAGTTACCTGCTGGGGGAGGACCTCTAGCCTACAGCAGCCAGTATCTTTTGCTGGGTGGAGACAACATCTGCCCCTAGTAGTCTTTTCACCTACTATCTAGGTCTTACCTCCCCCTAGTAGCCATCATTCCCTACTAGGCCTCTACCTGTAACAAACCAACAACACATTGTCAATCTTCAGCATAGCGCCTTTATTTGAAGCCAAATCAACCCTTGCCTGAAAGACCATTTACATGTGGACTATCACAATATACTTACCTTTTTACACCTCACTTGCCAGGAAGTTGTGGTCCCTGAACTCCCATCCATTTTCACTTGGGAGGATATGAAACGCCTTTTTATTGAAGAGTTCAGAGGAGATATCAGCTTGGAAGTTAAGAAGGATGCCTTCATGAATATTGCCTTCAAACCTAAGGAAACTCTGACTGAGTTTTCTGACTGATTCTATATTGAGGGACAACAAATAATCACCAGTTGCCAATTGATTCCCTGGGAAGTGTATACAGCTTGCTCTAATGCTTTGAAAGTGAACCAGCTCCTATGCTTACACTTTAAAGCACATAAATTGTCTCTTACTTCTATGAAGATTATCAGGACCCTCCTGAAAGATATGCATCTGACACATGGAAAGACTGTGGTTTGCAAGAATAAGGCTAATGCCGCTGGAACCACTTCTTGCACCCCCCGCATCATGACTCTTGGATCTAATGGGCAGCCCAAACAACAAGGATGCCACAATTGTGGTCAAATTGGACATCACTTATGCTCCTACACCAACCCTTGTGTGGAGGGTTGTGACCCAAAAGAGCAGGCGGTAAAAGAGAGGTCAGCCTAGAGGCAGAGACTCTCTCTGCTGTTATATCTTTCTCATCTCCTCCTGATCCTCCCTCTGACAAAGAATCTCCTCCTTTGTCTGGCCCTACTATTCTTCACCTATTCCAGGATCTCTCAAGTGACTCCAAATCTGAGGATTCTGACTATGATGAATCAGATAGTTATGGCTACTCTGTGCTGGCTGTCCCTGAAACTGTTTCAGTTCCTTACAAGCTTTGCTCTGGAAAAACCACCACTACTGCTTGCCCTCTGCTAGCTGAGGCTAAAGCCATGGTAGCTTGCCCTTACCTAGCGCAAGCTCATTGATCTCCTCTCCTAGTGGACTCCTCAGAAGAAGCCTCTGAATTAGCTGAAGCTCTCTTCCAAAATGTTACTGTGTCCCTCCCCTTGATAACTGTATATAAGGGAATTCCTGCCTTGAAGTGCATGTTGGCAAAGTGGGAAAAGGAACTAGAAGCCTTGCAAGACGTCCTGGCTGTCTTACCTCCTTTTGGAAAGATACCACCTGTATAGAATTATCAATCCAGAAGGTTAAGATTAAGGCCATCCTGGACACAGGCTCTCTGTCAATGTTGTATCCTCCAAGTTGATGAAGAAGCTCAAGCTGGCTCCTGATCTCAACTATACTCAGTCTTATGGAACTGCTGGTATGGCTCAGCCTCAAGCCATTGGCGCTTATTCTTCCCTGCCAATGAGGTTTGGGAAACTTCTCATTACATCCCCTGCTGTTGTTTTAGAGAACAAAAGATACAATCTACTGGTAGGCACTCAATTCCTCCAAGATTACAATGACATTGTCAATCTTAGAGATGGGTACCTATCTCTCTTGGGATACAAGGTCCCACTAATTTTTGAGGAACCTCCCTGCATCCCTGGCAAGCGCCTTAAGACTTGTGTACTAGAGTACCCCACAGGCATCTTCTAGCTGAAGTACAGAACTCACTCCTCCAATATTTTCACCCCTCCTCCTTCTTGTCCTGAAGAAGAAGGTATTCCTCTACTTGCCCCTGCAGCCATCACAATCCCTCCTGGCTCTCAAGTGATTATCAACTCTCAGATATCCTAAAAGCTGCCTGAGAAGTCATTATTAGAGTTGTACTCTCCTGGATCCCTCAGCCGTAAAGAACCTTGGTGATGCCCAGGGATTTTAGATCAAACTCATAAGGAGTATGTACAACTGTTATTAGCTCACCTGACCGCTTTTCCCATGCAGGTCTATAGAGACCAAGTGGCGGGACATGGACACATACTAGGAGCTGAATAAGTGACTTCCCTCTATCCTTTTGGGAAGTTCAGTGATTTCAACTTACCAGAAGAGGACCCTCAAGTACTCTCCCTGTTTACTGCCACTGATTTCTCACAGCTATCACCCATCCATCAGAAAGAAGTACTAGAACTGCTTGATCATTCCAATGGCATCTTTGCTTCTGGGCCCAATGACTATGGCCTAGCAAAATGGGACATTTGCCAGATTGACACAGGTGATGCTCCGCTTTTCTGCGCTAAACCCTACCGCTGTAGTAGGTTAGAAGATGCCCAGGCTTCCAAGGAGCTCAAACAACTCTTGGATGCTGGGCCCTTGGCCCCTTCTCAGAGCCCTTGGGCCTCCCCCTTGCTGATCCTTAAGAAAAAAGATGGAGGTCATCATATTGTGATGGACTACCGCCGCTTAAATTCCCTCATCAAAAAGGAATCATACCCATTACCTCAGATTGATGACGCTCTTAGACAACTAGGAGGTTCAAAGTTCTTCTTTGCTATGGACTCAGCATCTGTATACTGGCAGGTTGACTTGTCCCCTGAAGACCAAGAAAAGGCCGTCCTTATCACCTCAGAAGACATCTATGAACCCATATGAATGCCTCAGGAGCTTTTTAATGCGCCAGTCACTTTCCAGAGGGTCATGGACTTCATTCTATGAGATCTAAAGCTCTTCTGTATCCTTGTTTACCTCAACAACATTGCAGTGTTTAGTTCCATCTTTACTGATCATTCAAATTATCTCAAGGCTGTCTTCCTCAAGATTTGATAAGCGGGCTTGAAGCTCAAACCCTCCAAGTGTTCTTCCTTTAAGGAGTGACTCAAATTCTTGGGCCACAAAGTTACTCAGACTGGAATACGCCTCATGGACAATAAG
>QTSX02006231.1:0-11086 GCA_014839935.2 Entomophthora muscae
GAGGCGTTGGAAAAGGACTTATCTATGACAGAAGTTACTGGATAATATGAAACCATTTCTAAATGATGGGGTACACCACCCAAATTCACATAAATTAGTGATTAACCCACCACCGTATTTAAAATTTTTTTTGTGAAATTTCCAAATTGTAGCTCTCAGGATTAAGTAGAACAATCAGTCCTAATCAGGTAAACCAAGATAAATGACCTAGGAAAGCATCAATGTATCTTCAGTTGTAGAATTCTGGGCATTGAGAAGTGACACAATTTTCACTTCAAAATGGGGGGAGGAGCTAAAATTGGCTGGCATGAAATTAACATTTGCGGCGCCAACAACAAAGTTCCAGATGCTGGGCCCCATCTTCCTGAAATGATTCTGTTCAGAATAAGATTGTACAGGATATACCGCAACAATCCAAGCAAAGGATGCATTTTTTAAAATTTAAAATTAGAACTTGGGATAATTGATTTTTATTGAGTAAATTTAGGAGGACTCAACTCTTAGAGTTGAAACAGGGAAAATAATTCAATATATATCAGAAAAATTGACTAAGCAATACCACCTGAGTCTTGATCTCCTACTCCTTCTGCATCTTCAAGTAAGTATCTAGTCCAGGCTGCAAAGAACCCTTGCATGACCAGTTTCTGACAACCATGCTGATTGATAAGCTTACATTGGGTGACCCTCATATTACATTGATTTATCAACGTCAGTATGCAAGGGGGATCTGGTGGGTTCATCTGGCAGACTGGAGCAGCTTTAACCCATTTTTGATTGAGCTGTTTGGTTTAAATCCGTTAACTTGGTCAATTTTGATACAGGTTTTCCGGCCTTCTGTGCTGCTTACTTGGATGGACAATACCCGGCATTATGGAACCTACTGTGACATTATCCACCCTCTACAGCCTCCTTTTGGGGCTGCTGTGCTCTTTGTGGCAAGAAGTATGGTACCCTGCGCCTAGTCACAGATTATCAAGCCCTAAACAAAGTTACCATTAAGAATTGTTACCCACTGCCACTCATTGACAACCTCTTCAATGCCCTGGGTGGCGCCACAGTCTTATCCAAGATTGAATTAACCACAGGTTATAACCAGATCTGTATCAAAGAGAAAGAAATCCCCAAAACGGCCTTCTCACTAAATATGGCTCATACAAATATGTAGTGCTTAATTTTTGTATGAAAAACACCCCATCAACTTTTATGACCCTTCATAAACAAGGTGTTTGCACCTCACAGGCAAGCATGCCTTAGTCTACCTAGACAACATTATTGTCTATATCCCCTTTGTAGAACAGCACCACAAGGACTTAGAAGCATTCTTTGCTACCTTGGTGCAATAAAAGCTGCTGGCCAAACCCTCCAAATGCCAGTTCTTCCAGGAGCATCTGCCCTTCCTAGGCCACATAGTCTCAAAAAGATGGCATTAAGCCCAACATTCAGAAGATCCAGGCCATCTGCAAAATGCCGCCACCCAAAGACAAGTTCAGAACTCCGCACATTCTTAGAATGGTTGCCTATGTACATTGCTTCATACCTGACTGTGGCGTTCTGACTGCACCCCTGTATGGCATAACTGGCGCCAAACCCAAGTTTTTATGGACCCCTCAGCAAGACCTTTGTTTAGACGTCTCATAGAGAAACCCACAACAGCACCTATCCTTCAGCAGCTCAAACACAATGGGTAGTACCAAATGGAAACTGACGCCTCAGATGCATCTATTGGGGGGGAGTATTACAATTCAAAAACAATTATGATGACTTCCTGCCCGTAGCTTATGAGTCACACAAACTATCAGATGGCATGTGGCAATACCCTATACACAACAAGGAGTTGTTGGCAATTGTACACTGCCTAGTCAAATGGTGTTGCTATCTGGAACAACAGGAAGAATTCACAGTGTTTGTCATGAATGACATTTCAAAACTTGTATTAAAACCCAAGAGTTAAACCCCAGTTCCCAGGAGGCAGATCCAACCCGCCAGACCAGTCCAGGACCCGCCAATCTGTTAAAAGACAGGCTCAAATCAGTAAATTACTCCACATTCTGCCGGCCTACTACAGAGGACCATTCAAAGATTACTCGAGTCACACAAAGTGGACAGGGGACCACCCGCTTGTTAAATTGCAAACCCGAGTTAACAAGTTACTCCGAGACCCACCAGCCCCCCAGAGACAATTCCCCAAATGGTAATCAGATTGATGCCAACCTTGAGCCACCAAAGTCCCAAACCTATGCAGAGGTTGCAGCTTGCCATAAGGAGGTTAAGACAAAACCTATTTTTAACCTTGCCAATGGCCACCAGCAACTGCCAGTCTCCCACCCAGAAGGGGTAGTGCAATTGGACTACTCAGGTGACATAGTGAACAGTGGCGGCAAAACAAAGTGTCACCTTTCCAATTTTCCAGAACAGGCACAACCTGGATCTGCCGCCCTCAAGACCCCAAGCCAAGACCTACATCCCGCCAGTGCCTTGTCTGCAAACCTGAACCCTGCAAAAATCAAAGAAGTGAAGTCCCAGGGTATAAAAACCCTGGCGGTACAGCAAAACCCCCATCATCATTTTTGATAATAAAGTTTTATGAACCTTTGGTTTGAAAAAATCTTACCCTATCTAGTCTTAGTGATCTTCCATCTTAATTCTGGTCAAGTAGACTACCAGGCTGCCACCCCCCTTCCAAGACCAACCTGCTGAATTGTCCCAGGCATTATACTGTCACCCAGGAGCCCCTTTGGACCTGTGCATTTTACTGAATACCCTCCAACCCGGCCTATTTGGAGTACAACTTGGAAACCATCCTCATTGCCAACCCTTTGGCAAGGACTAGAAGTACCAAGTACATAGGACACAAAGGAAATAGGGTCAAGATCCTGCCCTTACTGTTCAAAGACAAGTACAGTTACCTGCCTGCCTACTTTATTCCTATGACTCCCCCTTTAACACCACGACCAGACCGCCCGTTAGAACCCACCGCCGCAGCTGAGACCACTACCCAACTGTTTGGAGTATACTACATTACTTTGACAGGATTGTTAGATTCCATGGTCCCCAACTCTGGACCTTGGTTCTTACTTGGGCAATCTGCATCTTATATTATCAAGTTAGCACCCATTCTATGGTGGGCCCTACCCGCTGGCTTGGCCGTACCTCATCCCAAGCCGCCCAAGGACTCTACTTACAACTGGCTTCCTGACAGCGTTGACCAACCACAAGTTGCTTATATACTTCAAAACCCAAGCAAATCTGTCCTACCATCAGGTTCACTGGATGGAGCTTCTGGAGAGGTTTAACATGCTCATACAACATAAGCCTGGCCCAGAGTTAGCCATGGCAGATGCACTCCCCGCGCCTGTACATCTGTGCCACGGGAGGAGAAAATGTGCTCAGCCCAGACTGGCCCCTCTTGGTAATTTGGACAAAGGACAAAGGTTTCCCCCCCTGGCACCACCAACATAACAAAGGAAACAGTTGTTAAAGAACAAGCACTTATTTGTGGACCTGTATGGAACCCTATATCAAAAAAGTGTCCAACAGAACCACTATCTCTTATTTTCCCACATATCAGTGAGTTGACACTATCATATGTTACCATAGAGACCTAGGGAACACAAAAATCCACAACCTCTAAAAATTCCTAAACACATAACATGGTGGCCAACCCTGTACTGAGACATTCTGGAAGTCATAGACCAATGCAAGGTATGTGAGAAATTTGCAAGAAGCAAAACCCCACCTAAGTTATTACTACCTATCTGCACACAACTACTTATCAAGGTGTGGGCCCTAGACATTGTGGGCCCCATTCCAGGAAAACATAACAAGAAGAAGTACATCATCACCGCTATAGACTTGCTACAAGATGGCCAGTGGCACAAGCAGTAAAAACGCATACAGGCAATGACGTGTAGCAATTAATAGGAAAAGAAATTATCAGCAAGTTTGGAAAGTCAGAACTCCTGATAACCAACAGAGGCAATGAATTGACCTCTGAATACACCAATGTATACTTCACCAAGAATGGGGTCAAGCACACAGTGATAACACCTTACCATCCTCAGGTCAATGGATGTGTGGAGCCTCTAAATGGTAGCCTTATGCAATCCTTGGCCAAAATTCACTGCCGGGAGACCTGAGGAATGGTACAAGCAGCTATCAACTGCATTGCTTGTATTCTGGACTTGTGTGAACAGATCCACCAGGAAAAGCCCCTTTGAGTTAGTATATGTTACATAGCTCAATATCATCCAAGCATTATCAGGACCAAAGCTGGAAATACCAAGCAAGGTTCCATCCCGCTCAGACCCCCAGGCCATAGAGGCCAATAGCAATCAAACAGAAAGAGAGAAAAAACTTCTACAAAACAAAAAAATTTCCCATCTAAAACAGAAATGAGATTGGCAACAAAGTTTGGGTCGTAAACATAAACAAAAGTAAGTTACAACCAGAGAAAGTAGGCCTGGAAATCATTCTAAAGATAAACAAAAACAACACTTACCTTGTGCAAGAACTGGGGAAACGTAAACAAGACAAGTTCTTCCACCACAATTACCTGAGACCCTGCAAGGCAAGACAGAAACAACTTGAAACTGTCCTACCCACCACTGAACAACAGTTATTCCAGTATGGCGCCCAGGCTCCCAACAACCTCCCTGACAACCTGTCCCCAGAGGAGGCCAACTTTCGGTTGGGTGTGTGTGTCAAAACACCAGGCTCAACCTGCCAGCAAGGTTCTGAGTAAGCGGGTTTGTGACCCACAATCAATTATCCAGTCACTTGAAGCCAGACTAGGAAGTCAACTCAAATTTCTAAATACAACAACATGAACAAATGATGATCCCTTACAGTGGATACCTTGTTTTGGCGCTTGACTCATTACCAGGATCAAGCCACCCCCTTCACCATCCCACTGTGTGATCAACACAATCATGTTCCTGTTACCCACGTTTCACACTAACTATATAATCATAATCTCTCAATAAAGAATATTATCTAGTTTCTAAATATTTTCCCCTTGTAACTCTCTAAAACAGCACAGTTATGACAACAGCATATGACTTTTAGCCTAAAGGCAAATGTTAAAGCATGACTATTAAAATATTAATATAAATTAAAATTCAAGGTTCTCAATTTTTATAATTAAAATTTTATCTCATATCTGCATTTATGAAGATTTACATATGGTCTCTTAATGGATGCAAAGATCAAAAAGTAGCCAAATCAAAAATCTATAAGTGCCCAAAATTTAACCATAACTGAAATTAATCTGTAAAGAATTTAATACACTGGTTTTCAAAATCTATGGCTCAAGCAAAAAATTAGATTTGAACAAAATGAGTTCAGAGTCAAGAAAACTACAAGTTGGGCAAGATTCAGAAATCAAATGCTTTAAGTATTTTGTTGAACTGGCAAAATGGTAAATAAGAAAGGTAATATCACTAATACAAATGATAAAATTATATCAAACATCAAACAGTGTAGTTCAAACTACAACCAAAATGACTTGAAACATCAAGTGAAATGGATTGATTCTGTTCTAGAATAAATTATAATCCTATCAGGATTCAGATGAGGCACCAACAGAAGGGCTAAAATAAAATGAAAATAGATAAATCTAGAAGCAAGATTTCACAAGCACAAAACAAAATGAAGTCATGCAATATGTGTAGTATGTGCATCCTAAAATAGAAAAGAGCGTTTTATCAGCCAATCAACAGCTATCCAATTTAGGAGCAAGGGCATTTTGTTCATTTTCATGGCTCCTGATTTGTGTAAAATGGTTTTGAGAACTTTCTAAATATGAAACTGTGATTAAAATAAAAATAAACCATAAAATTTTTAACTTATACTTTTAGTGATTTTATCCTAGATTTTTTTTCACAATGGTTTTTAATAACAACATATTTGATGGCGCCAGGAAACATGACAGCATCAGCCAAGCCAGCTTCAATGGAGGAGAGGCTCAGAACGTGAAGGCACCCGTTTACACCCAAGCCTTTGAAGCAGGTAATGAGGAAGCCAACCTGCACCTGACCCCTGACCCATATGGCTTTGACTTGTTTAGTAGTCACTTAGTGCCTATCTCTGCCCCACCCTCTTTCCTGACCCCAGACAAGGCGCCAACCAACCAGCCAATCAGAATAGCAACCCTGGTTTAGAACAACTGCCTGCCAACACCCAACCTGCCCTCCTACATCCAATCAGGCTACAGCTTTGTGTCCCAGCGCACCAAGCGCTGAATTATTACTACAAAATGTTTCAGGAAATTGTGGCACTCAACCAGCAAGGCCTGACCTGGGAAAAAATGAAGACTAATTAAAGCAGCCCAAGCCACTGCCATGAGTGAATCCAATAACATCATGAACAAGGGGAATGGAATTGGGATGGCCAAGAAGCAGAAGAAGGCACCCATGTGTTTGATCTCCTTTAGTGTTACCCTAAGCTTCCCTTGAATCAAGTCTGGAACCAACTTTTGCATCATGGTGTTTGGGTTTCTGAGCGCATGGTGGCTCTGGATGCATTGGAAAGTGGCTTTGGTCATGATGTTGACCAATCTCAATGGGAACCAATGGTGTTAGTAATGACAATTCTTTCTTACCCAAAGCCCGAGATATGGGACCAGGCTCAAAATCTGAGCCTAATTCTCTGTGGCCCACCAGTTCAGAGGACCAGGAGATCAACTAACCACAGCCTAATAATAGTAAACATGTTAATAAAATTGATGCCAATATACTGAAAACTGAATCCTTACTAACATCACAGGAGGTTTCAACCAAACTGCTAGTGCCTGGCAAGAAAAGTTTCCCCTGAAGTAACAACTTGCAATACTGGCAGTTTGGGCAATGAAATCAGCAATCCCGCCAATAAGAAATCCCCAAGCCTGTCCCTGGCCTAAGACTTGATACTTGCTCTGCAAACCCACCCAACACTATAGCAACCAATGGTAACCCACCCTCTCCAGACGCCAGGAGTTTCCTCAAGATACCAGCCTGTGACACTGGCAGACCAGGCAGAAAATTAGCAATTCCACCAATAAGAATTTCCCTAAACTCACCCAAAGTCTCAAAAATGCTGCTGGGCCTGAATAACTTCTCAACGCCAGTTATCAAGTTGTCAAACAGAATAGTTCAAAAGCCTATTATGCAGAGATAGTCAATGGCAACCCACCTGCCTCTGATATCACCCTGCCCCCTCTAGAATCTTGACATCAGCCCATCCAAGCTCAAGAAACCTGACCAGATAATGAGTTCTGGTAAAGCAGCACAAGTACCTGCCAGACCAAGATCAATCCCATTATCATTTTTAAATAAAGGTTATGAAATATTGGTTTCTATGAATATTCCCATATTTTATATTATTCATCTTTCTGTTGCCCAAAAGCACCTGATCCTCCTGCCACTCTGCCAGCTACCTACTGTCCACCAGGTGCTCTGTTTGGTCCTTTCCATTTTATGGAATAAAACCTGAAGCTCAAGTATATATATTACACCTCTGACTGATAAGCAATATTCCTTGACCTGATATAAAGCGCTAACCAGATGTAACAGGAGGACCCTTGGCATGCTACCAAGCCCTGCCTGTTCAGAGATAAATACAACTTCCTCCCTGCCTACCAACTAGATGTAGAGCCACTTGTCAACTCCAAACCAGTGCCTACATCTGCTGAAAAGCTCCCCTTGGACCATTTGAATAAGCTGTTGTGAATAGTGTACATTATCCTTTTGAGGTGCTCAACACTATTATATCAACCACCAGCCCTTGGTCCTAGGTGAGAAAATTAATGTCCTACCTAATTAAGTTAGAATCAATCTTATGGTGGGGCTTTCTCCCCTCTACCTGCAACCCATCAGTTCCCAGACGCTAGCAGCCCAGGGTTGGTTTCCTTAAAGATGAGATGCCAGTGAGAATTTCCCATATGATCATAACATAGAATCTGCTCTTACCTGATGCTTGACAAGTTTTTCTGCTGATTTCAGGTTCATCTTGTATTACAAATTATCTTTTGATTTTAACAACTTTGGGGAACAGGGAAAATCAAATAAACCCAAAGAAAGGAAGAAGGTCAAAGGGGACACTCATTGGTGTATTTCTGGCTGTTTTGGCCAAGGGTTTTGTCTATTATCAGACAAACCCTGATTAAACAAATGGGACATTATTTTTCTTGTTATGCCTAGGCGCCAGATTGGTTATTTTATAACTTAATCACATTATTCATATTCAAATTATTCAGAAAGAGTAAAATATAATCAATCCCAAATATTTAATTGATCTTGGGCTTGGGTGATTTTTTAAAAAATAATTCATTGATTTTATAATTGAAAATTGCAACTTATAGTACTACTGAAAATATCTTAAGTGCTACTACAAACTACAAACCAAAAATATTTATGATGAGTTGCATGGGGAGAGTAATAGCAGCCCCAAAGCTATAAATGCTATTACCCTATCTTTGGCTCATCATAAATATTCTTAGTTTGTTTCAGAAAAAAAAGGTTGTTGTTTTTTGAAAGACTGATAACTCTATTTAAAATACACCCTCTAGTAAGCTGCCCTACTTCATAAACTTGCCCCAATACACTACTAGCATCTTCTGATATTTTTGTTTCTCTGGTATCATCACGTGATATCAAATGATAAAATATCTCAGAATATTCTGAGAAGCTTTCAAATGTTAAAGGTGAAGTATATAACTTCCCATCTTTCATCAAATATGAAAGATTAATGCGCAGATTTTTAACTTCAAGCTCTCTTTTTTATAGGCCTAAATTTCCTTTCATAAATATAAAAAAATGCTTTTTGGGAAACAATTGAACCAGTTAAAGATGAATTGTATAATTCTTTTCTTCTTTCTTCTTTCTCACAAATATTTTTTAGATCATTAATGTTGTTAATATAAAGTACATTTTCTTTTTCCTTTAAAATTTTTGATATTACACCAAAGTGACCATCAACAATGCTTTTTCCATGGCATTCAACAAAACGGTTATATTTTTATGGAACCCTTAATATATTTAGGTGCCTCTTTAAATAAGTAATATAAAAATTCATATGATCTAAAATGATTTCCATTATCTGTCCATACTTTTATATTATTTATTTTTTTAAATCTATCTAATTTAAGAAGACTTATTAGACATTCACCTGAAAATAAAGAATCATGTGATAATATTTGAGACAAAAAATCATGATATTCATATTTAATTTTATTGTTTTCTTTAAAAACTAATGCAAACCCTAATAATGAGATTGGTTTTTTTGAATAAAAACAATTATTGGTCTCAATTGGACCACCTCCAACCTTTAAGTTTTCTTTATAATCTATAACTACAACACAAGACTCATCATCTAGTTCATTAATATCTTTTTTATATTCACAATTTTGATGAACATAAAAGTCTTGGTGCTGATTAATAGTCTTTAAGTCATTGTCTATAGATTCTGGTAATGGTAAGTTTTTACTTTCACATTCTTCCTTCTTTTTTCTAGTGAATTTTTTTAAATTACAAATATTGCACATATCGGTTTGTTTTTTACTTTTTATTATATTTTTAGGGATTAATTTATAGTAAGTGGAAATTGAAACTGAAATTTCATTTTTTATTTTCATATTTTCATATATTTCTTTTTTTGTTTTAAGTAGAGAGTATTTAATTTCAGTTGAGTAATTACTCATCTCTTTTTCAATATCTTTATAAATTTTTTCAGGCACTTTTTTTGTAAACTGGCTTGTTTCAAAAGAATTTTCCAGCAATTTTTTAATTATTTTTTTTTAGTTATTTCTTTTTTTTAATGAATAGTTATTATTTTTTTAGCTTTTTGTTTAGTTTACATTTTTATTTTTATTTATTTTTCTTGAGTATCAATCTCACTTCTTGGATATATTAAACCCCATATCATTAAGCTCTTTTAAAGAGTAACTGAAAGAATCCAGAGATCGCAAGGTTGGAATTATGCTTTTGGGGAGAAGATTTCATGAGATCCTTCAAGTTTTCAGAAATCATTGCCTTTTTGATTTTGAATAGTTGGCAGGAACTGAGCTTTCCAAATTTAGTTTGAGTAAGGAAGTGCTTGATGAAATTATCAAGATCATCACCAGAAATAAAGAGAAGAGAATTGCCTTTTTTAACATTGCAATTCTCTCTCTTTTGTTGGAGTTCCCAAGAAAAAAAGGGTAGCATGGAAGAAGTAAATTTAACTTGAGGACAAGGTAGTATTTTAATCTGTAATTAGGTCAAATCTTTGATGTGGCCTTAATGATGGAGTAGTATGATCAGAATGTGGTCTTTGAATTGGGTTATTTGGATTAGAAGCTCAGTGGTACTTTAGTTCTTATATAACAGTTAAATGACACCATTCGAAAGAAATGGTGTGATAGCCCTTATTATAGTTTGAACTTGAATTTATGTTTGCAGAAATTAATAAAATACCCAGTTTTCATGCCAATGACATATGTGAAGCGGATAAGCATTATTATTACATCATATCCTCTTTGTAATCAATGCAAATCAATTAAAATGATGTATTCAGTTAATTGTAACTCTTCCGATATATTTAAATGATAAAATATTAAAGAATTCCACTTAAAGAATTGTTTCAATTTCCAGGTTCGAAGCTCACTTGAACCTCGAAATCAATCTAAACAGCGATAAAAACATCCTAACTCAAACCACCATAAAATCCCAGAGAATCTGAGCTTTTTAAATAAAAATAAAATACGAAAACAGCCTCAATTCTATCCTTAATTTCTCAACTAAAACCTTTTGTATTCAAAAAAGAGTATTTATTAGCTTTAAAGGATCACTTTATATCATTAGATATAATCATATAATAAAATCTGGATTATGCGCTTTCAAATTACTATTTAATATTGAGCATAGTATACATATTAAAATTTTACACTAATAGAAAGAGATAAGATTCTTAGCTTCATTTTGATAGTTTACAGTGCGAAAAATATTGACCTTCATTTTATTAATGTTTTCAACATAAATTGTGTAATTAGTTACTTTTCAAAATCGAACTGTGTTATGCTGCGACTTGAGCAGCATGTGCATTAGAAAATGGCCTAATCTCTAAAATAATGACC
>QTSX02006232.1:0-11059 GCA_014839935.2 Entomophthora muscae
TCAGTGTTTGGGGTTGTCACCATGTAATACAATAAAATAAATTAATTTGCAATACAAAAATTAGGCATCTGCATCTATGGTGCTTGCTGTATGTGATTGCGGGCTTAGAAAAATCTAAATATAAAATTATCATCTATAGATTTAAAACAAAAATTAAAAATTAAAATGCAAATTTATTTGGAATTTCTAAGCCTTTAATTCATTAGCTGCTTAGAGAGGCACATAGAAATGACCAAATTAACGTGGCCATAAAACTTGGCTGAAAGGGTGTAGATTCCAGCCTGCAGCAAATCAAACAGGTCCTTGGTCCCAGTTGGTGTCCCCTAATTGACCACTTGCTTGAGCCACCCAAAGAACTCTGCAATTGGGTTTAGGAATGGGGAATATGTAGGAATAAATAAGAAGTGCAAACTTTGATGTGGCCAATTACTGTGGGCCAACTGCAATGCCTGTATGAATTGTTGGAAATTTCTCAAGAATATCCGCCACCTTATGGAGTCCAACATTATCTAGTAAAATAACATTGATGAACCCCAGGCTTGTGTGCCTAAGGTACTCCTGGACCAATAAGAGAAATGACACAAAGGTCCTGTCATTTTGAGATGTTAGTATTGTTTGGTACATCTCAATCCCTTTTGGACCAAGGAGAGCCACCATAGAATATCCTGTGGCGTGGACTACAGCACGCCAAGCTACTCTGTCATTTGAACCTTTTAACACATAGCCATATTAATTTTTCATAGACAAGTCACATGCTTATTTTTTGATGTAGTATAGTTTGACAGTCCCTTTTTCTTTGAGCGCAGTATACACCTCTGGTAGTTTTTTTGGGCCTCAATATTAGACGGGCTGTGTCAGGAATTTATACTGACTTTGTTCTACATTGGATACCTTGGCAGCCTGCCAAGCCACCTATTGGAGAAGCTTCCAATATCACTAGCAGGCTTAATTGATCTGAGAAGCCTACGTGAAGTAGATTTGGATCACTTATTACAAGAACAACCAGGAATACAATAGACCCCAATTATGACTGGCTCCCAATTGGCTAGAGTTATTCCAGAATACTCTAGCAAACTGCTGGGCTAGATATTATGGATTTCTCTGAGGATTGAAAGGAACATGTCTAATTTGCACTAGTAAACCGCCAGTGCCATTGCAAATCAATACAAGAAAGATTGCCTAGCAACAAAGTGTCATGCACTAAAAATAGAGTCATAAATTAGCACCGCCACCGCCAGCACACTAATAATTTATGTATCACTCTATTGCAATTAGTACCCAGTGCAGGATACTATGATATGTGATCCCATGCCATTACATGGATGCCTAACTCTGGGGGTTGATGCTGGTGGTCTGGGGGTGAAAAGACTACCAAGCAAGAGTTAGATGCACCAGATGATCTGATCCTGGCAAGAGAGCGCTGGCTCTATAAAAGCCCTTCCATTAGACTAATGGAAGGCAGACAATTATACCAATATCCTACTGTAGAACTTTTTCAAAGTAGAAGAAGATATCTGAGTTTGAAGACCATTGTCAGTACTCAAAGAACTAGCAAGCCGCCTGTATAGAAAGCCGCTTGGAAGTTGCCTCCCTTGGACATTGCTAAAGCAGCTGTCTTACCAAGGAAATACCAGACGCCAAAAGTAACTCTTGTCCCCATACAAGCATCTATCAACCCAATGACCCAATATATCCCCAATATTCAATAAAGCAAATTGGAATCAGACTGCCAGGTCTGAGAGCAGAACCAAAGTTCTGACAGGCTGTTTCAGTTTATAGGGAGATACCCCAAGTTTCTCACAAAAAACAGAAGACCTGATTACATGGTAGTAAAAGGAAATTTTAAGTTCTCAATCCCAAAAGGAACTTGACCATTGATTTAATATCTTCTAGTTGAAGATGACAGTCTTGGTTATCTGCTGGTGGATTGCCCATTTGTACTCCTTGGTGAGCATGGTAGAAATGTGCAAGAGTTTCTCTGCGGAAAAAAAACTTGGCCAGTATCAATGAATTGTTAAAATTTTACTGGCATATTTAGGATCCATCCCTAACAAGAGCCGTAGCCTTCTTGTAGTTACCTGATTCCTGCATCAGCTTGATAAAGATGATACACTTGATGTCAGGAATGGCCTTCTGGGTGGCCTTTTTTGGTGAGGTTGAATTATAATCCTGCTCAGGGACTGGCACAAAAGGCATGGACACCCTAGTATAGAAGGCTGCAATCTTTTGAGCACAAGTTGCCCCTCTGTAGTCCTATAAAACTTGGGCTTGTTATTGTCTTACTGGTTACCATCACTAACATAGGGCTTGTAGCTAGTGTCAAGCACTGGCTTAAACTTCTTTGTCATAGCTGTTGGGACCAGCTTCTGATAGTAGACATTTACAAAAACAAACAGAGTAAACTCAATCTCCTTGTTTCTGACTTTTTTGGATGTAACAACCTTGATTGGAATTCTGACCAGCTTAGCGGCCCTAGGGTTTATGCTCTGTGCCTTTGCACCTCTGCACAACTCAAAATGGTTGTGTCAGTGCAGCCTTTCTATGCTTTTTCCCTCTCCTGTCTCCTTCCTGAGTTGGCACTTGTGTTGTACAAACTCACTTTGGCCTGCGGGGGCAACTGCAACTGCGGTGCACAACAGGTGCATTGGTACTCTGTTGTTGTGTTCCTTCCATTTTAAAATTTTAATAATAATATAAATAAATTTCAGTTCATTTTATCCCTAATTTTAATGTTTGCTTTTATCTGAATATGGATATTTAATTAGAGTTTTCCCATCCAATATCCCAATTATAGATTTATTATTTTTTAATTAACTGTTTTTGGGTTTATGGCGCCCATTTTAGAATACCCAAAATATTTTACACCCTTTTCTCCAGATTTTACGCCAAATTCAAAACACCCAATAAAATATTTTTAAAATTCATGTTTTCAGATCTTGTGTCTTATTTTAGATACCTTGTATCATTTTAATTACAATCCATTGCACACACTGAGGTGGTTTCATTTACATATTGAGTTGCTATTGTATTTTGTTTCTGGATTGAGTTTTGATTCACCGTGTGTGGGTGTATTTTGTCACCAATTTACATAGTAAGTGTGTACATGGGAAGAATAACACACATCATTTTTTTGTGAATCATGTATTTTGGATTGTATTTCAAATAGTCTTGCTTGGCAGATGAGCAATTTTGCTGTGTTGACCCATTTTGTCCATTGACACCCAAAATCCCTGTTAACAGAGTGTATATTTTAACCTGATAGTTGGAATTTGCTTAAATCTGAAATAATTTTGTTTAAATCTGAGGTATTTTTTTGGTTTGTCACCATAGCTTTTTAACCTACTGTACTTGGTTCAGTCCCTATGATCTAGTCATTAAAAGAAGCCCAAAATAACTATAAAAAGGGATATTCTCAGGTCAATACATCAAAAAAGGGGTCTGGTAGGAAGAAAACTAAAATTAAGAAGATACAGGCCACACAAATTAATTTAGAGGCAAAAGGTTAAAGGCATGAAGAACATATACCCCAAATATTTGAGGCTATATAACTGTATGCCAGTCACTTAGGGCTACAGATTGATAAAAGTTGTTATATAATTATAAAGTTTCTAGGTTGAAATATATATAGAAAGGTATTTAGAAGGTCTCTGGATATGATTTCTAAAACCAGTATCCATATTAACTAGGGCCAAATCATCTCAGAATCAATCAGGTCATAATAAACAAGGTTTTTAGTAAACCTGATCAAACTGGATTTGGAGACCAAGTGCTTATAAACTAATTGATCAACCAGGAATAACATTAGTAGGAAGTCATTACTAGGGATTGAAACAACTTTCATGAATCAGGATGTGAATCAAGGTTAATCCAATTAGGCCCCAATGTATGGTGATGAGGTTGTCCCTCATAGGGCAGCATAAAATCTGATTGTGTCAAATTAGAGATAATGGTATCTCCAGGAATTAATAGCTGGTTCTTGGTAGGGGCTTTTGAAATCTGTGATTGTAAAATAACAGCAGGTTATTTCAGAGAAGGAGGTAGGTAATGCTTTAAGCTATAATAAAAGTTTCTAGGGACTGAATTTAGGTGATTTTGGAGCAAGGGTCAATCATGTTATTGTGGGATTGAGAATAAAACCTTTAAATTGAAGTAGGGATTTCCAGGATTTGTTCGATCAAGTTATTGATGGTGGCTTTTGGGGGATACAGGGTAGGATCTCAAAACAGGGAGGGGGTTTCACCCAACCACCCAAATAATATAAATGAGACTAAAAAATAATTAAAAATATATCCCCTCTTTCTTTTGGTTACTTTTTTATATCTCCTTTAGTTTTAGGTATGCCTTCTCTGTTTAATTTCAATAATCAAGTTGGGGTTTAAGGAGTTAGGAGTCTGCTTCCTACAGAATAAGGTCCTGAGGGTTTCCTGGGAGACTATTGGAAAAGATGTTAAGGTATTTAAGACTTTTTAAGTGAATTGCTAGCAGAGATAAAAAACAGTTTTTGATGAAATATATACCAACTACTTCATAAATAAGGTGACTCCTGCCTTAGGGAAACAAGGTTCTGCTTAGGATTAACTAAACTTGTTGTTCAGGTTGACTAAATTTCCAGTCAGATAAAGTCACCCAATAATTTTGTAATTAAATATTAAGCCTGACAGAAACCGAAGAGTTTAGGTGCTAAAGTGGGGAGGGGAGAATAATAAAGCATAAAATCAGAAAATTTCATCATTGGGGTCAAAACTTGTCGAGCAGCTGCTGCAGTGATCATCAAACATTAAGAACTTTCTGGACAGCAATGAATGTAAGTGGGGGTGAGAGCTTCCTGATCTAAACAAAGCAATTGTGAGTTCCCACTCTTTTATTGAAATATTGTTTGTAATTTGATATTTAACAGCAGAAGGAGAAGTATCATCAGATACAGTATGGGCAACATGTTGAGCCCCCAGCACATTTAGATGTCGAGGCAGACAAGATATAGACTTTGGGTGCAACATATGATATCTTTTACACATCATTATAGATTTGACTTGGAGACAAAATTTCTTCTTATTGGCAGCTTCTTCAGAGCATGTATTTCAAAAATTTCAATAACACTCAGGGAAGCCAGAAACAACTCCTCTAAATCTTCTTTCAGATATTTTTTGGGTAAGGGATAATATGATAGATATTAGCTTCCAAACTATTTATAGAGTAGTGTTGGAACTGAGCTTCCCAACTTGTCTGCTAACATATCTTACAATACACAGGGGGCACTCCAATTAGCTGTACCTGATGTATCAATCATGAACTAATCTTGATGGCAATATTGAATGGCGGGTACTTCATCCTAATTATTAGGAGCACTACCAATTCAACCTGCTGATCCCTGCATAAGTTATGCTCTCAGTTTCAAAACCTTACATGGAACTTCCTGCACTGTGCCACCCTGTGTGGCCTTGTGGCTTTCCCATATAGTATATTAATCACAATATTCTACAATAAACTATACCCTATTCTTATTATTATTCTTTCCTTTCTATTGGACTGTTGTCTTCCCAAATTCTAAATACTTAATCTTCATTAAATCTAGTTGCAACAGGAGGATAATATCAGTTTCTTATTTGCACTAAACATAGTGATCCTGCTATTTCAGGTATAAGAAGATCCCCACAGTAGCAAGTGCCGCAGAGGGAAGGAAAAATGTTATAGTGTGTCTTGAGGATCTTCTCTGTTTTGATCCATGCCATTTCTTGTGAGCTGAGGGTTATCTGCTGCAACACTCACATCTTTATTGCTGAAATTATCTTAAAGATTAATGATTATAATTATCCCTTAATTACCAGTATTGGAGACTCCCTTGACTTTGAAGCTCTTTTCTGTTGATGAAGTAAGCACTAAATTGTTAGCAAAATTAATAACTAGTGGTTACTCTTAAAGTTGCTGGGTTGAAGATTGTAGTTCATTCTGCATGTTTATGAACCCATCCACCCGGAAGTTGGGGTTGCTGATGGTTTTGATGGGTAAATTCAGGTGCTCAGCTTTCAGGTGAACGACTTCAAGGTTGGGATTGTCCTGAGGGTGAGCCGACCAGCACTATGAGGTAAATTCATTTGGCGGTGTTGGAAACTTGCAATCGTGATCTGGTTGGTGACATGAAAGGATGTACTAAAGATGTTGGAGATATCTTCCACCCTTACTGCGGAGATGTAGGCGTTGTTTACAGCTTTTAGCTCCCAAAGTGGCAGGTGGTTCAACCAGGGGCAGCTTGCAATTGTAAGCTCTTCCAGTTGTGTGGCATCAATGCCGGTGATCCTGGCAAGGGAACTGTTGCGGATTATTAGTGTGTTGATGGCGGTTAGAGATCTGAATTCAATGTTGTCAATTTGTTGGTGAAATTCAATAGATCTGACGCTTTCTAAATGATAAAGTGCCTGCCTTGAAGAGGGATTTGAATTTTTAACATCTAGGTTGCCTTTGATTTGTTTGAGGTTTGGAAAAGAGAAATCAATTGAATTTTGGATTGAAAAGCTACCCCACACTTCTTCAAGGCCAGAAGCTGACAGGCTAGAGTTATTAATGGTTATGTTTCCTTGGATAATCTTGAGGTTGGGTGTTAAAAGGGGGCTCGAGTCTTTGATGGTTATGCTTCCTTTAAACTTGTCAAGATTTTCTACAGAGAAGGAGCTTGAGTTTTGGATGGTTACGTTTCCTTGGATCTCCTTGAGTTCAGGTGCAGAGAAGGAGCTGGAGTCCAGGATTGTAATATCTCCTTGGATCTTCTCAAGGGTGGGTGCTGAAAATGAGCTTGAGCCATGGAGGAGTATGCTTCCTTGAAAGTGTTTGAGAATATCTGCTGATAAGTTGCTTGAGCCTTGGATGTTTATGCTTCCTTCAACCTCATCGAGGTTGAGTGCAGAGAAGGAGCTTGAGTTCTGGATCGTTATATCTCCTTTGATCTTCTGGAGGTTGGGTACAGAAAAGGAACCTGAGCTCTGGATGGTTATTTGGCCATGAAACTGATTGAGCCTAGGTAATGAAACGGAGCTTGAGTTTTGGATGGTTACGCTTCCTTGGATCTTCTTGAGGTTAAGGGCAGAGAAGGAGAAAGGTTTGGAATTTGTGATTTTGACGTTTCCAGTTATTTCAGTGAGTTTAGGTGCAGAGAATGTGCCATTGTAGTTGGTGATGATCAAATCCCTGCACCAGTGATAGTAGTTGCTTCATTCAAGCGAATGTATTCAGCAGACTTTTGATTGATTACGTTGTTTGTAAATCCATCGCAGAACGCATAGGATGTTAAGTTCATGAGGTATACAGCTGAGTGCAATCAGCTTTACAACTGTTATCGGTTTCGAAAGCAAGACCACGGGCAGTAAACGCATTGAAGTACTTTTCGCAGAAATCATCAGAAGTAATACTGAACAGTCCCTTCCATCCCAGGTTCTCGTTCAAAATCAATTCGGTGGCATGCTTTATCTCCAGTCCCCCAAGTCAAGTTGGGTGCTGAAAATAGTTTAACCTTGTGTGACGCTATGGTTACTTCATCGGCAGTCTTCAGGTCGTTGAGTAGAATGCTTCCCGATCACCCGAACCATAGGTTGTAACGTGTAGTTTTCCTACACTTTGGATGCCCATGTTTAAGTTCTCTATTAAGTCTTGAGCGTATACTTCGTTTACAAGCGTTAGCCAAATGTGGGATAAAGGCGGCGATGGAACACTAGGGAATCAAGGCGCGTTACGTTGTCAAACTGCACCCTATTACGAACATCATTGCCTAATACGACACGCTTGAGACGATTTCCTGCTGTGATCCCAGTGATGGCTTTAATTGACCCATAATACCACCCGAGCACGGAAGGCTCCGCAATGATCAATTCTTCCGCTTGAAATCCGAAAATTCTGATTTCTTCTGCCTTTATTTGCGAAAAGTCGTTTCTTTGAGACCTTGCGTGGAATTCAGCACAAGCCTTGACACCTTCAACGGCCATTTCAAGTTCGAAGGGACCTCGTTATCAACGACAAGGTCTCCAGTAACCTCTTTAAGCAAGAACTCCTTTGAAGGATCAACTTTATAGTACGGACCAATATTAATAGTCCCATTCCATTTCTCACAGTTCACGTCCAAATTTTCAAGGTTAGTCGATAATCCATAACCACAATCTAAAAATCAATATTTTCCTAAGAAACGTTACCTTTCAATGCGGAACAGCCAGCCAGCAGTAAAAGCTTTCCTACAAACCCATACACCTTCATAGCTACAAGTCCAATCCAAAGCCAAGGAAGGTTTATACTAGTCATTTCTCATCTGAATTGCAAACATTTATCAAGATTTATTTAATTGCCCACTTTCTAATAATCAGATTTAACAATTGATGTTTTAAACAGGTAGACCAATGCGATCATCCTCTTGGTGCACGGCAATCTGATACTACAATCCAATCAACCAAAACCAAACATTTTAGGTGCCACCCTCTTTGGATCATCTCAAATACCCAAAACAAGTGACTTAACTTTAAAAGGGTTTGTACTCGCCTAGAGCAGTTGCAAACTTGTTCATCTCACAATTAAATGTATTTATCAACATTTTAATGCTCTGAAGTTGCAATTGATCAGATAGCAGGGCTCCTTAATAGAATATGGCACTATATCAACACAGACAAGCACACGGCGTGCTAGCGATTAATAGCAGCCATTTAGATTTCCTATTGTGAACAGTGGATAAATGATTTAGTGTATTTGTGGTAAAGCTCCCGCCACAATCAGATTGTATTGTTACAATGCAGTCGAGTCTTCTAAACTAGTCGATGTTTGGCTTCATCTTATTCAACCTTGCGAGTCCACTCTATGCAGTGGCTTTCAAAGCTGTGGCGCTAAGCAAAATCAACTCAGATTTAAATAAATAATAAACCAATATATTTATATCGATTAAAAATAGATTAAAAATAGATTTGTCCACCTCTATCCCGTTTAAATCCAAGTTGTTTTCGCTTAGCGCCACAGCTTTGAAAACTACTGTACACCTTTTCAAAGGTTGGAGATCACCCAATCAGCTTCCAGTTCCAATCAGCCAAGTCAGATTAGTCTATCATAAGCGCACCAACTTTGTTGGAATCGCTCTACTTGCTACTGAGGCAACCTTTCCATCCCGAACCCAATCCTCCTTTTAATTTTTACTTGGATCCCGCGATTAACCAAATCAATCAAATCAGCTAGGGAAAGGTATAAATTCTAAAATATAAACAATCAGTGCATCTAGAAAATCTTGCTGCCCAGATTTAAAACATGCATAATCAGCCACAGATATACCGAGGAAAATGCTCCCAGCCATAGCTGCTAAAAAATCATACTTGTGCCACTGGAAACTTAGTATACTTTTCACACCCAATAAATGGTTTCCGTGTAGACTTGAGTGAAACCATATTCCCAAATGGTCTCCATGTAGACTGGGGGAAACCATATTCTCAAATGGTTTCCATGTTGACTTGAACACATGGGTCATTATTTTAGGGATTAGACCATTTTCTAATACACATGCAGCTCAAGTCGCAGCAAAACACAGTTCGATTTTGAAAAAATCAAATTACACATTTTATATTTAAAACATTAATAATTCAATGAAGAATTAATATCTTTTCACACTTAAACTATCAAAATGAAGCTAAGAATCATATCTTTCTATTGAAGTAAAAATATTAATATGTATACTATATTCAATATTAAAGCAAAAGTAATTTAAAAGAGCATAATCCAGATTTTATTATATTATTCTATCTAATGGTATAAAGTAGATGACTTTAAAGCTAATAAATACTAATTTTTTAACATACAACAGATTTTTTTAATTGATGAAATTAAAGACAAGATTGAGAGCTTTATTTTTGCATTTTATTTAATTCAAAAAGCTTAATTCTTTAGGATTTTATGTGTCGTGTTCAGCTCCTGGGGACAATATCCAGGAGGACATGGCAGGAAATCTTTATAACAAAAGATTTGAGGTTTGAGGCTAGCCTTGGGTTAACCTTCAGGGAAAAATTAAGGGCACATACCTTAATTTCCTGGAATAACAAGACCTGAAGAATTTCTTTTGGCAAAATGGAAAGGAAAAAGCTTGAAGAATATTAAAGCCAACACAAATGTGGATAAACTTGTCTTTATTAGGAGTAAGTGATTCTAGTTAAATAGTAGACAAGGGTCAATGATCACTCATTAGGTAGACAGAGTAGCAGAAGGGGTCACATTGGGATGAGATCATACCAGTATCAAGATTATACTTCTGGGAAGTATAATAAACAAGATAAAGGGGAATATTTACAAGAAGAATGATACTTTATTGGGTAGAATATATAATACTATATAGTATCATGGGAAGACACAGACTGTTAATGTGCGTCATAGAGGTCATGGGGCTTATCTGAGTAATGTTTCTCTTAAGTCATGAGGCTTACTCAAGTTGTGTTCTGTTTAGGATTTGGATTGTGTGATCCCTGTAATAGATGGTCAAATGATAGAAGTGCCACTGGCCTATTGATTAGACAGTGAGCCCTTTGGTGACTCATTTGGTGAACTACTTGGGGCGTTAATTCCCCAAGAGGGAGTAATCAAATATGTTACAACATCTCTACCTGGGGTGCTGGAAGGCAGAGCCTTGGGAATTTTCTTCAGAGAGTCAGGGATGTGTGCTTGGTATTGATCCAGTTTGGCATTGGGGACAGGGAGTCTAGAATTTCATAGGGCTGTTCTGGCTTTACATAGGCAGATTTGGTTGTGATGCATATGTTTCAGCTTGGTCCGTGCTCCAATGCCCTTGATGAGGTAGGTATTATTGGGTTTGACATCCATAACAATGCCTGGTCCACACAATCATGGGTCTAATTTGTGCTGGTCATGGTTGACAACCCAGATCTTGTCTCCGGGTTGAACCTCTCCTGTTGTAGTGGGATTGATTCTCTCTTGACTCTTTTGCATTCCATGTCTTCTTGGTCCTTTCTAGCCTGCTGAACGTTGGGGTCCTTAGCCTCTGGCACCTTCTTAGGTAGAGGTAATTGAGATCCTGCAGCTGTACTAATAAGAGCAGGCT
>QTSX02006233.1:0-11008 GCA_014839935.2 Entomophthora muscae
CAGATGGAGTTTTCCATGTCCAAGGTAATTCATTGTGGGAATTCCATGTGGACTCAGCTCTATTTTGGGTAGACTGGATCCAGGCGTTACAGTTGACTTTGTGAAGTTTTTGTATAGGCAGACATGGTGTTTTTGTTGTGGGATCAGGAGTTCAGAGCCACTCGCTAGACAGCGCATTGAACAGGGATTGATATCACCATGTTCTGGCAATAGACAAGACAGGCATCTTGGTACAGGTCCGTCCAGCAGGAGTTTATATATAATTATGTCAAAGATTTGTTGGCCGCAAGTACAGGCTATAGCGGAATTTTACAAGATAGTTATGGGAAAACTTACTCTTGTGCGCCGACAGGTCGTGCCGGCTTGTTAAAAAATATTTAGAAACTAGTCTTTTATTAAGAGATGCGAGTTATATATCATTGTGGACCAGAACATGATTGATCACAGGGTTGCAGGAAGGGGATGGCTTAACTTCTATAGAAGCCGCTAATCAAAACAAAGGCAATCACCATAGTCGCAACATCATTTGTTCGGCGCTGTTGGATTTGCAATTTGAGTTGACTCTAGCTAAGGGCCGGGTATTGCAATACAAATTCGCTTACTTGAACCTTGCTGGTATATTATGTTCGCCGTTTGAAATTGCAGATGTATTGTGAAATGCGAATAATCTTTTCATGCTTGACTAATCTTCTTCACTAGCCGGAGTTCCTGTCTTGCTTCCACAATGATATTTACTATCAGTGTTTATTGTATGTCTTGATCAAACAGCTCTTTATTGGAAACAAAGTATAAAAAATTGATGTCTCCTCAGGCTATGGGTAAAGATTTAAGGGTCTTGAGAAATTTTTTCTTATAAAAATTTTTTATTGGAGAGATAATAATTATATTAATGCAAATCATGGATGTAATACAAACATGATTGTGTTGAGTCATTTAGATAGATGATAAAGGGGTGACTTGATCCTGGTAATTGGCGCCAAATCAAGGTGTCTACCATAAGTGGATCATCAATTGTTAATATTATTAGATTTTGGAAATCAAAAGCCAACTCCTCTATTTTCAATTTTCAAGTGACTGATTAGTTATTTGCAGCTCAAACTCCAGCTTTTTATTTAAATCTTAGCTCGCTGCTAACATTCGTATATTGTCAAAATTTTCTTCACATTTAGAATTTTTTTATTTTTTTTTTAGTAAGTTTGAGGAACTTTAGGTTTTGAATCAACTTGCATCTAAATGATATATTTTGGGAAAGATTTAAGATATGGTATTTGTATACTTTTATTTAATACTCCATAGTGTATTATCACAACTAGACTACCAAAGTTTATTTAATTATTTTATTAAAGATTTTATATAATAATTATATGAAAGTATTTTACAGGTTTTAGAAGCAATAAAAATACATATTTAGTAGCTTTTCTCATATGTTTTCATATTTTTTGACACTTCTTAATTATACTCTGAAAATTAGAGCAAGAATCGTTTGAGTACATATGTCTGAGGTGCCATCTGAACCTTTTTCATTTATTCATTGTTGGGCATACAAACACTGTAGAATTTAAATAATGCAAAATAGAAATAGAATGTTGTTAAACTAATGACTATGTTATGTTTTGCTTACCCTACTCATCATGTAATCTGGTAGTTATGTAATGCCAAATTATAATATGATATAGAAATGATATCAGGTGATATCATTTCTATATCATATTATAAATTGGCATTATATGCTCTTGATTACATGATGAGGGGGAAAGAAATCTACCAAGGGTAAAAAAAGCAAAATATGACACAGTCATTGGTGCATTTCTAGCAGCTTCTTTTATTTCAATTTGCATCATTTCAAATTCTCCAATGTTTTATATCACCCAATTGTTTTATTGTGCACAATGAATAAATGAGAAAAGGTTCAGATTAGCTATAGCACCTCTGGACGCTATATCAAATTCTCAAACTTGATTATTGCTTCCTAATTTTCAGGAGTATAATTTAATGCCAAGAGACAATCTAAAAAATATGAGAAAACATATGAAAATTTGCAAATATGACTTTTATTGCCCCTAAACAGCTGAGTACTTTTATATAAATATTATATATGATTTTTTAGGAAAAAAAATTAAATAAACTTTGGTCTAGTTGTGGTAAATACACTATGGGTTATTAAATAAAAATATACAAATACTTATGTTTTTGCCCTACACTATCTCAATTAAGTCTTGCTAAATATATCATTTAAATGTAAGTTTACATTCAAAACTCAAAGTTTTTCCTGCTTGCACTTCAAAAATATTTTTTTTTCTAAACAATAAAAATCTGTGAAATTTTGACAATAGATATTTAGTGTTAAAACAGCAGGCTTGACCCACCAGCAAGGTTCCAAGTAAGCAGGTTTGTGACCCGCAAACCAACTATCCAGTCACTTGAAGCCAAACTAGGAAGTTGACTTTGATTTCCAAATCTAAAAATATGAACAGATGATGATCCCTTATGGTGGACACCTTGATTTGGCACTTGATTCATTACCAGGATCAAGTCACCCCCTTTATCATCTATCCAAGTAATCAACACAATCATGTTCCTGTTATCCATGATTTACATTCACTATATAATCATTATCTCTCAATAAAGAATGTTATAGAAAAAGGGCTCTCAAGACACCCACATCTTTACCATAGCCTGAGGAGATCAGCCCAATCCTTACACACAATCAATTTTTATATCCTTCTTTCTGTTTCAAAGGAAGAGCCGTTTGATTTCAAAAGACACTCCAATCCCCAATTGACACTGATGAGATAAAGATCATTGGGGCAAGACTAGAACTCCTGCTGGTGAAGAGATTAAGTCACAAGATATTCACACATTTCATAACATCTTCAATGTCAAAACAGCAGGCTTGACCCGCCAGCAAGGTTCTGAGCAAGTGAAATTGTGACCTGCAATCCAATTACCCAGCCAGTTGAAGCCAGACTAGAGGGTCAATCAAGTTACCAAATCCTACAACATGAACAAATGATAATCCCTTATGGTGGATACCTTGTTTTGGCGCTTGACTCATTACTAGGATCAAGCCACCCCCTTCACCATCCAACCATGTGATCAGCACAATCATGTTCCTGTTATCCTTGATTCACAGTGACTATATAATCACTATCTCTCAATAAAGATTATTATATAGTTTCTAAATATTTTCCCCCTTGTAACTATGCTAAAACAGCACAGTTACAACATTGGTAGCACAGGTAGGTTTTCCATCCTACCTTATCTTGTAAAATTCCGCCTGTTGCCTGTAATTTCCACAGCCAACAAATCATTGACAGAATTATGTCTGGCCTCCTGCTGGACTGGACCCCGTACACCCCTGGTACCAAGATACCTGATGGCTTTGTCCTGTACTAGAACATGGCAATACCACTCCCCGCGTTCAATGCCCTGTCAGCACAAGGGTTCTTTAAGGCTCCCTCTTTGATCCCACAACCAACCAGAAAAAACACCATGTCCGCCTACGTAGCCCAAAGACTGTGAAGCGCTGCCTTGGAACCTTTTGCTGGGGCCAACAACAACAATGCTGCCGCATGGATCCAGTCCGCCCAGAGCAAACTGGCCCAGATGGAATGCCCACAGCAATTTCAGATTGCAGAAATCTCCATCTGACTAACCTACAACGCTGGCATCTGGTGTGACAAGTGGCACAAGGAACACACCAACAAGAACTGGGATACCTTTAAGCAAGACTTCTTGGCAAGGTTTGTGCTTAAGGAAACAGCGCTCATGATCATACTCCAAGTAAAGAACCTAACCCAGAAAGGCACTGTGAAGGAGCTCACCTTCACCTACAAGAAACTCTAACTTTGTGCACCCTCTGACATGGCTTTTGACACCCCAGCTACACACCTCATGTTTATGACGCTCTTAAGTTGCATGTAATGAGGAACATGAACCTGGACCAAGTGACCAACCTACAAAGCCTTTACTGCAATGCAGAGAAAGCAGAACAAACATCCAACGCCCTCCATAAGGCACAAACTGGGAAACAAGAGAGACCCAAGGATTCTCACACAGGTGGGCGCTCTGCTTGGCCACCCCTGGAAGCAACAGGAATAACACCAACCATAAACCCCCAAGCTCAAACAGACATGGGAATGGAAACAATCAACAGTCAAATTGTACTCATTTCTGTATCACTGCCACACAAGGCAATCAAGATGAGGAAAACGCCCAGGGAGAGCATTAAGCAAGCCAAGCTCTCCTCACACAACTCCCAACTTGCCCAATGATAAGTGACAACCCAAGAACGTGGACCAATGTCCAATGATCCAAGTACCCTTGCAGGACCCGGTGTTGTACACCATTGTCAGACATCCCAATAAACTGATGTCCTATTCTTTCCGCTTTTCCAGTTACACAGGCTTGGACTCCTGGACTCAGGCGCGGATCAAACCCTAGTCAACAGCAGCTTTATAAACAAGTTAAAGCTAGCCACTAATCCTTTGTGGATTAAAAACATGGTTTTATCTGATAAACATCACATTGTTCTGACAAGGGAAACCACCCCCTTCTCTATCATTCTTGAGAACCTACACTCCACCATCCAAGGCCCTGTCATTGACTTCCCAAAGTTTGATATTGTGTTGGGGCTAGACTGATTACAAAAGAAAAATCCCCATGTAGACTGGGCAACCTCAGTGTTGACCATTAAGCGTGAAGGTGTCAATCACCAGATCTACCCTAACTCAGTAGACCAACTCCTATGCAATCACGTATTTGTGCGCATCACAGAGACCCTGTATGAAAAGGAAAACCTGAAGGCAATTGACTGGGACTCCTGCCAGTACAATATCATACACTTCAAGGATCACCAGGATAACTCCACTCTCAGGATTGCAAAATTGTGAACCCCTAATCAGAAATCTTCAAAGAAGCTCTACCTGGGGTTCCCCCCAGAGAAACACATTCAACACTCTATCCAACTCAAAGGAGTTGTACCCAAAGCACGTCCTATCTACAGGTTGACCCCAAACAAATATAACACCCTATGTGCCTACCTCAAGGAAGCGTTGGAGAAAGGACTTATCCGCCCCTCACATTCTCTTTTTGGGGCCGCCATATTCTTTGTGGCCAAGAAGGATGGTACCTTGCGTCTGGTCACAGACTACCAAGCCCTAAAAAAAGTTACCATCAAGAATTTTTATTCAATATCACTGATTGAAAATCTCTTTGATGCCTTGGGAGGATCCACAGTCTTTTCCAAGATTTATCTGACTGCAGGCTACAACCAAATTTGTATTAAGGAGGAAGATATCCCCAAAACAGCCTTCCACACTAAATACAGCTCCTACAAGTGTGTGGTGCTCAACTTTGGCATGTCAAAAGCACCCTCCACTTTTGTGACCTTCATGAACAAAGTGTTTGCTCCGCACATAGGCAAGCATGCCCTAGTCTACCTAGACAACATCATTGTCTACAGTCCATTGGTTGAACAGCACCACAAAGACCTAGAGGCAGTCTTTGCTACCCTGGCCTAACACAAACTGTTGGCCAAGCCCTCCAAGTGCCAGTTCTTCTGTGAGCAACTACCCTTCCTGTAACACATAGTCTCAAAAGACGGCATCAAACCCAACAGTCAAAAGATGCAGACCATCTGCAAGATGCTGCCAACCAAGGATAAGTTGGAACTCCACACCTTCTTAGGAATGGTGGTCTATGTACAATGCTTCATACCTGAATGTGGCGTTTTGAATGCCCCCTTATCTGCCATAACTGGCGCCAAATCCAATTTTTTGTGGACCCCCCAATTTGACCTCTGTTTTAGACGCCTCAAGGAGAAGCTCACAACAGCTCCTATCCTGTAATACCCAAACATGACAGGGAATACCAAATGAAAACCAACGCCTCAGACGTATCCATTGGGGGAGTATATGGATCAAAAATAATGACGGTAACTTCCTGCCTGTAGCTTATGAATCACAAAAGTTGACAGATGGAGAATATCAATACCCTATCTACAACAAGGAACTGCTGGCCATTGTACACTGCCTAGTCAAATGGCCTCAATAGCTATAACAACAAGAAGAATTCACGGCACTAACCAACCACAAGTTGCTCATATAATTCAAACCCCAAGCAAATCTGTCTTGCCGCCAAGCCCGCTGGATGGATGGAGCTCTTGGAGAGATTCAATATTCTAATGCAGTACAAACCTGGTCCTGAGCTTGCCATGGCAGACGCCCTCTCACGCTTATATGTCTGTGCCACAAGAAGGGAAAATGGGCTCAACCCAGACTGGCCTCTCTTGGTGCTACAAACCAAAGACAAGGGTTTCCCTCCTGGTACAACCAACATAACAAAGTAAACAGTCATTAAAAACAAACACCTATTTGCTGAAATTTACATGACCTTGCACAGAAAAGTGTCCAACAGTACTACCATCCCTTATATCCCCACACATCAGCAAGTTGACACCATCTTACACTATCACAGAGACCTTGGACATATCAAGAGCCAAAACCTATATGAGTTTCTTAAACATAAGGCCTGGTGGCCAACCTTATATTGCAATGTTCAAGAAGTTCTAGACCAATGCAAAGTATGTGAGAAATTTTCCAAAAGCAAACCACCACCAAAGTCAGTACTACCTATCCACACACAACTACCCTTTGAGGTGTGGGCCCTAGACATTGTTGGCCCCATGCCAGGAAAACACAATGATAAGAAATACATCATTGCCACAATAGACTTTGCTACCCAATGGCCAGTAGCCCAAGCAGTAAAGGCACACACTGGCAATTACATACAGCAATTTATTGGCAAGGAGATAATCAGCAAGTTCAGAAAGCCAGAACTCCTGATAAACAATGGAGGAAAAGAATTGACCTCCAAAACCACCAATGTTACCTCACAAAAAATGGAGTCAAATACACCATAACAAAACCATACCACCCACAGGCCAATGGAAGTGTAGAGTGGCTTAATGATAGCCTTGTGCAAGCCTTAGCCAAACTCACCGCCGTGAGACCTGAAGACTGGTATAAGCAGCTATTGACTGCACTACTTGTGTGCCAAACCAAGTATCCAGATCCACCGGAAAAAGCCCTTTTGAGTTGGTATACAGCACACAACCAAATATCATTCAAGCATTAACAGGACCTAAACTGGAAATTCCAAGTAAAGTCCCCTTGAATTTGGACCCTCAAGTTATAGAGGCCAACACCAAGCAAACAGAAAAAGAAAATGAATGTCTTCAAAAAACTTTTTCCCCATCCAAGCTAGACATGAAGTTGGGGACAAAGTTTGGGTCACAAACGTTGATAAAAACAAACTAAAGTCCAAGAAAGTAGGTCCAGCAATCATTCTAAAGGTAAACAAAAATACCACTTTTCTTGTACAAGGACTCAGGAAGCTCAAGCAAGACAAAACCCTACACCATGATTGCCTGAGACCCTGCAAAACAAGACAAAAACAACACAAAACCGCCCTGCCTGCCACAGAACAACAGTTAGTCCAGTATGGCTCCTGGGCTCCTGATGACCTCCCTGAAGACCTACCCCCAGAGGAGGCCAACCTTCAGTTGGGGGGGGGTGTTAAAACAGCAGGCTTAACCCGCAAGCAAGGTTCTGAGCAAGCAGGTTTGTGACCTGCAATCCAATTACCTGGCCACTCAAAGCCAGACTAGGAAGTCAACTCAAATTGCCAAATCCAACAAAATGAACAAATGATGATCCCTTATAGTGGATACCTTGTTTTGGCGCTTGGCTCATTACTAGGATCAAGCCACCCCCTTCATCATCTAACTGTGTGATCAACACAATCATGTTCCTGTTATCCTGATTCACAGTGACTATATAATCACTATCTCTCAATAAAGATTATTATCTAGTTTCTAAATATTTTCCCCCTTGTAACTCTGCTAAAACAGCACAGTTACAACAGCAATATAAAGGATACTCTCACTGTGCCACCTGATTCCAAGAGAGCCATCTAATTATGTCCAAGAAGGGGATTCAGGTTTTTTTCCACAAAGTGCTATTCATTTTTACTGCAATACTCAGAAAAAGGCCCCAATCATTCTATCAAATATGATCAAATTGGTTGTCCTGAAAGGTTCATCACCTATGGATCAATTAGTTTTAAGGTTTTAACTGTTGTTCATGACTGTGATGAGCCTTTTGGCCCACTTTATCAGCTGATTTTCTGATTCCTTTATCAGGTTATTCCAATAAGTTAGGATAACCCCTAAATTGAGGTTGTTAATAATGCCCTAATAAACTTTACTGACTTCCAATTTTCCTCTTTTGGTGACTCTGAAAAGCTTTAGATATACTTCACCAATCAGCAGTATTATCTAAGCATCAAATACATCAGTGCTACATCAATTGATCAATTGATGCTAACTGAAGAGAAAAACTGTCCTGCCATAAGAAGCACTTCTTCCTCCATGGTGATGGAGTTAATGCCAAAGGAAGATTTATATGCTTTGTAATTACTCAGCATTTACAGAGCATCCTTAAGTGCAAAACCTAGCTTGCTGGTGGCACTTTCTCCACCTGCCCAAAGTAACCCAGCCAGCTTTTTAATATTCATAGGATAATTAAAAATCTTATACTATCCGTGTGCTTTATGTCAATCCTAATGAAAGAAGGAAATCTATGTCTACTATCACATTATTATTAAGAAAAACTGGAAGAAGAGCCCAAGGAGACAAAGGCACAGGAAGAAGACACTGCTGCCAGGAACCAGAAGATAGTATATCATATTAAACCTACATGTTTGTTGATTTTGGCAGACCTAAGCTAATGCTTTCTAAAATTCTACAAAATCCCCCTAAGAGATGATATTTTAATTCCAGAAGGCGCTATGCTGCTGTCCTCAAGGTACTTTGATATATATGAACTTCTCAATAAAGAAGAAGCAGTGAGGCTAAAGACGCCCTCAAACTTTTTGCAGACCTTGTCCTGATGAAAAAAGATGTTAATTTCTTCTATTACAACCTTCTTCTCCATCTGTATATCATTGCAAATCAAGCATCCTTTTCTTCCTTTATTTATTAATTTGCAACTTCATGGATTGGGTGTTCCAAGAAGCACATCATATAAGAAAGTATAGTGACTCAATCAAGTTGAACATTTTTAAGCAGGTGAAGGACGGCCTTATAAAGAACAGCTTTTCTCTTGAAGGGTAGCATAGTATTTTTCCACAAGGGTCCAGGTTAAGGGGGAAAATCCAATAAAATTTGTGTACACTTAAAAACTCAGCAGTTGATATCTATCCATCTGTTTGAGACAGACACCAAGAAATAAGTGACCCCCAAAGTATAAAAAGGTGGTGAAAAAGTACAATAATATCTTTAAGGTGGTTCTTGCTTAAGATCCAAAGGATAAAAGGCTTGAGAATCTCCAAGCCATCTATGTTGCTGTTTAATCAAATTTTTGATACATTATTGCATTAAAAAGTCTTCTCACTTTGTTTTCTTTTAGTTCTAATTTTAACCTTTCTTTATTATTTAGTTATTATATATATTATGAAGTATAAATTTTATACAGTGTAGATAAAAAGGGAATGTCTCAAATATTCTGACTTTGGGGCTTTACTCAACCTTATTGCTACTATTTGACCCCTTTGATTTCATATTTGTAACCCTGAGCGCTTTTTTAGTCTAGCTACAAATTTTTAAAAAAATAAGTTTTTATATGCTTTTAACATAAATTTAGAAAAAAATTATGATTGTTTTTTTCTTAATTGTGATGCTTTTAATTGAGATGTTTTATCTGCTATTGCTTTTGAGATAGTGAAAGTAAAGATGGTATATATTGAGATAGTTTAATTCAGGTAGACTTTTTGAGACGTTTTATTGCACTTGTCAGGAAATTGTATTTCTTATTATTGAATTTACCTTAACTTGTAAAATGATTAAAAGCCAGTTAGATTAAACCCCTTTTAACACAATGGCCTGCCAAGTCTCCAATATAAGAAGCTTCTGATATATTTCAATTAAGCTTAATCAATCTCAGAAGCTTTTGACAAAATGGACTTGTACCAATAGGTGCAAGGCCAACCAGGAGCACTTCAGGTCATAAATCAGGGACAAATCCTGATTGATCACAATTATTTCAAATAATCTAACAACCCTCAAGGTTAGGAGTAAAAATAAGGTCAATATAGAGGCACCAAGAGAATGACATGATTACCTAAGAATAATGAGGATGGCACCAATTTGCGTAGCAGCCTGCTGGTGCCACTTTGAATGACTGTTTTTAAAGGCCCCCAAACATCATTAATATTATGTAATATAAATAGAATACTCTATTGGTTCTGCCACCGCTAGTATGCCAATGATTGTGAATAGCAATGAAGTAAATAGTACCTAGTGCAAGATTCTATGCAATTGAATTCTATGCCATTGCATTGATGCCTGACTCTAGGGTTGATGCCAGTAGCTTAGGGATGAAAAGACTGACCAAGCAAAATTTAGAAGTGTCAGATGTATTATTCTGATAGAAGGTTATAATCTCTATAAAATTCCTTTTGTTGGACTATTAGAAGGCAGACAAATTAAGACATACCTACTGTAGAATTTTCACAGCAGAAAATTAATCTGATTTTGAAGACCATTGTCAGTTCTAAAAGTTCCTAGCAAGCCACCACTTAGAGATACCACTACTTACATATGGGTCATTATTTGTTAGATTAATCTGTTTCCTATTAACTGTGCTACTTAAAACTTTAAAATTTTGTTTTAATTTTCTTATCAATAAATTTAAATAATTACAACAATTTTATCAAAATAAATCTTATTTATATCCTTATAATATAAAAACCTATATTAAATTAATCATTTTCTACTTACAGCTAAATTAAACTGTATTAAAAGCTAGTAACAATCTTATTTCATATACCATTATTTCTTGAAAGCTGATTAGTACAAAATAATATCATTCTAAAAAGAGCAACCTAAAAATACAATAAAAACTGATATGATGCTTTTTGTTAGAAATCAAATTGTTGCCTAAAATCT
>QTSX02006234.1:0-10935 GCA_014839935.2 Entomophthora muscae
TAAAGACTGTCGTACGGTCACAATATCCCTTGACTTTGTTGCGGTCAACTAAGTTGACATCTATAGCCCGGGCCCGTCTTATTTTTAGTATAGTGTGCATAATTTGCCTGGGCAGTCTTCTGTCTCATTTCTCAGTGAAATAGGATGTTTGTATTTTCCCGCCTTTATTCTGTAGGGCGGGTTTGCATTTGTTTTGGGATTCCAGAATGCCTAGCATCTAATTATAGAATCGCTTCTGGATTGGCCTGTGACCTGAGACCAGGAATGTCTCAGGTGTCTTCTGAATTTGAACTATTTACAGTCTTGATATAGTTTCTCCATATTCTGGAATAGAAGTCTCAACCTGGCTATGGCCTGTCTATTGTTAGCCAATAGCTTTCAGTGATGTGAATATGGATCAAGGTCAACCCCATTGATAGATCAGGATTTCCTGACAAGTAGGCTTTAAGCCAAAATTCTAAGTGATTGCTTCTCTTCAATCTTTTTGTCAATTTTAAAAGCTTTGGCTTTCTAACTTTAAGAATTTATTTTTTAAGTAATTAGTTTTAAGTTTTTTTTCTTTTCTTTCTTCCTGGTAAAAAAATGGAGGTTGTAAAACAAAAAGCCTTAGGCATGTTGTATCCATTATTTTCTATTAAGTAATCTTTTAATAGTTACATTATAAGTTTGCTGATGGAGAGTATCCTAGTATTGATTCCCCTTAGTCAATAATTTTTCCTTATTAAATACTTTATTATATCTCCTTTGTTTAGGATTCTTAAGCTCTATCACTCCTTTTGTTACCCAGTACAAGTTTTTAGCAGGATTCTGTAAAATTATATTACAGATTGTACCTACCTTTTTATACCTTCTGAATCTTAATCCTAATGCTTTATATGCTTTAGTTTATAACCTTGCATCATTATGGGCAAGACCTTACACTATTTGGGTCTACTCAGGCTAGCTTTAATGGTTCTATTAAATCCTAGCATTTCCTTTGGAAACTTTACCAAACAATACCATAGCCTCATCAATGGTTAACCATCAACTCTATGCAGATCTGGGTGGTATCCCTCATTGCTTAGACATGGCTTTGTAATATCCTGCAACTTCTGTCACAGGTATGGTGAAGAGCTCATTTAAACCTGATCTTTGATGTGGGTGATGCGGGGATTAAACTATACCTGTGTTCTAGCCCATCTAGGCTTGACCTGTTTGATCATCACCAGGTAGCTAGCTCTGCTGGTGCTCCTTTGACTGAACCTTACCAGGGCAAAACCCAACTAGCCACTTAGAGCAATCAATTATCCCTAGCATCTTTTATGACAGGCAATCAGATGAATTCAGCTTCATGTTGTAACTGAACTATGTATAGTTCAGTATTTAGATTGGAGAATACAACATTCCAGAAGGGAAGGATGGATATTAAGAATAAAATGGTAGTTTTATTTAGGGCATATCACTATTATACTGTAAAAAATAACCACTCACCTAATAGTGTGGTTGTTGTGGTATGATCCAAACAAGTTTTGAGTTAAAAATGACTAATTGAGGGATATATGTCTAGATTTGGAACTGCTCCTAATTTGGGGATATTGTCTGTATATTGGCATTCAAAGCAGGAAGGGTTTTGTTAGATATGGAATGGGGCAACTCTAAGAGCACCCCTAGTCTGTTGTAAGATAGGTTGTAAAACAAGGCGTCAATCTTGGTTGCAACAAAAGAAGAATAAAATCCATGCATTTTATCAGCAATTTACCTATGAGAAATTCATGCATATATGGGATCCCACAGAATCAGCATGATATAAAAGGTTCCAGATCCCCAGGTATTTTTAGTCTTTTGTATAATGCTTACCAATTTAATCCATTTCTAATTACAATATTAATACTCAATTATATCTGTATAAATGTCTTGATTTAGGCTATTCTCCTTTGTATAAGCTAACTAGATAAAAAATTCTTTCCGACAAGCATTATCATACTGCTAGTCCCAAATTGCTGTTTCTCAAGAGGCATCAAAAAACTTCTGGTTTTGGATTCTACATACCTGAACTTGGTAAAAATTATTTCTAACCCACATATTTTCATAGATATACCTATTATATCTTCTCATAATAAGGATAAGCTTTTAAATACTTGATATCTTCCTGTCACCCTATTTTTTATCTCCACAGAGCAGATAAAGACGTAAGGGTATTTTTAACAGGACTATTAATTGTAAAAAAGTCTTCAGCTATAATTTACCCAAAGTAAACACTCCAACTTCAAGAAGAAGAAACTTTCTAAGCAAGTCAAATTCACAAAGGCCATCACAGAAACCAGATATTATCTCATAAACAGAGATAAAGTATTATTGGTGATATATAACATACACAAGCTAATAGATGACGTTAAATACCAAATTATTTCATGGTAAATGCATAGAAAACTGTTTCTGCAATCAAGCCTGACCTATAAAAAAATACAAGTTAACTATGGTGACATGTATATCCCTCTGTAAAATATCTAATATGAGAAGGGTGAAGGCTTAGAAGAGATTGATATCTTTATTGAGATACTAAGATATATTTATATAGCTAATAGAATGCCAAGTGAACATGTGGATAATATGCTTTAGAAAAGAGAGATTCTTTGAAAAACTCAGGGCTGATCCAGGTATAATATCTGAATCAAGTCTTGAGGACACCTTTTACTAGACTATTTAAGCCATTTCTTGAGAAAATGGTTTACTAAGAGGAAGTGCTGAAGATTTTATGGCATTTGGTACAGGTTGCCACTCCTCAATATTATCTTATTAAGACTTAATCTTTATTTGGAAAGTATAAGGGAACTGCTGCCCTTTTTCCTATTTTGTGTTGGATAGTCACTCTCTGAAGACTATAGAAGCATTTCCAATTAGAGACTAATTGACGCATCTGCGGCTAGCTGAAGATGCGTCAGAGAGTGACCCATTGGACTGATTTTCATAGTGGTAATTGGTGACTCATTGAAGGAGGATTTGCATATGGTAATTATTGACCAATTGATGTATCTGTGGCTAGCTGAAGATGCATTGATGATCAACCCATTGCTCACACCCACTATGTAATTTGATAAAGTGACTATCTGCCCCTTTTTACTGAGCCTTGACCCTCTAGGAGAGCATTCTGAACCCCTGTTCTACACCCAATTCTCTAGATACAGTCCTATTTTTGCTGCGACCACCTGAACCCAAGATCACATGTTCAGATGTTCACATCCTACCCAATCTAAGCCCTTTCTCTCTGAATATTCTCCAAAATGTTTCAGCCCTTCAAGAATAGCTTAGTGCCTGTCAGTATAGACCTCAGTCATGATGGCTCACCTTTTCTTTTCCTTCATCCCTCTCTAACTATAAAAGACTCTCAGAAGGCCCCAATAAAGACATCATTTTTACCAAACAGACATAACAACCGACTTAACATTCTTATTTTACTTGCAGAACCCAAATATAGTGATTTTGTTGAGTAAAGATATATTAGCCTTGTTGTGTTCCCTCAGTTGCTGTGCAGATACTTTAACCTCACCCTCAGAACCCTTGAGCACCGTATGACAATAGCTCCAACATTTTGGCATAAAAAATAGACTTAAATTCATCTAAAAGCATGTATATCTTATTAATGGTCATAAAATTATTGTTTATTCACTATAAAAGTAACCCATATAAACTAACCAAGATAAACAATACATATCATGAACTGCAAAATTTAGGCTGTTTTGATATTGCCTGAAAGGTCTAATACATGCAAAGATCCAAATAGATTCATGTTTGTCTTCAATAATAGCCTCATTACTTAAAGGGATTTTATCAGTATCCAAAAAGTTCCAGGTTGTATCACCTGACATATCCTGGTACTAATAGAATTCAGGACTCTTCATACTCTCTGTCCTTCCAGTGAATGACCCGTGCTCTGATCTACTATAAAAACTCAAAAGTTATTTCCAGGTAAAGATCAAGTTTATTTACTTTTGTGTTGATTATTTGTTAACTTAAGCTTTTGTTTCATTTATTATAAAAGAAACCTTCACCTTTCTTGTTTCTAGTAAATTAAGTTATGGACCTTTAATTTGGTCTAAAGGCGAACCTTTTTCTAGCTTGAACTGCAACCCTTTCATTATAAAGGTTCCCTGACAGGTCCTCTTGGATATCAACCCCAAGAGCCATACACTGCAGCCATACACTGCAACCCTCACTTCAGTTTAAACAAAGCTTTTTCTAGGAGCTAAAATGTGATATTATGACATCATCAATGGTATTTTATAGAAGGGATTTATATACATGATACCATAAATGATGATATAGCGTTGAATTCTGGTCTCTAGAAAAATCTTTCTTGGAATTGAAATGGATACCAGATAGGTAGCTAGCACTGAATATTTGAATGTACTATAGCAAAGAAAATTTCAAAGGCATAAGGAAATGTATGTGTTAATAGATAATTTATTGTATTAAGAGAGGGCTGGTTTCAATCAGCTGGTAAGGGATACATATACTTTTGATCTTCACAGGTTAAAGCCCACCTACCGAAATCTGGTACCATCATAAAACCAAAGCAAAAGGAGATTTATCTTGATAAAGCATTGTCAGCTAGATTGCTATAAATTAAATCTACACAAGTTAGTTTTAAAGCTGTGGTGTTAATCAACATCAGCTCACCGGTAAGTGAAACCAACTCAGATGCAAAAGTAGAAGTGAACCCAGATCTATTGCCAATTGATTGGCTTTTATTTTTTGCATCTGAGTTGATTCTGCTTAGCGCCACAGCTTTAAAGACCACTTTATTGAATTATCACCTAAATTTCTAATAAAAAACTATATTATATCCAGCATGGTCCCCAGAGCTATGCTGCATAATGCCAGAAACAGGTTTGTGAGCTGTTTAAACCTTTTTGAAACCAACATTTCTTTAAACCAAATAAGGATTTACATTAACTCTGTTTGGCTCCTATCAGATATTTATAGCCTTGGAGTAATCTTTAACTATCAAAAGGGGCATAGTCCTAGGCATAAATATTGGTCCAATATGTTGACAGGATAAGATATCAGCTCCTAAAAAAGCCTTTTAATATTTCACAGCGCATATGGACAAGGCTTTGTCATACTGTTAAAATATAAATAGATTTTTTATTTGATAGTAATATCAACCTTGATTAAATCCCACCTTTGGCTATTCAAATCTATGAGGCTATACTTATAACGATAATAAAATTACTGAGTGTTTTGTAATGTATCACTCAAACCATTTGAACAGGTCCCTCTGACCGTAATATATTGGCACTTTGGATTATATCACATAGTCAAAGATCAAGATGATAAGTTGACTGAGGGGATCTACTGTACTACAGGATCCAGGCCTCCGATCTTCACAACGAAACGGTTGGTTGCTGGGCTATATAGTGAAGCAGATGTTAAAATTTAAAGTCCAAAACTGTGCCTGGCTTTCAAACAATAATGCTTGGGAGCCCATCAGGCACCAACCAAAATAATAGATTGACTGTTTGATTTGATCTCATTAAGAACCCTTCAACAGGATTAACAATGTTTATTATCCAAAATAAAAATCCATGTTTAAAACGCTGTTTCAGGACATTTCTAAAAAAGATGATATTGGATGTCTTAAAAGCTGACTGAAAAAATCAGTTATAAAAAAGGAATCTATTTCATAAAAATAATAAATTGATTTAATAATCAATAGGTAGGTCTCATGTAGGATGAGCTACTGTGGACAACCCCTTTCCCTGCGCTAGAAGGAACAGCCATGTTAATAGGAGCCTTTTTGACAGCCTTAGACTTAGGCTGCGAGGGGGCTGGTCTAGGAGTCTTTTCAACAACAAATGCCCCTCCTCCTTCAGGGATGACACTGGGCGCAGATGGAGCAGCAGCTTTGCTTGGCCTTGCATACCCAATTTCACTTCCTGAGACAGAAGAAGGTCTCTTAGGTCTAGAATATCCAATTTCACTTTCTGAGGTAGAAGGAGCAAGTTCTGTAGGCGAAATTGGCAGTACACCATTACCAACAGAATTGATAGCAGATGGCTTGGCAACATTCCCAGAACCAGCAGGGCTGTAAGCTGGCTTCTTGGTAGAACTTGTTTTACACCCAGGAGCCATGGTGTTGGTGCCACAATCAGGCTTGGAAGGAGCACATCCAGGAGCATTGGGGTTGGCAGCACAAGGATCTTCAGGCTCTGGTGCAGCACATCCAGGAGCATTAGGGTTGGCAGTACAAGGATCTTCAGGCTCTGATGCAGCACATCCAGGAGCATTGGGGTTGGTAGCACAAGGATCTTCAGGCTCTGGTGCAGCACATTCAGGAGCATTAGGGTTTGTAGTACAAGCATCTTCAGGTTCAAGAGCAGCACATCCAGGAGCATCGGGGTTGGCAGCACAAGGGTCTTCAGGCTCTGGTGCAGCACATCCAGGAGCATTGGGATTGGCAGCACAAGGGTCTTCAGGCTCTGGTGCAGCACATCCAGGAGCATCGGGATTGGCAGCACAAGGGTCTTCAGGCTCTGGTGCAGCACATCCAGGAGCATCAGGATTGGCAGCACAAGGGTCTTCAGGCTCTGGTGCAGCACATCCAGGAGCATCGGGATTGGCAGCACAAGGGTCTTCAGGCTCTGGTGCAGCACATCCAGGAGCATTAGGGTTGGCATCACACGGATCTTTGACCTCATTTGGTGAACAGCCAGGAGCGCTAGGGTTGGCAGCACAAGGATCTTCAGGTTTTGGTACAGCACATCCAGGAGTATTTGGGTTAGCAGCACAAGGATCTTCAGGATTGGGTGCATAGCATCCAGGAGCACCAGGGTTTACAGTACAAGAATCTTCAGGTTCAGGGGCAGAGCATCCAGGAGCACCAGGGTTTACAGTACAAGGATCTTCAGGTTCAGGGGCAGAGCATCCAGGAGCACCAGGGTTTGTAGTACAAGCATCTTCAGGTTCAAGGGTAGTACACCCAGGAGCATTGGGGTTAGCAGTGCAAGGATCTTCAGGCTCTGGTGCAGCACATCCAGGAGCATTGGGGTTGGCAGCACAAGGATCTTCAGGCTCTGGTGCAGCACATTCAGGAGCATTAGGGTTTGTAGTACAAGCATCTTCAGGTTCAAGAGCAGCACATCCAGGAGCATCGGGGTTGGCAGCACAAGGGTCTTCAGGCTCTGGTGCAGCACATCCAGGAGCATTGGGATTGGCAGCACAAGGGTCTTCAGGCTCTGGTGCAGCACATCCAGGAGCATCGGGATTGGCAGCACAAGGGTCTTCAGGCTCTGGTGCAGCACATCCAGGAGCATTGGGATTGGCAGCACAAGGATCTTCAGGTTCAGGAGCAGCACATCCAGGAGCATCAGGGTTTGTCTCACATGGATCTTCAGGCTCAGGTGCAGCGCATCCAGGAGCATTAGGGTTAGCCTCGCAGGGGTCTTCAGGCTCAGATTGATAACAACCTGGAGCTTCAGGGTTGGAGCTACATTTGTTCTTTGGCTTTTTACAGCCTGGGTTATTAGGATTTGTCGTACATGGGTCCTCGGGCTCAGGGATATCAATTGCTTCGCCATCGTATTCTTCGGAACTCTCTGTCTGCCCATCGCTGTTTTCGATCCCTGGTGTATAGTTGGAGTTTTCAGGCGCAGCTTCATCTACACCTCCTGCCGGTCCTTCAGGGGCGTACTCTTCCTCATCTCCACTGGGATTCGAGTTGACTCCGCCTGTTGCGGTGGCAGGATCATCTTCAAGTTCGTACTCGCCATCGAATGCACATTCTGGATTGGATGCGTCCTCTGGGCCTCCAGAGCAAACCTTGGACCCGCTCCCGCCTGCAGGGCCGCGATCTCTTCCTCCGTTGCCCGAAGGCGCTGGGGCGTCGCATTCTGGGCCACCATTGCCAGACGCACATGAATCAGGCTCTTCATCATCAATATACTCCTTGGTTGATTTATTCGAAATATTGTCAGAACTAGTTTCGTTAAAACTGTCTTCATTTGAGCCTCCAGAAGTCGAGCCGCCCCCTGTGCTTGAGGATTCAGTGGTGGTCTTTTCATTTTTACTATTGTTGTCATTGGAGTTGGATCCCAGTCCAAGCATCTGCGACAGCGAGTTCGACGCTGCGCCTGTCAAGGACCCCAGTTCCCCCATGAAGAAGGTTCTGCGCTCGAGAGGCACGGCGCCAACAGAAGCCAAGATGGCCATCATCAAGGCCGTGTGAGTGGTGACTTTCATTTGTGAATAATATAGTTGTAATAAATAAGTAGTAATCGCAAGGCTTATCATCCTATTCTTATATACATTCCATCTTAATGGAAGCTGCTTTTTCCGCCGCACATCAATAAGGAAAAGCAATGCTACCCCTTCAACTCCGCTAACTTGCCACATGTAATATTGGCTTAAGACAAACTACGGCGCCGCCCAAGCAGCTCTGATAACTCACCCCGCTCGCATCCAACTGGCTTCTCTACTCACCAATCACTCTTCCTGGTTGAAATTTAAGGCAACTCATCTTCTCCATTGCACATAAATGCTAAACCAATTCCCGTTTTTAAGCGCTGCGATTAAAGCATGGTGCCCAATATAGATCAAACGGCCTAAACTATCACTCGACGCTTGAAATGGGTTAAAACTTATGCGTAGCACCTGTTCAAATGCCGACCTAACCCTTATTTTTCATAAACAATATATCCATCTTCGCTACTCTTGAGCGGCATCTGTCAAAGTTGTCAGCCGTCGGGATTCAGGAAAATTACTCATCGCTTCAACAAGAAGATTTTGGCTTGGAATTTATTCAAAGCCGCTGGTTTTTAGGAGGCTTATCGGGATGCACGAATTAGCTGTACACCGAACAACAACTGCCAGCACTAGAATTAGATTCTGAGCGAATATCACCTAGCCAGATACCATGGCATCATGTAGCTGGTTGGAAAGCTGTACAAGACTCAAAGCCATGTTAAACCTATTACTACAGCGAGCAAGGTCACGGAAATGGTAACTTGCCCAGGTAACCAACCAGATCGCTTAGATGATCGGTTCTGGGGGCTTCGGCAAAGCTGTAGCTAGTGATCCGAAGCAGCTGGGTTGGTAAGAATAAGAGGGTTGAGTGAAAAAAGGGGAGCTTCGGAGCGGCCGTACATGATTTAAACAGAATTGGAGTGATCCAAAAAGAATATCTGTACGCTATTTAGTGCATGTCATCAAATCAAAAGTGCCTTGTTAAACAAATTTATATAGTTTAGGCTCTTCTAAAGAGAACAGCTGCTCTCTGCTTATATAACTCAAAATTTTCACTCCATTAAAAGCAGCCTGCTATGGCAGATAAAATTAGCACCGATTACAGGTTTCCTGAATAGAGACATCCAAACCAGAGCCTTTCAAGAATCGTGGATTTCCCTAGCTTGGGGAATCCGACTTTTCCTGATTGGAACCGAGAGGAGATTTCTTTCTCCATAATCCAACGCCACCGCTTGGCATCCAGTGGATTTCCCATCAGTGAAACCAGTGGTGTGTGGCAAGAGTAATCATGAATCCAAGAGTATGATATATATATTTAAATAAAAAAGGTTTAATAAAGCTTCAATCTAAAATTTACATACATTCTATCCATTAAAAATTAATTTGGAGCAGACCAAATCCAACCCATTAATACATACAATATGACCTAAAACAGATCCTCCACTAGAGAAAAAAGTAAGGATCAGATTCCAGAAAAGTCAGCCAGGCTATGACCTTTCTGAAATCTGAGCCAGAATTAACCCCAAGCCTGCTATATTATAAAGCAGCCATCATATCAGATCCACTATAACCCTAGCTACAAGGCCTTAAACAGGGCACTAAAAATCATGTTGCCTAATTAAAAAGTTAGTGGTACAGTTGTTTTATAACCTGTTGAGATAAAAAAGCCAACTCCGTCTAAAAAAAATAAAAAATCAAGGGATCTATATTAAATCACAATGCATCTGGACCCACTTGAATCTTATTTTTAGACCGAGTTGATTCCATTTATCCCAACAGGCCATAAAGCTCTCTACAGTAAACCCCGCTTTCCTATAAGATAAACCACTCTAAACAGCTCACCAACTAGTAGTCAGGCTCCCATTTTATCACACAAAACTGATAATATTCTTTAATTTATACAACTAACTTTATTGACCTCCAACCTCCTGCCAGAAGGTATATAATCGGGGAGCTATTCAGGTTTTTACATTCTTTAACAAACTAAATTTTACTCAAGCTCTAGCTTCGCACTATAAAACAACTTATAGGATCAAAGGCCTAGGTTATAGCCTGATGATTGGTAAACTTTAGCGGGTTGGATGATCTATAATCAATAGAAAATAATGGAGCTTAGGAAGCTCATCCATTTTGAAGCCTCTAAAAGTTTAGAAGTTTGTAGTAGAATCAGCTTAGTTTAAGGAAGTGATGAAAAGGCAACCTGCAGAGAGGAAAAAATAAGGAGATGTAAGGAAATATCTGTCAAATAATAAGTTTAGCTCTTAATCTAAAGATAATGTGTCTTGATCCTACTAATTTTCCAGGATCAAGCATGTGTGGGTTTGATCATGTGACTGATTATTATGTGACTGGAATATCATTAAAGTTAAGGGGAGGATAAGAATAATCAAAATAAAATTTGAATCTGCTCCCTTGATACACTCTCCACTCAAGGAGTTAGTCTGTTGTGGATGGGACATCAGGAGGTAGTTTAGTCTTGACAGCAGATGCCTAAGGGTCCTATTGTTGTCTTGAAGTGGGCACTAAGTCTATATAATAATAATCTTTTCTCAGCCAGAGTCATGCTCCATGATATTTTTTGATGGCTGACTATTTGGTGTTGTGGAATTTCACAAGGTATGGGTTGTTCTCTGGGCAGTTTTGATCACTCTTTCTGGTCCTCTTTGGATTGAGTCTAGTTTATAGCAGCTTCCAGCAAAGACTCATAATGTTATT
>QTSX02006235.1:0-10857 GCA_014839935.2 Entomophthora muscae
TTGAGTTATGCACATAATATCAAAATATCAAGAGTTGACATCTGATTGCAATATTTTAATCCAATATTTACGTTTATTGTCTTTAATTTATTAATGATGATGAAAAATATGTATGCTCATAATTTTTGTAAATTCACTGCCACCTCTGGCTTTGGATTGCTCAATCTTTCCCTGTCGTACCAAGAAAGGTCCCAAAACGCCTGCAAACCCCTCCATTTGTTGAATGATTTAGCTCACACAGTTGATGAGAGGTTTGTGCTGGCTTATCCTGTGGAATCCCTGCCTTTGGTTGCTTCTTCCTGGGAAGAAACCCTGGTTAATTTGGACTACCTATTAGCCTGATGTTGTCTGTTTTTAAAACCTATCAGACTCACCCAATCAGGTGTTGCCACATTGACGCTTGATAACCCAGTTGACCCCCAAATGTCTGGCATCTCTTCCAGCCAATCATATTTGATTTTGGAAATTGGAGTAAACCTCTCCAGTCCCCCTGAGTCCATCCAGCAAAGTTTTGTACCTAGCCAATCAGGCTCACCCCCAACTGTCATGTGACCAGTTTTTTGCAATACATTCCTTTTAACCAAGCAAGGGGACTTTCAGTCCCCTGCTTGTCTATTTTCCACTTACATTAAAGTTTGGAGTCACCTGCACCTCAATTTTCTTAATTTTGAGTTGCCTGGAACCAGTTGTGTCCCTAAAGCTCAAAATATTAGAGTGTAGCCCCTGCCCTAAGCTTACCTTTAGCCAGCCGGTTTCAAACCCGGCTTCTCTTCTGGCTCCTTGTACAAGTGTTCTTTCACTTAGTCGTTGTCTCTTTTGCTCTTGCTTTCAAAATTAAAGTTCAAAGCTCAAAATTTCAATTGAATTTTCCTATAAATTCTATTATTATCTTGAATTTTCCTTTAAAAATCATTGTTTTCAAACCCGCTTTTGCTTGCAGTTATAATCCAAGGGCCCCAAGACAACAGCGAGGCTACCCAAACCTGTTCTGCTGTTTTCCCAAGGATTTTCTAAAGACTACCCTAGTCTTGCCATTTTCTCTCCTTTTTCTCCAGAAACTATACCATCCTACCCCAAATTTTGTGCTGGTTTTTTCTATGATACTGCCGGCTCTTAAATTTGTTGTCTTTTCCCTGGCTCTGTTTCTCTTGCTTCTGTGGTCCACCTCCCCTGACCTGTGGGGGAAAATCTCCCCATTGGCCTGTCTGGTAGGTAGCAACCCTGCCAGTCTCTGGGACCTCCCCAGCAGTCTTCTCTTTTCTGGAGAGGCTGTGGTTAAGAGCCTGATGTGTGACAATCTTGACCTGGACGTCGTGGAGCTTGCTTTGCCTAGTTCTGAAGAGGTAGTGCCCCCCACATCTCCTCTCCCCTCCATGGTTCAGAAGACTGTGATACCCCCCGGGTCCTCCAAGGTGGCCTCCCCCGCTCCTACTTGCACTCCCTGGTTGCTCACTGGCCTGATTCTAATGGGTTTGAACGCCCACTTCCCCCAGTTGTCCCCGGTGTCCTCCCTGTGGTCCCCTCTCCAAGCGGCCATCCCAGTTGCGCACTGGATTGCATCCTGGTGGTTTGTTGCACCGGGATGGGAGCCAAACTTAGTTAGTTTAGCCCCTCTCTCTCACAATTTTAAGCTATTTTTAAAATGTACAGCATTTTATTAATTATGGGAAATGTTGATAATGTAAAAAAAAGTATTATTAATTATAAATTGAAAGAGAGATATCAATTTTAATAAGTTGTCACAAAGAAAATATTTTTTTACTAATCAAAGGACGGGAAGGGGAGGGAATGGGCGGAATGAACATCACCTTCATCTGCGCCTGTGAAAGAGGCGGCATCAGAGAAAGTGGTGAGGGAATGGGTGGTGGTTTGGAAGTCAGGGTTGGAAGGCAGGTGGCTTGATGGGGGGTTAGGGAGGCAGGGTTTGTTGACTGGGAAGGGGCAGAAAGAGCTGATTGCTTCAATTGCTTGAATTCTTCTTCTGTCACATATACTGGCTTGAAAAAACAGATGGACTGGTGTGGGGGGAGACAGGGGGTCCTTTTTGGACTTATCACTATCACTTGCCTAGAAAATGATGAGATCAAATAAGTCCTGGACGGAAGCAGAAGGGAAAAGCTCATACCCCCTATCAATCTGGGTGCATAGTTTGTTGTAGGTGGCAGGCTTCAAGCGCCTGAGGGTAGAACAAAAATTGTAGAGACATACATCTTCAAGATGCATGTTGGCATAGTTGATGGGGTAGGACCAGCAGATATGCCTTGCAGCCCTGATTTCTTGGATAGCACATTCCCGCTGCTCCATCTCTGCACTCAGTACAACTGTGTGCACAGTGTTTTGTGTGGCCCACTCCTCCAGCATGGCCTTGAGCTCTGTCTGGTAGGCATACCCATCTGCAGTGTTTGATATTGCCAAGTAATAATTGACACCCAATGGGGGAAACTGCCAATAAAACCCCGACAAAACAATACAAGATTGGGCTGCGCTTGTACATGTCAGACTGGATACGCTTCTCTCCAAAGTCTTGGATACTCGCAGATATCTTAGCATACAACAGGAAGATTATGTCATTACGGGCCCTCATTGCCCTTCCTTTGATAAAATTAATAATAGTTGAATTGTAGGGGTCAGTTTTCATCAAACTGGGGCCACTGAGAACTTGATTGGACAAGATTCTAGCAGCAACCACAACTCCGTGCATTCACAAATTCACTGTTCTTTTGTTGGTGAAGATGCTATGGAGTCCCAACTGGAGACATGCCTGGACCAGGGGCATCCACGGGTCACATTCCATAATGGCTATCATAAGGGGATGGGCTGTGTCACTTTTGGTCAAAGTACAGGCGTCAGTTGGGGTCTTCTTGGTAGGGGGGCCATAGTTGGTGTGGGCTTGCAGGGTTGCAGCCACAGTAGACTTTGCAAACCCCATTGTAGCTGCAATTTTCCTGAGGGACATAAGCTTTCCTTGCTTTCCAACCATTTTGAGAACAATCTCCAGAGTGATTAGTTTTCTTCTGTGTCTTGCAGGCTGATTGGCTGGGGGAGGGATATGTCCATCTTGGGAACCAGAAAGTGCCATCTGATTGGCTGTTTTGGGGTCCTGGGCTCTCTGGGTGCCCCCATGGCTAAAATGGCTGGTTCCAGATGCCATTGCTGATAAGGGATTTGGGTTAGCAGCTGCCTGTGTGTGATGGGCAAACAGGGCCATGCTTGAGGATGCGGGAGAAAAAACAGACTCCTGGGTGGGGCTTGCGGGTTGGGAGTGGCCATAGACAGAGGCTTCACTGTTAAGAGACCCAGTGTAGCCCTGCAGAATTTTGTCAAGGCCAGGGAACAGCTCGTTGACTTGGTTGTTGTTGAAAGAAGACATAATAAATTTTTATTAAAAAATTTTAAACTCAAAAAAAGATGTGTATATTTTAGTCAATTTTATTGTTAAGTATATTAAGTTGATGAATAGTAGGATCTAAATTTTAGCCATCCTAAATTGGAATAGGGTGATTTTTGAGAATGCCTGTGCTTCCTAAAAGAATCAGCACAAATCCACTCTAGATCCTTTGACATCCTTTTTGAGACACCCATAAATTATATTTATTTCAAATTCCTTGCACTTATGATTTGAAACTTGGTTCTTGGATTTGACAATCCCGCAATTTCAGATTTGTTAAGTTTTCCATGATGTCTATGATTTGTTTGAAATACAGGAAATCTCAAATTTTACATTAGAATCCTGCATTTCTGATTCATGTATCCCGTATTTGTTTGTTGTGTTTTGTCTTTTGTTAGTTGAGTTATCTGCTCAAGAGATTTGAAATTTTCCAATTTAAATAAACCTAAAAAAAGTCAAATTAAATGGTTAATTTTTTTAATATTTTACTATTCACTCAGCTGAGTTTCCCGCAAAAGTGATTTGAAATTTGGACCAAGGATTTGACAATCCTTCATTTTTACGTTCAGGTTCTGAATTTACAGTATTTGAATAGGATTGATAGATATTATTAGGGATTTGATTGGTGGAACTCTAAGACCTGTTTTTGAATTTAAGTGGTTATTTCTATGACTAAGTCATAGGTTGATATGGCTCCCATACTATATAGCTTGTGGTGACTTGAATAAAGCAATACTGTAAATTCAGAACCTGAACGTAAAAATGCAAGATTCTCATATCCTTGGTCCAAATTTCAAATCACTTTTGCAGGATGGCCTTTTTTAATTAAATTGATTTTTTTGTATTTTTATTTGGATTTTTAAAAGTACGGGAACTCATAGACACTTTGCAAAGTTCAAGTCAAACTGCATATTTCCTATGGACAAAATGAATTAAATGGAATCAGATTTGAAGTGTTCAAATCCATCAACCATTTTCATTAAGTTTACTATGTTTTTTAGAGTTGCAGGATTGTCAAATCCAAGAACCAAATTTCAAATCACTTTTCAATGCCACTATTAAACTCAGATATTAATTGCAGGAACTAGAATCCAAATTGAATGTACAGTAAGAAACTAGGACAAATCAACCCAAATCAAGAAGCTCCACTCTGGATAAAATCAAAAGAAAAATACAATCTCAACAACCATGTTTAGACATGAAATTAAGTGAAGTGTAAATTGTCTAAACTGGAAATGATGCAATTTTCTGCACTCTAAATCACTAATATAGCAACCACAAAACCATATAATGATACTGTAAATTCAGAACCTGAACATAAAAATGTGGGATTGTCAAATCCTTGGTCCAAATTTTAATCACTTTTGCGGGCAACTCAGCTGAGTAAAAATTAAAATATTTAATAAAATCAACCATTTAATTTGACTTTTTTTGGTTTATTTAAATTGGCAAATTTTGTATCCCTTGAGAAGATAACTCAACTAACAAATGTGGGATACATGAATCAGAAATGCGGGATTCTAATGTACAATTTGTGATTTTCTGTATGTCAAACAAATCATAGACATCATGTAAAAATCAATGAATCTAAAATTGCGGGATTGTCAAATCCAAGAACCAAATTTCAAACCAAAAATGAGGTGAATTCAAAATAAATATAATTTATGGGCATCTCAAAAGGATGCTAAAGGATCTAGAGCGGATTTGTGCTAATTATTTTAGGCATCATTGGCATTCTCAAAAATCTCCTTATTCCATTTTAGGATGGCTAAAATTTAGATGTTTGATTACAGTAGATTTTAGAAAACACTAATAATAAAGTAGAATCATGTATTACAATCTATTTTTATCAAGTTGTTTTTCCTTGTTATGATGATTGCTAATGTATTGTTGATAATGTGCTTGCATTTAATTGGATAGTTTCACCTACAGCTGCCTTGGCAATAGGAAATCAAGTTGCCTCCCTGAGACCAGCTGTGGCTGCGGAGGTGACTTGATTTCCTATTGCCAAGACGACTGGAGGTGAAACTATCCAATTAAATGCAAGCACATTATCAACAGCAAATGAACTATCAATATATCAAGGAAAAGACAATGTGATAAGATAGATTGTAATATATAATTCTATTTTATTATTAGTGTTTTTTAAAATCTACTGTAATCAAGGATCTAAATTTTAGCCATCCTAAAATAGAATAGGGAGATTTTTGAGAATGCCTATGATTCCTAGAAGAATTAGCACAAATCCACTCTAGATCCTTTAGCATCCTTTTTGAGATGTCCATAAATTATATTTATTTCAAATTCACCTCATTGTTGATTTGAAATTTGGTTCTTGGATTTGATAATCCCGCAATTTCAGATTTGTTAACTTTTACATGATGTCTATAATTTTTTTGACATACAGGAAATACCAAATTGTACATTAGAATCCCACATTTCTGATTCATGTATCCCACATTTGTTTGCTGTGTTTTGTCTTTTGTTAGTTGAGTTATCTGCTCAAGAGATTCAAAATTTGCCAATTCTCACGTAAATCAAAAAAGTCAAATTAAATGGTTGATTTTATTAAGTATTTCATTTTTCACTCATCTGAGTTGGCCGCAAAAGTGATTTGAAACTTGGACTAAGGATTTGACAATCCCACATTTTTATGTTCAGGTTCTGAATTTACAGTAGCAGCTATTCTAACAATGTTTGTGAGCTTCTATTGACCTCCTTGCTCCCATAAGCCAATTGGATTTGATGATAGAAAAGTGGTTAGTGGTGACAGACACATGCTCCCAAGATGGCGATGATCCAAGGATGCGAAGTTTAAGGGGCACTGAGATGACGATGAGAGGGTGAGAGAAACTTGCACCTCATACTATCATGGATTAGTGATACTGGCATTGGAGAGGAAAAGGAAAGGCGAATGCAAGCTTCAATCAAGCGACCATCCAGGAAGTGTGAAGTTTGGTGGGGCACTGATACAATTAAGGATGCTTCGGCTCAGTCCCGGCTAGCTTTCGGCGCTTGGCCGCTATAGCTAGAACAGAATAACTTCATATTTAAACATTCTGAAATAAATCTTTGACAGGAGTGGCCAGGATCCAGATACTGGCCGCGGCTGCTCGGGGCTTGGCCGAAGCAGCCCTAGATACGATGATGATGGGGTATCTGTGAGAGCATGCGTCACATACTATCATGGATCGGATGATATTGGCTTGTGTGATACTAAAGAAAGAGGGACTTAAATGTTGTAAGCCCAGGAAGGTAAATACTGAATTAACCGTTTTCAACGACGGAGTGATTAAGAAGACCTTTGGTGTTTCACATGAGTGTGGAATCACCCAGAACGATGGCAGCTGAACCGGCAGTTTGGTCTTGGAAATATGGCTCGCGGAATCTAGAGCCAGACAGACAGAAGGGAATCTATGGATGGATGTTGCTTGAGGTCTATTTGCAAGGAGGCACTTATGTACCAAAACTTTTGCGTCTGCAATGACGTTTTATAGACAAATGATCATCTCAAACGAAAGTGTAAACAAATCCTAATTTTAATGTAATTATCTGGCGGTTTCAACTCTGAAGGCGGAACCACTAAAATGAAGTTAAAATGACGATTCATGATACCAGTCATTCTAAGTGCACTGTCGGATTAGCTTGGTTGAAAAACATGATAAATGAATGATTTTTAATAATTGGCTTTAAAGCGTCCATGTCAGACTCAAATTTATGGGCTCATAAATGGCAGGGAATCCATTGACAGTAGTAGAAATTATGATGACTCTAGGAGAGTCTGATGATTCCACGTGTCAAGCGATTCCAGTCACTTCAATATTTATCAATGTACTAGGTTATTGCCCCGTCCAAGGACAGATATAAAGTTGAATTTAAATTTAATAAATCAATTCGATATATTTTATTGAATTTTAGGCTGGGATTTATTATCCTCGGTTTAATTTAAAAATATATTTAAAGAGATACTTTAAAAATTAGTTTAAATTTTGTTACATGTAATGGTATATTCCAAGTATAATATAATATAAAATAGAAATTAGTGGAGTATTCATGTTATGTTTAGTGAAGCTAAAATAGTAATTTAAAAAGTTTAATTTTAATTTCAAATTTTATTAAAATATAGAGCTGATCTATAGCTTTAAATTAAGCTATTGAATATTAAGATTGGCTTAGTATTCACAGAGATGCGTTATTTTTAGTTTTTTAACATGCACTAAAAGTGAATTTAGATGAATTGAGTCTATGCCTTTGGTTATGACGCGAGCTCGATTCCATTACCTCACTCTGTTCCAGGGCTGCTTTGGCTAAACCCTGGGCCGCCACGACAGTTTCTGGCTATGGGTCACCTGACTCAAGGTTTTATTTTATTATGTTTAAATATTAGAAATATTATGTTTTTGGCTGTAGCGCCCCAGAGCCAGAAGCTAGTCATGACTAGCTTCTGGCTCTGTACTCGGCGTCTAGAGCTAGCATGGTTAGTCCTATTTTGATCAAAATTATCTGAAAAATTTATCTGGTACTTTAAACTTTATGAAATTTATTTTATCGGGCTAATATTGTTACTGCTTGCTTACTCCACTGACATTTCTATTACCATGTGCAATGGCAAGCAAAGTCAATTCTGAAACAAGCTGCAGCCACTTGGATCAGGTGATGCATCCAGGTGGAATATTCTATTATTATACTTCAAATAAATAAAATAAAATGTACAAGCCAACCATCTTTTGCTTAAGCTGATATTTATTATATAATTCGAATCGGATCTCTTGAAATTACTCAGGCTCTTTTTCTTTGGTTAATTCAATCCTCAGCATAGTTAAATATCCAATCATAAAAGTGTAGCAGATTGATCCAAATGTTTCACTCTATTTTTAAACAATCTGTTACTCTTCTCCCAATTTTAATCCACCCATTCTGGATAATCTATGCAGATAAACCTGTTTGCTATGGTTGGAAGGAATGAACCACTATTAAAAATAAGGCAATTAAGACAGGTTTATTTTTGCCCGAGTGGCCTATAATCTCATTTCTACATAATTTAGACCACATCCCACCTACGTGCTTTCAAAGGTGCTTGTGTGTAAGGATGTGTCATTTCAAGTCGTTGGCTTGACGATTGACTTTAAATATAAAACAATATATAAATTAATTCGATTTTTTACAACTTAGATGCGCTCAAGTTGACATTACAGATAGATACTCACTTTTATATAAGCTAATAGCTGAAGAGTTTATTTCATAGCTGTTATCGAGTGACTTAGGGATTTCGGATTAATTAACTATATGGTGCTATTTTATTGGATACAGGGGCTCAAATTCTACATTGTAGCATCAGTCGGTGGAATAGAGTGGCTGGCAGTGTCTCATATTCCTGGGCTCTTGAAAGTCAAAATCTATATTTTTAAAAAGTAGATTTAGTTCCCTTTAAAAAATAGAAGCCCTTTGTGTCTTTGGGATGACGACCAATCCTAACTTTGTCTCAAAGGTTCAATAATAGAGGGTTTATTTACCATATCGAATATAAGTACTAAAGCAAATCTTCTTTTTTAATCGGCATGGTTAAAATCATTGTGCCTTATTCGATAAGCAGCATGCTCATCTTTAACAATGCTTTTAACACAATGTTTTGGATTGCAAATAGGAATCCCAACCTCTTGTAAGAGCCAATCAACTTCGCAGACGATTCTTGTTTTTGACGGGCTGCTGTAAATGACAGCACGAGGCAAATATAAAAAGCTTCTCTAAGCAAGGGTGGCTCAAAAATAAGATTTAAATCTACATATCCAAGTAGACGTAGAGGACTATAAATGCTACCAGCCTTGTATGAAGCTAGCATGTCTCTCCCTTCTTTCGTCGCTTTCGTCGCTTTTCTCTCTGCTCTAGCGCTTGTGGGTTGTCTTACCACTCTTATCCTGCAGTCAGACGCAGATACAATCAAGTTGTCCATATTTATGGTCCTCGTCGCTTGCGGGTATTATGGACAGTCTACGGTATTACGTATTTTAGCCAAGCTTAGGCTGTTTGGTACTGATCAGCAGCTCGCAAAACCCAAGGTCACCAAGCATGTGCGGTTTTCCAATTTAGACCAAGGCCCCTCTAGAGGCACAAAGCGACACCAGATAGTATCTATTCTTAAGCCAAGCACAATAAGCCCAACTGTTCCTCCTCTTACTCTATCATTCCCTGGATTGTTTGACATTCCCTATGACAGGTATCGGAATTCTCGGCGTCGCGATGCCATTTTTAATGAGACGTACACCGTTAATGAGCTCTACAATAAGAATCTCCAAGCAGTCCGTGATGCTTTGGCTCTGCACGATGAGGTGGCTTAACCGCACCTTGATATTTTAGGTTTCGTCGGTTTTCTCTCCCCCTGCCCCATAAAATTACATCTCAAAGCTCAATTGCTAACTGTAACAGGTTTTTCTAATAAAATCATTACATTTTAACATTTATTGTGAATTTGTCTACCCAGCACATCCTTCATTGATTTAGGATATGCCTATCTTTCAAAGCCATTTCGCATGTGCAAGTTATTGAGATTTCCAAACTTAATAAATTGCTTACTTAAACTAAAACTAAATACACTAATAAATCATGTTTACAGATGGACTGAAGAAAACTACACCAATAGATCTGCCATTCCATCCCACACTCAAGCCACCTTCACCCAGTTCAGGAGTTGATTAGCCATATCTGAGTCCAAGGGCTCCTGTTTCCCATCTGAAACCTGTAACCCAATGGAAGGCCAGCCAATCCAGTACCGATAAGCCATGTTTTAGTGGAGCAGGAAGGGGTTCCACCAATTATTGTTCTGGCATCATTCCCCCATCATTCAGAGATCCAAACGCTGCTCCCGTTATCCCATCTAAACGCAGATAAAGGCAACCCAGTTTTCTGTCGAAAACCCAAACCCAACGTTCCGATAACCTCAACACCCAATAAAACCCCACGTTAAATTAAGTTTGATCCTTGCATCCAGCAAAAACAACCAAAGCTATACAATCTTAACAAAAGGATTAAAATATAGGGTAGGGAAATACCAGCAAGCGAATAAAAAAGCTAATCCGGTTTAAAAACATCTAACCAAGGAAGCAGATAGTTTATTGTATAAGCAGTTAACAACTACCCAAATTAAAATCCTGCAGTGCTGCAATGAGCCAAACTCCTGACGGGTCAGATACCAATCCAGTTTGTCGTAAAATATGCAGCCTGAGTGCTGATTTCTACGAATAGTTAGTCTACTACTTCTTTATCTTAATACTATACCTGGGTCATTATTTGTTAGATTAAGCCAAGGCGCCAGCTTAAGCATTTCAAAGCCTTTTAACTTCTTTGGTATCATTTAAGTCATAAACTTATGTTTTTTGAACATTAGTATAATGCTTAGTTTACTGAAGAAAAGTTTAAGAGTGTAAAATATACAAATAATAAAATGAATCTTATTTCTATTAACTGTATTTTTT
>QTSX02006236.1:0-10823 GCA_014839935.2 Entomophthora muscae
ATTTTTACGTTCAGGTTCTGAATTTACAGTATTTTCAATTTTTGCACTTTTGCCCTTGGGAACTTTGACCTAAGGAACTTGCCCAAACTATCACATTACTGTTTTAAAGTGAACAGTAATGATTTGATACCCTCCCCTCACAGAGATCAAGGTATTAGCTTGCAAAGAAACATGAGTGACTGGAGTTTTTGCCAACATATGGCAAAAGTAAGAACAAAGAAGAAGACATTGATAAAACTTAAACAGCAGAAAATAATGACATGGTTTCCACTTGACATGTTCAAATGCATATATTAAAATTTTCAAGTAAGAGAGAGGTTTATTGAATTTTAGGGTATTGCAATTAAAGCCAGGGTACAAAATATTTCAAGGTTTTCATTAATTTTGAAATAATCAAATTATATGCCAGATTCAATTCTGGTATGACAACAGTGAGAAAATTCATATTCCCCTGAAAAGCAAATATAGCAACATTTAAAGATGTACCCAGAAAATCAGGATTTCATTTGAAATATTTGAAGAATCACAATTCAGTGTTTTATCAAACAACTTGGTGACAACCAATAGGATATAGCGCCATAAGTGAGGATTAGGGCTGCAGCAGATTGAAACACAACAATTAAAGCAAACACTGTACAGTAGTTTTAAAAGCTATGCCAATAACCAAAAATACCTCAGATTTAAAAAAATGTTTTCAGATTTAAACAAACCCCAAGTTGTGCAAGATTCAGGATTCAATTAATTTATAAAATTTCAGTTAATAAATGAACTGTCAAACAATAAACAAAAATTTACTCAATATTATAAATTATATCAAAATGCATCATATATACCAAAACCACAAAAACATATATCACATTGAACAAATGGATGGACATATTTCACAATGGATGCTCCAAACTGCTCATACAAGGCACCAACAGAAGAACTAAATGAAAATAAAATTTGAGCAATCTAGAAGCAAGATTCACAAGCACAAACAAAATGAAGTCACAAAGATGTAGGCATACAAAGCCTAAAATATAAAAATAACAGTATAATAGTCAATCTACAGCTATCCAATTTAGGAACAGAGGCATTTGATTCTTTTTCACTTGATCCTGATTGTTGTAAAACTGTTTTGAGAACTTAATCAAATATAGACTTATGATAAAAATAAAATAAATCATAAAATTCTAAATTTCTACTTTTAGTAATTTTATCCTAGGTTTTTTACAATGGTTTTTACTAGCAACATTTTTTGATGGCACCAGAAACCAAGCAAGCAAAGCAGTAGCCAAGCCAAGCCAGATTCAATGGAGGTGAGGCTCAGAACGTGGAGGCACTTGTTTAAACCTGCTTTCCTTGAGGCAGGTAACAAGGAAGCTGACCTGTACTTGACCCTGACCCCTATGGCTTTGACTTGTTCAATAGTCATTTAGCATCTACCTGGCCCCCTGCTCCTTACCAACCCGGCCAAGCTGCCAACTAAGCCATCAATCAGAATATCAACCCTGATTCAGAACAACTCCCCCGCCACTAGCCAACCTGCCCCCTGTAGCCAATCAGGCTTGGCCCTGCAGCCCAGCACACCAAGCGCCAAATCATCACCACCCAAATTCTTCAGGAAATTGTGGCACTCAACCAGCGTGGCCTGGACATGTGACCAGATTAGCCAGCCAACTGAAATTTACCTGAGCTACCATCATGCGGAAATTCAACAGCTTGATAAACAAGGGGAACCTGATTGGGACATCCAAGAAGGCCCCAGAGTCCCAGATCAATGATGGATACCCAATCATGCTCAATCTTCTACAGCAGGACCCCAAGCTTTCCTGGACCCAGGTCTGGAAGCAACTGCACACCATGGTATTTGGGTGTCTGAGCACATGATGCAGCTCTAGATGTACAGGAAAGTGGCATCAGTCCGTATGTTGGAACAACTTTGATAGCAACCAATGGGACGGTAGCAAGGGCTCCCTATACAATCCCGCCATTGAGTCCACTCTGGTCTAATTCTTGAACAGTCTAAAAGATGACATCATGTTCATCTCCTACTACAAGCTATCAGTAGTTTTTGATAATTTCAGCAAGTAAAGAAAAAATCACCACACAAAAAAGGAAGGAATAATGTCAAGAGGGGGACGTTCATTGGTGTGTTTATTACTATTTCAGAAAAGGGTCTATCTAATATCAGACAAATCCTGATTTCACCAATAGCTACAAGTACAACCACATCCCTGGCAAATTTCTTGATTCCTGAGATAGCTCAAATTCCACTCACCAGATTTTCTTGAGCCACCAGATGGAGGGTAGCTCCACCGCTCTTGAGGAAGTCCAGGGTGCAGGCATCAGGTCTCAGTCCACCTTGCCGGCCACGCAGACATCCATATGGTAGATGTTGTGCTCTTTATAATTAGAGAAACACTCTGGGAGCGCCATCCTCAAGATTTTAATGATCTTTATCTTGGTGTCCTGGACCACAAGTTTATCTTTGGTTGCCAAATGCTGGCTGACTTGTTTGCTCAAATGAGTTTCCCTGTGAACATGGCCAATCAATAACATAAGGATAAGCGCCTCCTATCTTATGCCACTGCCATCTATCAGCCAATCTAGCCAATGGCAGACAAGGAATACCATCTGCGGTATATGGCAGCCATCACACACAATCCTCCTGCCTCTACCCCCTCCACCCTCATCCACCTAATCCCAGACCCCCCAGGCCAGCACCATCTCTACCCTCATCCACCTAATCCCAGACCCCCCCAGGCCAGCACCACCTCTACCCCTTCCTTCCTGCGCTATTCTGCCTAAAAGGCATAACTTTTCCCCTCTCATATAAACTCCTTTCTGCCAAAAAAATTCTATTTATATTTATATTATCTTTATCTTGAATTTAAATTGTTTATTTTCTCTTGTTTATAGTTGGTTATATTCTTTATTTTAAGCTTATTTCTATAAAATCATATGGTTACCATGCCGTGTATCTAGATCCAGAATACAGTTATTTTTAGCACCTCAACACAGTCCCCTGTGAAAATATTAACAACAATTTGGTGATCAGCTAAATCTAAATAAGAAAAATTATAAGTTTGCTGTGTTTAGAGAAAGTTGTTGCTGATCCAAATTCAAAACCTAATGATAGACTTTATGCCAATCAGGTTGAGTGATAATGATTGCTGTGAAAGGGGTCATTCAATACCTCTTTGATGCATGTGTACTAATTAATCTGATAGGCTGGTTGTTTTGTCATTGTGCGCCATTGCTGCTGTGGCAGTTGTTTGTGGACTAGTGCTAACCCAGCAGCTGATTGGGCACTAGTCCACCAATAACTTGACACAGCGGCAATAGCGTACAATAGTAAAAGATCCAGTCAATCATATTATTTAGCGCACATGAATCAAAGAATTATTGAATGACCCTTTATGTCACAACAATCACTTTATCACCTGGCTCCTGATTGGCTTAAAGTTAATCATTAAGGTTTTGAATTTGGATCAGTAACAACTTTATCTAAAAACAGTTAACACTTTAATTTTCTAAGTCAAACTTAGTTGATCACCAAATCATTGTTGATATTTTCACAAGGGGCTTTGTTTAAGTGCTAAAAAATATGGTGATTATGGAAGTAATGCCAACACAAAGCAAACAACACATATTGAGATAAGCGTAAAACATATACACAATGAGTGAAAAGAGAGATATTGCAGAGAATTGGAAAACAAACAAGGACAAACAAAGAGGAAATAGTATCATAATAACACAGCATTTATTGGGGTAAAAGCTATAAAAATGAAAAGGTTGGTAAAAAATCATATGAGAGAATTGAAGAAGCTTTTGAAGGATCTTGACTTGGAAATCACTGAGATCAAGGAAATTGACCGCAAGGTCAAAGAAAAAAGTAAAGTTGGCCATCCTTACAGGGGACAAGATCAACAAGGTGTCTGCCAAGGCACCTATGGCCAAGATGCCAGACAACCCCAAAACAACAATTGAGTGTCTTCCTAATGTTCAAAAACCTGTAGCTGAGGGCCTCCAGCCTAAGTCCTTTTCCCTCTCTGCACTGTCTGTCTGTCAATAACCCTGAGATGTATGCACATCTCAAGCCTCCAAAGTGCACTAGAGCAGAGGATACAGAATTGCCCACCCAACTGCTTGTGCCAAGAATGGCCAAGCCCAACAAAGCCAGCAAGGAGGAAACCAGAGAAGGTGATCTAAAAAAATTAATATAACCAATTAAATTATTACCCTTTTTTTTAGAAAATATTGACAGAGAAATATGCCAGGTCCTGGTCCCTTTATCCCTGACATGTTTTATGGCAACTATGCTAATCACATGGCTAAGCAGTTGGTTCTATCCCCCTTTTGCAGGAGCTCAAAGATAGAATACACAAGACCTTCCCAATGTCAAGAGACACACTAGCTGGGCTTAGAACAATGAGGGAGAATCTGAGTGGGCAGTTACGCCTACAAAGATGCCTGATTGGTCTGCCTGGACTCAGTATTTCTCAGCAGAGTTTACTGTGTAAACTCCATTGAGCTTGTTTGAGACGTCCTGGAGACGCTCCCATTCAAGATCATACAAGGGATGGGGATGGGCACATGCAGCTGCTTACTTCTGCTTCCCAGTGGAGCATACACTCTCTTATCTGTTGGAGAACTTCAGGCGCACAGTGGGTAAATTGGCTGTTGCAGACACAACAACTGTCAAGAAGACAAAAATTCTCCTGTTGGACTTTGGGCTGGCCTGGAGTGCCAACGAGACAGGGCTTCCTTTGGCAATGGATCTTACTTTTGCCAAGACAAAGCATGAAAATAATATTAGTACCATGTACAACAAACCAGTAATTTTAATGAAGCCTTTACCAGACAAAGGCTTCATCATGTTATTTACCTCAGAGATTCCTTCTTATTCAGGATTGGTGTGACCTTTAGAGGACCGTACAGGGTCCTTCTTGGGATTGACAAGGCTAGGCTCTCCCTGGACAGGAAGAAGGTCCTCCAGGTTACAACTCAGTTGACCATGTTATCCAGGACGCCCTGGTCCTGGCTGAATTTACAGGTTTGCAGCCCCTCCTGAAAAGAGGCTCCTGAACTCCCATCTAACAATCTTCCCTTTTACCAGAAGGCAGGAGTACTTTTATCAAGGTATCCACTGTATACAGTAGGCAGCAGAGGTTGTGCGCCACCTCCATTGCTGGGTGAGTACATACAGAAGAGCCCACTATAAGCGCACACAGTAAAATCTCTTTCTGCAATATAATTCTACACTTTTATTTTTTAATTTTTATAAAATTAATTTTATAACTCCTATTTTAGCAAACAATTTATAAAAAACCCAGAGTAGGCTTCATAAAAGCATAATAATATATGTTAATAAAATTCACTTCTAAAGTGAGCGCTTTAATTTTATTTTTTAATTTACTTTTTATATTTATTTGATGAAAGTGACTTTAATATACTATCATATTTTGGTATTAAATATTTGGGATTTCACCACAGAATACAACAAAATAAACTAATCTGCAACACAAAATATTAAGCATCTGCATCAGTAGGCCATTTTATGGGATTGCAGACTTGGAAGCTTCTAAATATAAAATTATAACTCAATAAATCTAAAATAGTAAATTAAATGATATAAAAATAGTTGGAATAGCTAAGCCTTTAATTGATTGGCTGCTTGGAGAGGCACAGAGGGATGAATGAATCAGTGTGGCTATAAAAATTGGCCACAGTCCCAACGGGAAGGTGTGGATCCTGGCCGCAGCAAATCAATGAGGTCCTTGGTCCCAGTTGGCTTCCTCCGCTTGACAACTTGCTTTAGCCACCCAAAGACCTCTTTAATTGGGTTTAGGAATGTGGAATATGTGGGGAGAAATAAGAGGCGCAAATTAAATATGGACAATTGGTGGGGGACAACTGCAATGCTGGTGCCAATTGATAGAAATTAATCAAGAATATCTGCCACCTTGTGGAGACCAACATTATCCAGTACAATTACATTGATGAAGCCCGGGCTTGAGTGACTCAGGTGCTCATGGACCAATCAGAGAAAAGATAAGAGTATACTGCTATTGTGGGATCCCAATATAATTTGATAAAGCTCAATCCCCTTTAGACCAAGGAGCGCCACCATCAAATATGCTGTGTTGCAGACTGCAGCACGCCAGGCTACCTGTTGTTTGAGCCTTTGGGGACATAGTCATAGTACTTCACATAGACAAGGCAAATGCTGATTTGTCAATATAATAGAATTTGACAATCCCCTTGGTTTTGAGGGCAGTTTATGCCTCTGTGTATTTTTTCTGGGTCTTAATATTGGAAGGGCTGATTTGGTTATATGGAGATATCCCAAGTTTTTTCACAAAAACTGCAGACCCTTGACCACATGATAGTGAAAGAAAATTGAAGCCTTGACCTCAAAATTAGATTTGACCATCAGCTGTATATTTTCCAGTTCAAGATGGCAGTCCCAGGTGATCCACTGGCGGGTTGCCCATTTGTGCTCCTTGATGAGCATGGTGGATGCACACAAAAATTCCTCCACGGCAAGAACTTGGCCAATATTGATGAATTTGTGAATACCTTGCTAGTGTACTTGGGATCTGCCCCAACAAGGGCTGCAGCTGTCTTATAATTACCAGATTTCCACATAAGCCTGAGAAGGATGATGCACTTGATGTCAGGAATGACCTTACAGGTAGCCTTAGCGGGAGTAGTTGAATCTAGATCCTGCTCAGGGACAGGTATGCAAGGCATGGGCACCTTGTTGTAGAGCGTAGAAACTTTCTTTAACACCTGCTACCCATCTGCAGTTTGGAAAATTCAGGCTTGCATAATCTTCCTGGTTGCTGTTGCTAATGTAGGGCTTGTAGCTAGTGTCAAGCACAGGTTTAACCTTCTCCATCATGGCTGTTGGGACAGCTTCCTGGCAGTAGACGGGTCAAACACATATGAAGTAATTTCTACCTCTTGTTGTTAACTTTCTTGGTAGTTGTAACCTTAGTGGGCTTTTGGGTCATCTTGGGGACCCTAGGGTCAATGCTCCTCACCCTTACAGTTTCTCCTTGAACTGGTTGTGTCAGTGCAGCATCACTATGGAACTCTCCTCTCCTGTCTCCTTCCTGAGTAGGAACTAGCGTTGCACTGACTTGATTTTTGACCTGTGCACTCCAACTGTGGCGCACAACAAGTAATTGTTACTCTGTTGTTCCTTCCATTTTAAAAATTTAAAAAATACCAAATAAATTTCACCAAGTTACCCCAATTCTAATTTTTGTTTATCTGAATATGGATATTTAATTATAGTTTTCCCACCCAATATCCCATTTATAGAATTTTATTCTTAATTAGTTGTTTTGGTTTTACAACGTCCACTTTAGAATACCCAAAATAATTTCCAACTTTTTCCCAGATTTATGCCAAATTAAGCACCCAACACAATATTTATAAAAAACTTGTGTTTGAGATTGCATGCTCTATTTTAGATACCTTGGTATCATTCATGATTACAATCCATTGCCACAACAATTGAGTGGTTTTGTTTACCCGTTGAGTTGATATTGTGTTTTGTTTTTGGTTTGAGTTTTGACTACCAGTAAGAGTGTATTTTGACACCAATTTACATAGTAAATATGCTCACCAAAGGTCAGTTCACACCATTTTATTTGTGAATCCATGGATTTTGGCTATATTTTGAATATTTTTGTTTGGTGCATAGAGCAATCATGCTTTGTTGTCCCATTTTTCCAGTAACACCAAAATTCACTGTTAAAAGAGTGTATATTTTAACCTGATAGCTGGAATTAGCCTAAATAAGGAACATTTTGTTTAAATCTGAGGTATTTTTGGTTGCTGCCATAGCTTTATAAAACGATTGCAATTGTAACATCCAAGTTGTCTTTTTTTATTTTTTTGGATTTCCTCAAGGTCAATGGAATCTGAAATCAAAGAGAAAAACTGTTGCAGACATCTTTCTTCTTTCCAGAAAAGCCAGAATAATTATATATATCTTAATAAATTTGTATTTTTATTGGAACCAAATTCCAACTTTTTAATTATAAATTTGATATATATATTATTTAAAAACCCAAAAACCATCCTCCGATAGTGAGCAGCGACAAACAGAAAAGCAGCCAAGACAATTTTCTGGAGTCGTTTCTGGATCTAAATCTGCCAGCTGCTTTTTTATAAAGCAGTCACCGTTCAGATCTGCCACAGCCCTAGTGAGGATATCCTCGCAGGAAGTGCTCTAGTGAACCAGCATCATCAATGTACTTTTAATCACAACCAGGGCTCTCCTTTGACTTAATACCTTGATGCATAAGGGATGGCCAAATGTGCCCAATATTAAAGTTTCAATATAGATTTTTAAAAGCAATCGGTATTGCATTTACAAGATAGATATTTAGAACTAAGTTAATATGGGACATGATTCAAGGATTAAGCGTGATAGGATGAAGACCAAATAACGTTTCTACGCTATCATGAACACGAGAATCCTTGCTACGAGATGATTTCTACAGTCAAAAGATTGCGTCGGCTAATCGATTTAACTGCCAATTAATCTTTTTTATTGATTTCCATTGCCTCAGAAGATATCAAAGACGTAAATTTTCCAAGGAAATCCTTATAATCTTTTGAAGGTGAACCAAATCTACCAAACAATGGATTGCCAAGAATACTATGTCAGTAAGGGATCAGCTTCAGGAGTTCGTTGATTTTCATTGAGATGATTCTTGGGAAAACAATTGATTGGCCAATGAAATTTCTCCAATAACTTGTAATAAAACTTACAATTTATTTTCGTTGAATATAAAGGATGACTGAAACATATCAAAAGTCGAAATGCTCTGCAAAAAAGAAAGATCAAGATGGAGTGGGTTGATTTGAATGACATGATGGTTTTTGGCAGATGTTAAAGCTCATGTTTACTTAAAAAAGTAAATCTCAATTTTAAAATATCACTAATTAATTAAGGGAATCTATCTTTGCTCAAATAACTATTTAAATTGATGCTACAACATGTATCCTTACTCACGTGGATACTAAACTGTAAAAAAGGCAAAAAGTCAATTAAATCAAGCATACCATAATCTATTTGACAGATCGTGTTTCATTACAAGAATATTTAGGCCCTATAAATATTTGAGGTCATAAAAACTTAGATGCCATGCCACTTAGAAATCAATCAGCCCAACAAAAACTCTAACCTCATTTATCAAAAACCAAGCGACTATTTAAGTTCCAAAAGAAAATATATCAAGTCAGAATCAAAGCATTTAAAAAGTATTTAAGTTTAAGTAGTTTTATTTAAGTTGATCAGTGCTAAGATGGTTTTTATAGAATTTGCATTTAAAAGTTCTGTGTTTTTTGAGAGGTTCTTTTAAGGAGAAAAGCAAATAAAAAACAGATCTGCGTTGAAATGGATTCTCTTGAAGAAAATCTGAGCTTAAAATGGCTAATTTCTTCCATCATTCTATAAATCCAATACACAAAGCCCCAAACACAGGAATTCAGAAATGCGTAGATATTCCCATTGCCTCACCCCAACAAGCAGAGCAATCATCTCTGTTGCTTACAGGAAGATATGCCATGCCTGCCAGCACTATGAAATTTTCTGTGATTTTGATGGAGTAAGACCATGCTATAGATGTAAAGCATCAGGATCCCTTTGCTACCTCATGTATAGTTCTCAAAAGATTTCAAGAGGAAATTATCAAACATATAGTAAAAGAAAGAGACATCCAATTTTTTCAAAGAGTTACATCCTCCTTCAACTTTACATCCACAGATATTAGTCTTTCTACTGATTTGAAATACAAAAAAGGTAGAGCCATCTATCCCTACTCCTGACTTTAATATGTTCTGCTTCCATGATATTGAAAAGTACTCTCTTCTTGAAATAGGTATGCATACAAAGAAACACTCCTTAGCTTATTATTGACTATGATATTTAGAGACACGAAGCTGGTCCATCAATTATTTCTTCGTGTATCTATTTTCTGTCAAAGTGGAAGAAATGAGGTGAACACAGATATTTTATCTTTCTTGTTTTTCTTCTAATTATCTTGCTTTGAATAAACTTAACTTAGGAAAAAACCAACTTTTGAATCACTCAATCAATTATAAACCATTTATGACAATCCTTTCCCTCTATTTTTCAATATAAAAACTAAATTTTTAAGAGAAAGAGCATAAAGTCTAATAAAATATTGCCCTTTACCTTGAGCTCCATGAATTCAGATTGATGTTTCTTTTAATAATTAGCATTAAAACCCTTTTACCTTAGTATTTTCAGACTTTTAAAATCATGAAAAAGCAGATCTCTTTATACTTGAAAATTTAAAATATATTTCTTTTTAGTTTAATTATATTATCAATATTTCTTGTTGTACTAGTTTTTACCTAATAATTTTTTTTTGTGGTATTAGATATATACTTTTAGAAGTATATAATACAAGATGCAAGGAGAGAGATTTAGAAGAGATTTATATCTTAATTGAAAAGATAGGATTGTTATATAATTTATTGATACTGTAGATTCAGAACCTAAAAGGTAAAATAACAGGGATTGTCTTAACTTACTTTCGGGGTTAATGGAATACTTTTGTCCCTTTTTATATAAAAGTAAGTTTTTCGAGATGAAAATTACTCCATTAAATTGGTAAGTTCACGTAAAAAAATTTGATGTAATCCCACATTTTTACCTTTAGATTCTTAGAATTTACAGTATGACACATAGCACTCATGTGAATAATGTATATCATATTTTATTAAGAGTCAAATCAGCTTGAAAATCAGGATTTGATCATAGTGTAATATCTGGAATGAACTTTAAG
>QTSX02006237.1:0-10760 GCA_014839935.2 Entomophthora muscae
TCTTCAAAGTGGGAATTATTCAAAACAGCAGGCTTGACCTGACAGCAAGGTTCCAAGCAAGCATGTTTGTGACCTGTAATCTAATTACCCGGCCACTCAAAGCCAGACACTCAGGAAGTCAACTCAAATTGCCAAATCCAAAAATGAACAAATGATGATCCCCTTATAGTGGATACCTTGTTTTGGCGCTTGACTTATTACCAGGATCGCTTCACCCCCTTCATCCTCAAACCATGTGATCAACATAATTATGTTCCTGTTATTCTTGATTCACAATGACTATATAATCACTATCTCTAAATAAAGATTATTATCTAGTTTCTAAATATTTTTCCTGTAACTCTGCTAAAACAGCACAGTTACAACATTGGTAGCACAGGTAGGTTCTCCTTCTTACCTCATCTTTTAAAATTCCACCTGTTGCCCATACTTGCCGCGGCCAACAAATCCTTGAAAGAATTATGTCTGGCCTTCCTCTTGACTGAACCCTGTACACCCCTGGTGCCAGATACCTGATGGCTTTGTCCTGTACCAGAACACAGTGATTCCACTACCTGGGCCTTCAATGCCATGTCTGCACAAGGGTTCTTACAGACAGCTGCCACCATTCTGTGACCAACCAATGAAATCACCATGCCCGCCTACGTAGCCCAATGACTATGAAGCGCTGCCTTGGAACCTTTTGCCAGGGCCAACAACAACAACACTGCCACATGGATCCAGTCCGCCCAGAGCAGCTGGCCCAGATGGAATGTCCACAGCAATTTTGATTGTGGAAATCTCCATCCAACTGACCCACAACACTGGCACCTGGTGTGACAAGTGGCACAAGGAACACACCAATAAGAACTAGGATACCTTCAAGCGACTTCTTGATAAGGTTTATGCTTAAGGACATGGCGCTTATGATCATACGCCAAGTAAAGAACCTAACCAAGACAGGCACTGTGAAGGAACTCACCCGCGTCTACGAGGAACTCCAACTACACGCACCCTCTGACATGGCCTTATAACACCCCAGCCACACACCCATGTACTATGACGCCCTTAAGTTGCATGTGATGAGGCACGTGAACCTGACCAGGTGACCAACCTGCAAAGCCTGTACTGCAAGGTGGAGAAAGCGGAACAAAAATCCAATGCCCTCCATAAGGCGCAAACTGGAAAATGAGAGAGACCCAAGGATTCTCACACAGGCAGGCGCTCCACTTGACCACCCCTGGAAGCAATGGGAATAACACCAACCATAAACCCACAAGCTCAAATGGACATCAGAGTGGGACAATGGCCAGTCAAATTGTACTTATTTCCGTATCACTGCCACACAAGGCAATCAAGACAAGGGAAAAGCCTGGGAAGAGCATTAAGAAAGCCAAGCTCTCCCCACATAACTCCTGGCTTGCCCAATGATGAATACTAACCCAAGGACGTGGACCAATGCCCAATGACTCAAGTACCATTGGAGGACCCAGTACTGTACACCATTTCCAGACATCCTAATAAACTGATGTCCTATCCTTTCTGTTTTCACAGTTACACAGGCTCAGCACTCCTGGACTCAGGCGTGGATTGAACCCTAGTCAACAGTAGCTTTGTGGACAAGTTCAAGCTAGCCACTAATCCTTTGCAGATTAAAACTGGTTTTAGCTGATGAACATCACATTGCTGTGACAAGGGAAACTGTCCCCTTCTCTGTCATGCTTAAAATCTACACTCCACCATCCAAGGCCCCATCATTGACTTTGCAAAGTTTGACATTGTACTGGGGTTGAATTAGCTACAAAAAACAACCCTCACATAGACTGGGTGGCCTCAGTGTTGATCATTAAGCGTGAAGGTGTCAACCACTAGATCTACCCTGAATCAGTGGACCAACTCCTATGCAACCACGTCTTTTGCACATCAAAGAGACCCTGGACAAAAAAGGAAAACCTGAAGGCAATTAACTGGGACTCCTGCCAGTACAAGATCATACACTTCAAGGACCACCAGGATACCTCCACACCTCAGGATTTCAAAATTGTGGCCCACCATCCAGAAATCTTCAAGGAAGCGCTACCAAGGCTGCCCCCCTGATAAACACATTTAACACTCCATCCAGCTCAAAGGAGCTGTACCCAAAGCACATCCTATCTACAGGCTGACCCCAAACAAAGACAACACCCTATGCGCCTACCTCAAGGAAGCGTTAGAGAAAGGACTTATCTGCCCCTCACAGTCTCCTTTTGGTGCCACCATATTCTTTGTGGCCAAGAAGGACGGTACCTTGCGTCTGCTCACAGATTACTGAGCCCTAAACAAAGTTATCATCAAGAATTGTTATCCACTACCACTGATTGACAAGCTCTTTGACGCCTTGGGAGGAGCCACAGTCTTCTCCAAGATTGATTTGACCGCAGGCTACAACCAGATTTGTATTAAGGAGGAAGGCATCCCCAAAACAGCCTTCCACACTAAATACGGCTCCCTACAAGTGTGTGGTGCTCAACTTTGGCATGACAAACGCCCCTTCCACCTTTGTGACCTTCATGAACAAAGTGTTTGCTCTGCACATAGGCAATCATGCCCTAGTCTACCTAGACAACATAATTATTTAAAGCACCTCAGTGAAACAGCACTACAAAGACCTAGAGGCAGTCTTTGCTACCCTGGCACAACACAAACTGTTAGCCAAGCCCTCCGAGTGCCAGTTTTTCTGCAAGCAACTGCCTTTCCTAGGACACATAGTCTCAAAAGATGGCATCAAACCCAACAGTCAAAAGACACAGACCATCTTCAAGATGCCACCATCCAAGGAAAAGTTGAAACTCCACACATTCCTGGGGATGGTGGCCTATGTACGCCGCTTCATATCTGACTGTGGCATCTTGATGGCACCCTTATTTACCATAACCGGCGCCAAATCCAAGTTTGTATGGACCCCCAACGTGACCTCTGTTTTAGACGCCTCAAAGAGAAACTCAAAACAGCACATATCCTGCAATACCTCAAACATGACGGGGAATATCAAATGGAAATCAACGCCTCAGACACATCCATTGGGGAGTACTACAAATCAAAAATAATGATGGTGATTTCCTGCCCGTAGCTTATGAATCCTGAAAGTTGACAGATGGCAAGTGTTGATACTCTATCCACAACAAGAAACTGCTGGCCATTGTACACTGCCTAGTCAAATGGCGCTGTTATCTAGAACAGCAGGAACAATTAATAGCATTAACTGACCACAAGTTGCTCATATACTTCAAAAATCAAGCAAATCTATCTTGCCGCCAAGCCCTCTGGATGGAGCTCTTGGAGAGATTCAATATGCTCATACAGTGCAAACCTGGTCCAGAACTTGCCATGGCAGACACCCTCTTGTGCCTTTATGTCTGTGTCACAAGAGACAAGAATGGGCTCAACCCAGATTGGCCCCTCCTGGTACAACCAACATAACAAAAGAAACAGTCATCAAAAACAAACACCTATTTGCTGATGTGTATGGGACCTTGCACAGAAAAATTTCCAATGGTACTACCATCCCTTATATCCCCACACACCAGCAAGCAGACACCATCCTAAAATATCACAGAGACCTTGGACACACCAAGAGCCAAAACCTATACAAATTTCTTAAACACAAGACATGGTGGCCAACCCTGTATTGTGACATTCAGGAAGTCCTAGACCAATGTTAAGTATGCAAGAAATTTTCCAAAAGCAAAGCCCCTCCAAAATCAGTACTACCCATCTGCACACAACTATCCTTCAAGGTGTGGGCCCTTGAAGTTGTTGGCCCCATGCCAGGGAAACACAACAATAAGAAATACATCATCACCACCATAGACTTTGCTACAAGATGGCCAGTAGCCCAAGCGGTAAAGGCACACACTGGCAATGACGTACAAAAATTCATAGGAAGAGAGATAATCAGCAAGTTCAGAAAGCCAGAACTCCTGATAACCAATGGAGGTAAAGAATTGACCACCAAAAACACCAACACATACCCCTCTAAAAATGGGGTCAAAAATACACTGACAACACCATACCACCCACAGGCCAATGGATGTGTAGAGCAGCTTAATGTCAGCCTTGTGCAAGCCTTAGCCAAACTCACTGCCAGGGGACCTGAAGACTGGTATAAGCAGCTATTGGCTGCACTACTTGTGTGCCAAATCCAAGTGAACAGATCCACCGGAAAAAGCCCTTTTGAGTTGGTATACAGCACACAGCCAAATATAATTCAAGCATTAACAGGACCCAAACTGGAAATCCCAAGTAAAGTACCCCCACATTCAGACCCTCAAGTTATAGAGGCCAACAGTGAACCAACAGAAAAGAAAAATGAACACCTGCAAAAAACCTTCATCCCCATCCAAGATATACATGAAGTTGGGGACAAAGTTTGGGTCATGAACGCTGATAAAAGTAAACTACAACCCAAGAAAGTAGGCCCAGAAATCATTCTAAAGATAAAAAATAACACTTACCTCGTGCAAGGACTCAGGAAGCGCAAACAAGACAAAACCCTACACCATGATTGCCTGAGATCCTGCAAAGTAAGACAAAAGCAACGCAAAACCGCTCTGCCTGCCACAGAACAACAGTTAGTCCAGTATGGCACCCGGGCTCCTGACAACCTCCCCAACAACCTACCCCCAGAGGAGGCCAACCTTCAGTCAGGGGGGTGTTGAAACAGCAGGCTCAACTCACCAGCAAGGTTCCAAGCAATCAGGTTTGCGACCCGCAATCCTCTTACCTGGACACTTGAAGCCAAACTAGGAAGTCAACTTGAATTGTTAAATCCAACAACATGAACAAATGATGATCCCTTATGGTGGATACCTTGTTTTGGCCCTTGACTCATTACCAGGTTCAAGCTGCCCCCTTCACCATCCAACTGTGTGATCAACACAATCATGTTCCTGTTATCCTTGATTCACAATGACTATATAATCACTATCACTCAATATAGATTATTATCTAGTCTCTAAATATTTTCCCCTTGTAACTCTGCTAAAACAGCACAGTTACAACAATTATATGAAAAAGTGAATTGAAATTGTGCATAAAACGTAGAAGCAAAACCAAAACCAGAAGCAAAAGCAAAGAGAAAAACCAAAGCAAGAAGCAAAAACCAAGGTAATTTTTTGATTTAAAATTACTAATAAATTCTAGTTCAACTTAAGTTTGAATCCAAAACTTAGTTATATTCAAGCCTGCTCTTTGGGCAGGGCACAACTAACCTTTCCGTTTTTGTACCTATAAAGGGCTTGCCCTCCTAGACTCAGGAGCTTATTGTACCCAGGTAAACAATAGTATAGTAAAAAACATAAAGATCTCAACTACATCTAGTAGTGTAAAAATTGTACACCTCACTGATGGTCATTTGTTGCCCATACATAAGAAAATCAAACTCTTCACAATACAGCTAGGGGAGGTAAACATCATAATTAAGGCTCCTTTTCTAAGATTTATTAATTACAACCTAGTTTTAGGGGTATAATGACTAAAAAAACAAAGCTGTGGTGCTTCTGCTCCTGGAAGGTTGCCAAGGTGTGTCCTGGGTCAAAGCCAGGGACTGGCTGGGATGGAGTGACATCTTCAGAGATACTAGTTTGATGAAAAGAATAAAAGTGAATTACCTGACAACTCCAAAAGGGACATGTCATTTCCCCAATCATCATTGGTAATTGATAACTAGGGGAGCATATTTCACAGCAATTCATGATCCATTAAAGCAGTTCCATTTCTAGGTGTTGTTTGCATGATATTTTTTGATGCAAAAACATTCAAGATCTCAGGGTTATTTGCATCACTTTACTCATTTCTCAACCAGGAGTTTTCTATGAGTGAACAGAATAAATTTATACCTCTTCTGATCCTCTTGATCATCTCCAAAATCAATATCACTAGGTAAGTTATCTTTAACAAAAAGGAATAATAGAGGTCAAGATAGTCTTTATTAACAAAAGAAAGGCATCCTTATAAACCTTCTGATCTGCCACTGTTCTGGAGTCATTTGACTAGCTACTTCTTCAGAAAGAAATTATGAGTGCCTAGGAAGACATCTGATTATTCTAAACCAGCCACATCTGTAAAAATCAAGATATAGATTAAGCGCCCAACAAAGATCCCACTCACAATCAAAATATTTCTGATAAGACCCTTAAGCTTTCCAGTCAACCTCCTATTTACAGCACCTTGTTATAAACTTTCCCCCCTTTCAGGATACCAGGAGTACCATGGAGCTCCAGCAGGTGAGGGAGAAGTCAAAGCAAGTACTGTCATGATTCACCAGATGATGGGATCTAACTTTACCAGATGGGAAAGGACTTTACCAGCCACAGACCAGGGCCTGACTGCTGGCAAGGCAGAGTTAATCAATCTTGTGAGTGCCAGGTAAAGCACTCCCAGAAATTGACTAATCTAACCAGTGGCATCAGAGGTGGGTGGGGATAAGATGGTTGGTTTGGGTGTTGGGGGCGGTTCCATAGGGACCAGGTAGGCATCAAGATTGTTGTATTTATTGTTGAAGATCAAAGGGTATATAGTGATTTCTCTGCTGTCACAGACAATTTGGTAGGGCTCCTTAGGGGCGTTTGGGCAGGTGTACCACTTCAAATCCTCCAAGGTTCAGGGTTTGTGATTTGGGTTGGGGGATACTCAGTGAAATACACAGGACCAAAGGGAGTGTTGGGTGGGCAGTAGTAGTCAAAGGCTTTGGTTTTGTCAACTGAAGTCTGGTTTTCTATTCCTGAGGACAGGTACTGATGCTTTGGTGAGGCAACCTCCAGAATTAACTCATACAGAATGGAACATCCTCCATGTTGACAATTTCAAAAATTGTTTTTGCTTTATCTTTTATAATTTCAATTAAAAGATTAAAATAAAAATCAAACATTGCTTCTATTGTCAGTGTCAATTATTTAATCAAGAAAAATAATCTTTAATATTGAAAATAAGAAAAATATTTTTGAGAATTGTCAACATGGAGGATGTTCCATTCTGTATGAGTTAATTCTGGAGGTTGCCTTTGGTGATTGCAGATGAAAGAGTATCAAAAATATGTATGGAAACAGATTGGTGAACTGAAGGTTCATAACAACTTTATTGGTAAGGATGACAATACAGAAATTTTTCAGGAGCTTCTGATTTAGATACTTACTCACATGCAAGTGCCACTGGGAATTCTTCTGGTGATATCTGTGTGGAAAGACTTTGCATCTCAGGTTCCAATGTTTGGTTGGCTGCTTCATGGTCATTTTTGGGGTCTTCAGGAATAGTTGTTTGGCTTTTTGGTGGCCCATCTTGTCCTGGCTGATCATTGGTTCTGGCAGGTTTGGCTTCAGGAGTAATGGGGGATTTCCCAATTTGATCACAATTTTTGGACTGGATTGACAGGCATTTTTGATGTGAAAGAACTTGATTAAAAAAGGGATTCCCAATTGGGAACCCCAAATTACTAAATGGAGGGTGGGCTTGGACTGGGTTTACTGGGCAGCCAAAATTAGCCTGCCCAGGCCCAGTCAAACCCCCCAAGGCTTGGGCATAGCTTTTGGGGCCCAGAATGGGATCCACAGCTGCCAATAGGGCAGGGATGGTTCCTGCATCTGGATTTTTGCTTTTCAAAGCAAATCCAGTTGCAGGCAAATCCCCTGCGCCTGCTTGCCCTGCCTGGCAGCTAGGCGCAGGTTCAATTCCCACCCAGGGCTTCAAATCTGTTGCTTTTGTAACACCCCCCTTCAGAATGGCTTTATTAATAAGCATAAACTATTTGTGTTCACCTTTTCCATTAATAAAATAATCCTACAACCTTAATTTATCAAAAGCTAAAAGTATTACTTCACTGTTTTCTTGATATACTAAAAAGCTTTTGACTTCCAACCAATGGTATTCATCATTAAAAAGCCTCCAACTCAAACAATGATTGAAGCGTCCAAAGCTTCATATTTTCTGAAGTTACACTGCAATTCAAATAGGAAATCATTCTCTCTTCTCAGGCTGCTTAAGTGTTAACACTTTGCATGCCAAATTTTTAACTGGTTCCCTGTTCTAGCACCATTCTTTCCTTAATTCAACCTTAGTTAATTTAAATGGTAGAGTACTATTTAAATTATCATCCTTGATCTTCTTCCACATTTTCCCCATATCTTTGATCTCATAGTAAAATTCAGGGGGAGTATCCCACTAAAACAGCTTTGGATCAAGCTCTCATACCAAAATACCTTCATCTACCATACTGTAGATTCAGAACCTAAAGGTAAAAATACAGGATTGTCAAATTCTTTTGTGTAAACCCACTAACTTAGTGGAATATTTTTCATCCTTTTTATATAAAAATTTAGGTTGGTATGGGATGAAAATTACTCAATTAAGTTGGTGAGTTCATGCAAAAGAATTTGACAATCCCGCATTTTTACCTTTAGGTTCTGAATTTACAGTAAGAAAGCACTAATGAAACCTCTTCCCTGCAACTTATTCAACATTCCTCTTTGATTATGCTAATTTAGCAAAGCCAAGGCCAAAATTCCACCTTCTGCTACCTTATTAAATCAATTTGAAGAAAATTTTGGAACTTTCCCCAAATTGTTCCACCCTTAGCCTAATAGACTAGCACTTAGTATAGCTATTACACAAATTATCAAGCCCTTACAGATGGCCTCCATCCTGGATTACTTTTGGTAGTCTCTATCAGTCAACACCTCAGATTAAGGAAATTAGTCTCTGCAAGTTAATCAATCTAGACTTGACCCCCATCAATGACCTAACCTTTAGGTCATCAGAAGCAAGCATACATAATGCATTACAGCTGTTTTTAATCACCCAAGTGGTTAGCTTGTGTCAGAGAATTCTCACCTGAATACATTAATTTTATGGAGAACTTTTCTTGCAACACTCTAAGTCAAACAACAAACAGCAATTATTTAGACACAATTGAAGTGTCCAAAAAGGAACATAACAGGATTTAAACTCTGAACCCTAAAGAAGAATCTAGTGTTAGTTTAATTTCAACCATCAGATATCTATTACCTATTTATATTGACTCAATCCAATCAACTTTCACTTTTGCTTCTGTTCCTAGTTCAGTAAAGGTTAGTATAATCAAAGGAGACGTCACCAACTGCTCAGACAATGATTGGCTTCTTGTTCAGAAGTTTTTGCCTTCAAACTGAGTGACTAAGCCAGAGAGGTTTACCAAGGTATTATGATACCAAACTATATACAACTCTGCTTTTTTCTTTACTGGCAGTTCAGAAAATGGTCCTGTTTCCTATGTTGTCTCTGTTTCTTCTGGTTTTTGGTTTTAATAACCAATAAAGTTAAGAAATAAATTCTGAAATCTCTCTCAAAGGTTTCTGCCCAAAAAAACCTGGTTTTTCATCCCTCTGCCTCTCAAGTTATTCTTTACTTTATTTCATCTTCACAAAGCAATATTTAAGCAAATCATGATTATTTTTATTCTTGTTCTAACAATAAAGCTTTTATTCCTTCTATTCAATCTTTTACTCACTTTGATTCTGACTCATTATTATAACCATGAAAGGGAAATTTTTTCCTGTTCTGGGTTCTATTCTCTCTTCTGCCTGTTGTCCTTCCTTGAAGAGCCAGCCTGGGCCACTGACTGGTGCAATTCTTCACCAGATGATTCCCACTAAGAGGAGTTCTTGACCCATGGATGGACCAAGTATCCCCCTGGATATTGGGAAAGAAGGTTCCACTATGGCCACCACACTCCTAAGCCTTCAAAAGCTGATGTTTCTCTGATTAGACCAATACTTTCGCTACTTGTTGATATACCTGGTAGGATATTACCTCCTAGGAAGATTTGGCTCCTGTTGGGAATTTTGACCAAGCAATGATGCCAATTGTGATGGAGCCCACAGATTGGGACTGATACAATCAAATCCATAAATAGTAGTGCAAAATACAATGATACTAATTATGGCAAAGCTTGCGGATATGAATTGCAGCTACCAAACCACATAAATTGGAAGTATAAAATACATGCATATTGGATCAGCATTAGTCTGCTGACCTGAGCCTTAAACCACATAATGATAAGCGCTGCCACAGCAATTAAATAAGACAAGGACTTGGCTGCTGCAGCACTTTTAAAAATACACAAGCACCACCTAGCAATTGGATTAGGCGTCAAAGCGCTGAACTACTTTTACGTCAAGCACCACTTGGCAAATATTGCAGGCGCCAAGGCGCCGCTTTATCTTTACAGTGAGCGCCGAGGTGCTGGGTTCAATTACCCATAATATAAAATTACCATATTTATCACATTAATAAGCATTAAGCTTGCAGTATGCCAGAGAAGTAGGAAGTGATCCTGAAGTACTAAATTATTCCATGCCAGCAAGGATCAACTGTGCTGGGTGAAGATGAAAATATTCTATTGGTTGACGCACAATAAGCGCTAAACCTAGATTGATAGTTATCCAAATTTGGGGTGTGTTAGAATGTCCTAGAGGACATTGCTAGCAGCCCAGAGATTAACCTGGTAGAAGGTATAAAAGGAATTAATCATTTACAATAAAATCATCTTTGAACCATCTTTATTTTATCTTTAATCTGGTTGACCTTTATCCTATTCCTTAAGTGCTTCTGCGCAATCAGAAGCCATTGCTGGGCAATAATCATGGTTCCATTCAATCCTGGCTCTTCTGATACAATACTACTCATATCCTCACATATGACTGTATTCTGGCAAATTTCCTGTGCTCTATAATCTCAATAATTGTGGCACGGTAATGCAAAAAACATGACAG